>CM073571.1:18302055-18644555 GCA_037074715.1 Magnolia kwangsiensis
ATTTGCCAAGACTATTGGCCCTTGAAAAAATAAATGGAGAATCAGGAAATGCCAGATTTGGAGTGAGAAAAAACAGTCCTGTATATGATGGGAATGTAAGACAACAAATAAAAACAATTAATACCCCCCTTCATCCTAACTAAACAAACAATGACATGTAACTCAAAAATGATATCTGTTTTGGGATTGTAGGTTCATTCTTAAGTGTTACAAACTGCTCCATGACAACCGACCAGAAATGCATGAATACAATCTCAGAGAGTTAGACATTGAATTTCACATCAACCTGTTCTTCTGTTGGAGCATTAACTCGCACGTTCAAACAACGAGATCGGACTGCTTCAGTTACTTTTGAGGAGCTGTTGCAGCACAAAATTAACCGACAAGATGCACTGTATTTTTCCATTGTCCTTCGGAGAGAATGCTGAGCTTCTCTTGAGAGCTTGTCAACTTCATTAAGCACCAATACTGCCACACACACACATCTATCAGATATATGTAAACTCGTAAACAGTTCTGGCACTGTCACAGGAAAGATATTTCAAACATTCCTTATCAAAGCACATGAAAAGTTGAGATGCAGATAATTACAAAAAAGGGGCACTCAGAAGAGCCATTAGACAGACATTCAATTAAAATAAACCAAGCCAAATTTCTCACATCATAGTTGACAATATGGATTCAAGCATGCACTAGAAAAACCTATATTTGTTGATAGATGATTACAGAAGAAACCAACAGATTTACAAAATGATCAGTTCTCAGTGGACCAATTAAAAGTCTGTCCCCATATTTACAGTGATTCTTAATTTGGCCACTCGCAAAAGGAAAGGCAGTTTGACAGTGTCTTATTCTTCAGACGCAGCAAGTTCTCTTCTTTTTTTCTTTTCCATTTTGTTATCCTTCAAACCCCAATGTGTATCAGAAGAAACATGTCCAGAATAATCAGGCATGCACATATATATGTCCTCATAATATTGTTAAAATGTCATTTAAAAACATATATAAGAAGAGAAATTAACTACCACTCACAATAGCTAGCAACAGGACAAAAACTGACCAACAGGAAGTGAACCATGACAATTCCAATCCCATCAGCTACAGAAAAGGCAACGCAATCTATCTAACCATTGGGCAGAGAATTATTTTCTCTACTTTAATTTGCAGAAGTACCTTTAAACCCCTTTTTCCCTTTTGTGTCGATTGGTCTGTTTTTTGCCATCTCTTTGATAATCTCCTGAACGATATAGCGATCTTGGAAGCCGGCATCACTGGGATTCAGTTCTACATGGTGTGTGCTTGACAATGTGGTCAATTCCAAATCAATCGTTCTAGTTCCAGCCTGCATAGAGAGCCATTCACAAGAGCTTGTGGTGATAATAGAAACCCTTCCAGGAAATGGCAAGTTAGCAACTATTTAAACCAAGCTCCCACAAAAAACTTGAACAGTGAATCACTTATGGGTGGTACCACTCAAACTAAAAGGGAGATTTTATAGGATGGCCATAAGACCAGCCATTCTTGATGGGACAGAATGGTGGGCAGTTAAGGAACAACATGTTCATAGGGCAAGTGTAGCTGAAATGAGGATGTTGACATGGATGAGTGGCAAGACAAGGAAGGATAGAATTAGAAATGAATGCATACAAGACAATTTAGGAGTAGTACGAATAGGTCATAAGATGAGGGAATGTAGACTTATATGGTTTGGTCATGTGCAACAGAGACCAAGACCTATGCCAGTTAGGAGTGAGTTGGTACAGGTTGAAGGCTCTAAAAGGACAGGGGGATGGACCAAAAGGACATGTGTGGAGGTAGCAAGAAAAAGACTTGATCACCTATGGTCTAACTGAAGTTATGACCCTTGATAGAGTGGAATGGTGGAAAAGGATTCATGTAGCCGACCCCAATTAGTTGAGATGAGGCTTAAATGAAGAAGATGATGATGACCTAAATTCCTGAAATCTTACAAATCGATCCAACCCACCCACCACCACAGAGGCATTCACAAACACTAAAAACCTACTTTCTGCCTTCCAATCAACAAGCTTCCAAAGCTGGAGAGAAACCATAACCCAATTATCCAAACCAAACAAGGAAAATAGCGAAAATGTGAAAATCCAGGACGAAATTACCTCAACTTTCCATATCTTGTTCTCAATCTTCACCTGCAAACAACGGAAAACTGATCAATCACTAAAGGAAAGAGATTGACAAAATCCGAAAAGCCTCACGCTCTAACAAACCCCCCCCCCCCCCCCCCAAAAAAAAAAAAAAAAAGAAAGAGGAAAATCAAACCTTTTCAGCACCGGGCCCGAACATCTGCTTGATGAGTGCCATGATTAGGGTTTTCTTGCCGGAGCCAGGTGGGCCGTAGAAGAGGAGATGAGGGCAATCCTGCTCCGACACCTAATTTTATTCCATAATAAAGAGGAAAAAAAAATCCTAGAATGAGAAGAGATGTAACGATGTAAGAGAAACAAAAACAGAAAGACGAAGATGAAGAAAGAAAATATACAAGTTTCTTGAGGTTTTTGGCAATGTCTTCGTGGACGATGCTGATCTTGTCTAGGGTTTTTGGTCGATACTTGTCCACCCACAGCATCTTTCCTTTCTTTCCTATGAACTCTGGAGAGAGAGAGAGAAAGAGGGGGAGGGCTCCAGCTGCGGTGAAGAGGAAGAAATGGCGGGAAGAGAAGAGAAAGGGCGCCCGTCTTTTGCACATGGATTGCAATTTTGGTGAACACTGGTTTAGATTGAAAACTTCTTCGGGGTCATAGAAGTTTTGGATCAATCTGATATTTGTTTTTACCCCTCATCAAGGTCCGTGTGACCTTATGAACGGGTTGGATGGTGAATTAACATCATGGTGGGCCTTTAGGAAGGATTCAACGGTCAGAATCATTGTGTCCACTACTTCCAGTGGTGTGGTCCACATGAGATTTGGATTTGTTTAATTTTGAGCTCAGTCATAAAATGATCTCGCGAAGTGGATAAACGGTTTGGATACGATACATACATCATGGTGGGGCCTACAGAACTTGATGACTCCAACACCATCAGATCGGTGCTGTGCAGCACATCACGCAATCTGCTGGAGAGTAACGAGGGTGTTGGGTGGGTCCCACTGCTGTAATGTTCATGTGAAATCCACCCGGATGATTAAGTGCGTACCCCATTTTTCGGCCATTGCCAAAATATCAGACACATCCCTGATTCAGGTAGACCACACGGTTTCAAAATTGTACGGACAATCCTCACCATCCAAATTATTTCTCCTGTTGTGTACCATTCAAATATGGTATAAGCCTGACTTTTTTTGGACCCTATGTCTAAATTTTGGTGCATCATCTAATGAGGGGAGTTGATTTCATATAATCATCACCGTGGGACACTTAAAAATCACAGGTGACGTCACTCTTCCAACTTTTGCTTGGTGTGCCTTGCCAGGTCAACTCTATTTTTTTGGTATGAGCTATGCGACGAATTACACATCTAATAATTAGATTATTTCACAAACACACCACACACATTAAGCATGGCTTATGAAAAAAAAAAAGTTTTGCATCTCATGAAAAGCCAAAATCCGGGCTCCCAAGGCTAAAATATCAAGCTGGCATGTGACTCATGTGTGACACGTCAAAGGAAACAGCTGAAAGAGATGTTCACCTTGAATTTTATAGGCCTACTGTGATTATTATATGAAATGCACTCTAACTAGTAGATGGCATACCAAGAAGCAACTGAAATTTTAAATTTTGACAGTATTTGTTGTCGAATGCATTTTTAATTATTCGATGACAAATGTCATCAATAATATGAAGTTGAGTATAAAAACAAAAAATCCATGTGAGAAAGCCTTATTTAACTCTCGTTAACTCTTCTTCTCTCCCTTCGAGTCATCTCTCTCTCTCTCTCTCTTAGTGTTCTCTGTATCGCGATAAGCCTTAAACCCATGCAACACCCTGATTTCTGTAGCTCAAGTATAGGACTCTAGAATGGAAACCAGAGTATTATCTTGGAAAAATATAACACACATGAGATTCATATATACCAGTGAGTGTCAAAGATACGGAAGAGAAAACTATCCATGAAATAACATCAAGTACTATGGTTTGTATAAAATGTTTAGAAATTACAAGTCCGCCCAGCAGGGGACTCAATACAAACCCAAAATATCAAATGTCAATAAAGCAACTGCATAACGAAAAAATTCTAAGAAGCTATTGGTTGACCTTATAGAGCTCAGCCACATGTTGGTAGGGCTCCTCCCTCTCCATAGCTGAAATGTACTTAGGATCAATCCTGAAATCTTCACCTTCTAGTGTTATGAATACATTATTTGTACGGTTGTATATTTCAAAGAATGAGTAGCCAACTCAATGTGAATTTCCCTTGAGATTACACGCTATCATACTAATCAAGCATAATTTTTAAAAAATATACAAAACACCACATAATGCGATCTTAATAAAAATGTGTGAATGTAAACATATGCGCATCTGCCTGGGGATGCACATCCAGCTGGCTTGAGCAAAAAGCATGAGTGGGGCAATACACACATGCAATCTCGAATGGCTAGTCACCAACAAAAGTACGACAAATACGGGCTCATAATGACTAACTCACACTTAGTTGGCCTATCGTTAGTGGTATAGAAACCCAATTACCTTAAGGAGGGTATATGCTACCACGACATCCATATTAGCCACTCGATACACCGAATTCTATGAATACATGTTTAGTTCAACCTTCATTAGTCCAATTTACGTACAATCAAATATGTTAACCCTTTCAACTAGATAAATCCCCATTATATTTCCTTTATGATTTCCGTTATGAACACAACCGGGATTTCAATCCACATGTCATTTATAGTAAGGAAGTCCATTCAAGGATGCAAATGAGATTCATCCCACAAGCCATATTGGCATAAAATTTCACTCAAACCATTTTCAATGACCAAAGGCCACTAGTTTAATGTACTACTATACCTAGCATACGTAGGTATCCACAACACTTAAGTTTGCATTCTAATCACAATCTTCCATGCATGAGTTGAAATTCATACCAATTAAATGACAAATTAAACTCCCGAAATAACCCCCAAGTTTCAAGAACACATTCCAATTGCCACGTTAAAATAAGGGAGAACCCCAAATTCCATACCCTTTAATCCTTTGATATTAAAACTCATGCATCCCAAAGCATGTGAGAATTCCTCCCCATGTAAATCATACTAGATTAGGTGTTCATGTACAACATGATAGTGCTTGCATCAAACAAGGTTTAACATATGATTAAAGGAGCAAAAGTGGGAACAAAATAAAAACTAATATATGATTCAAAATTAATCAATTATCAGGAAGAATTTCATGTTTAAACTATCGCTTAATCTAACATGAAGGCGGAAAGCTCAAAGGGAAAATTCATCCCCTCACGAGTTGAATCCTCCTAACTCAAATGCACCTAATGTATGAAGTTTAAGGACAACCTACGTATCCTACATTCTATTCAAATCATCCACGCCTGATCTTAAATGCATTTTTAATTAACATCCTAACCATGGGAATTCCAAGTCAAGTTTTCAATTTATTTGCATAATTTTTTAAGGGAAGTTTCGATGAACAACTTACTTGGCAGGGTGATCAAGATCACTTGTTTCAATTTAACTCATACTTGGTTAACTTAATCGGTTGTGGCTTCCGACCAATAAGGCCAGTTATTGAAGCTGCAATGGGAAGACACCTCATCATATCTTAAAGCGTTATATTCTTTGTAATAAAAGTTGAGTTAACTCAGAGTACTTGCTTGGCTGAACTTGACTCACCAAACCGACTCGAGCTGAATTTGAAGGAAACATCGCATTTGGAGTGGATTTTCCTGCACACCACCAATGGATGGAGAAGATCTTGGTCGACTTAGTAGCCACAATGGCTTGGTGCAGGTGTTGGTCAGGTAGACTCAACCAAGTCATGGTGCGGTTGTCGGTCGGGTAGATTCAACTAAGTCATGGTGTGTCTAGGGGAGTAGACCAGCACAGAGTCCAAACTCAGCGAGGCACGCCCACTCGATTCATGACCCTCCTGGAAGAAGTGATTCTGAACACGGCGTGACTCAGCCTGAGTTAGGTGCATAACTCAAACCGACGCATGACAACAAGCCGACTCGGGTTTGCTCCTCTCTCTCTCTTCTCCTTCTTTACTCGATCTTCACATCGTTGGGCAGTCCGAACTTAGGCTATGACTCGAGTGAGTCAATGCGGCACGAGCATGGAACCCGCCTCAGCTCTCTCTCTCTCTCTCATGTGGGACTTAATCTATGGGAGGAATAGGCCCACGGATCTTTCTGTGCATGGGACATGGGGATCAAGGGCTCAGATAGTGTACCTAGATGAGATGCCGCCATGAAAGCCAGATAAGAATATCAGAATACAGATAGAGTTTAGGATCTTTCTCTCCTTCACACCCTTTTTGCAAATCAGTAGATGAGACTCTAATTTCTGCTGTTGGTTTAGAATCGGGGACCTAACTTTCTTTTATAGAGACTGTGGAGAGAAAGTTTGAAACCCATCAAAACTCTCCCTCCCATGCTCCACATTGTAGTATCCCAATTCAACTCAAACTGCTATCTGCGTAAGACAGTTATAGCATTCCAACCCCAGTACGCAGAGCTGCGCAAATAGACTGCGCAGCGCATCACCTGAAGTGGGGCCCACTGGTCTAGTCAATCATCTAGTCCAATTGTATGACAATCCAGACCGTTAATCAGTGAGGCCCACTAAATAGAGTTTTTACATTCTCCCACTTGGGCCTCATTGAGGAACGTCAATAATTGTCATATATTTAAAATAATTTTTAAAACAAGTTTTGATATTAAGAAAACATCTGAATGGTTAACCAATGAAATAGTTGGACAATATGAGTAATGCTATTTAATCTAGTCCATTAAGACAGTTAATATCGAAACGCGGTAGTCATCACAACATTTAATTTAGGCGAAGTGAGTCTAAGCGCGATCACAAATACTTTCAATCTTAATGACATAGATTATGAACTAGGAAATGTGGTATAAGAATTACGCACTTTAGTGTGATGATATGTGCCTGGTCCTGAAGCTTTTACGTGTTTTAAACGAGATACAGCTGTAGTTCTATTTACTCAAAATTTACGCATATATATAGAGAAGTAGAAATAAATCTTTATATCAAAATCATCCCAAAATAAACTGCATAAAATGAGATCTCTAAATGTCTGTGAAAATCAAAATATGCTCAACTCCCACTAATTGAAAATATTTGTGGGATCAATGACTCCCATGGATGTCACATGCTCCTGAAACAGCGTGATAGGGATCCCTTTAGTGAGCGGATCTGCAATCATCTGCTTAGTGTCGATGAATTCCACGGACACTTGATGATTCTGAACTCTTTCCTTTACAACAAGGTATTTGATGTCGATATACTTCGACCTTGACGAATGCTTGTTGTTATTAGAGAAGGAAATAACAGTTGAATTATCATAAAATATTCTTAAGGGTTTCGGGATATGCTCCAGTACCCACAAACCTGAGAAGAAACTCTGCAACCATAGTGCCTGACTTCCATAGTGAATGAGGCTGTGGTAAACTGTTTCATGCTTTTCCACGACACAACTCCTTCCACCATCATGAAGATGTATCCTGAAGTAGACTTCTTATTATCAACGCGGCCTGTGAAATCTATGTCTGAGTATTCGACGAACTCCAATTGATCAGATTTTCTGTATGTGAGTCTGAAGTCTTTCATTTCTGAAGTACCGTAATACTTTCTTCGCAGCTATTCAATGTTGCATTCTTGGATTAGATAGATATCTTTCCAACATTCTAGTGACAAAGGCAATGTCCGGTCGCGTACAGACTTGAGCATACATGATGCTCCCTACTACTGAAGCGTATGAAAATTCTTTCATTCGATTCTTTTCTAAATCATTCTTTGGACACTGAAATAGTCCAAATTTGTCTCCATTCACAATGGGTGACTTTCTTGAAGCATAATTTTGCATATTATACCTTTCGAGTGCCTTAATAATATAGGCCTTTTATGACAGGCTGAGCAGTCCAAGTGTTCTGTCACGGCGAATCTCAATGCCGATGACGTAAGAACCTTCACCAAGGTCTTTCATTTCAAACCTTTGAGATAAGAATTTCTTAGTGTCGCTCAACATCCTGGTATCACTCATGGCCAACAGAATGTCATCAACATACAAAATCATCATAACGAACTTACTCCTACTAGTTTTAATGTAGATGCATTCATCTGCAGTGTTTTCTACAAATCCATATGAGGAAATTACTTCATGAAACTTAAGGTACCATTGTCACGATGCCTGTTTTAACCTATAGATGGACTTCTTAAGTTTGCAAACCAAATGTTCTGAACCAGTAGCTACAAAATCTGCGGGCTGCAACATGTATACATTCTCATTTAGATCCCCATTGAGAAATGTAGTTTTTACATCCATCTGATATAACTCTAAATTCATATGAGCTACAAGAGCCATTATGATCCTGAATGACTCTTTCTTGAATACTGGTAAGAAAGTCTCCTTAAAGTCAATGCCCTCACGTTGGTTAAAACTCTTGGCAACAAGTCGGGCTTTATACATTTCGACATTACCCTTGGAGTCCCTTTTGATTTTAAATATCTATTTTAGAACCAATCGGCCTTATTCTAGTAGGTAACTCTACAAGATCCCATGTTTTATTGTCTTGCATGGATTTCAACTCATCTTTCATAGCATCAAACCAACGAGAAGGATCAGCACTTTGTTTGACTTGTGCAAAAGATTCAGGATCCTTTTCCACCCTTATGTCAAAGTTGTGCTCCTGTAAGTATACGATGTAATCATCTCGATTTACAGGCCTTCTCTCTCTTTCAGATCTTCTCAATGGTTCAGTTTGTTGGGTCTGATCTTGATTTTTCTCATCAGTGGTTTGTATATGAGGTTCTACGTGACGCTCTGCAGTGACTGCAGAATCAACTGCATCATTAATGTCCACGTGATCTGGATTGACTATGACAGGAGTCACAATCCTTATTCCTCAAATACAAAATTTCTTATGTTCGTGCTCCCACTATTTTCAGTGTCCTTAATGAATCTGACATTTCTAGTCTCAACAATCCTGATAGAGTGGGAAGGACAGTAAAATCGATAGCCTTTTGATCTTTTTGGATATCCAATGAAGAAACAACTTACGGTTATAGGATCAAGTTTCTTTTCATGCAGGTTATAAACTTTAGCCTCAGTAGGACAATCACAAACATGTAGATATCGGAGACTTGATTTTCTTCCATTCCACAACTCAAAAGGAGTTTTGCTTACTACTTTGTTGGAAATCCTGTTTAGTATATGAACTGCAGTTTTGATCGCATCACCCCGCAGAGATTCTGGCAATGTCGAATTGCTGACCATGCTTCGCGCCATATCCATAAGAATGCAATTACGTCTCTCAGCCACACCATTCTGCTTTGCAGTACCAGGTATAGTATATTGAGCGACAATGTCACAATCATGTAGGTATTTAGCGAATGGCCTTGGATTACGTCTTGATTCATCATATCTGCTATAGTATTCACCATCACGGTCAGATCTGACAACTTTAATTCTCTTATCGAGTTGATTTTCAACCTCAACCTTATAGATTTTAAAAGCATCTAGGGCATGAAATTCCATATTCATTTGGAGAGGATGGGATTGGTTGGGATTAGGTGGAATGGATTTGCATTTGATCCCATGCATGGATTTCGTGGATTTTGAAATCCGCTGCAAGCCCCACATTAATGCATGCATTTATCCATGTTGTCCATCCATATATACACCATTTACATGTGACATTTTGGTTATTTATGTGCTTAAGTGAATGACATCCATTGTGAATTTGGTCCCTAGATTACAATTCCATGGTCTACCAAACATGATTTTGCTTAATCTAGTGTTCTACAACCAAAAACTTTATACCAAACTTGAGATTGGATGGCAACATTACTACGGTATTTCCTTTCCAAACATGCAATCATTGTGCAATAATGTTGTGAATACTATCTAATACAATTCATTACCATTCAATTCCACTAACTAAAGTATAGACTAAAAAAAGATAGATCAAACTTACATATACCAGACCACATCGATGGAGATAATAAAACGGACTTGGATTGCGTCCTACACCCACCTGCCTCTAGCCCGGAACTGGCAGTTTTGTGGGTGGGCCCATCGTGATGTTTCTTTTTATCCAAGCCGTCCATCCCTTTTTCTATATTATTTCACCGCATTCAAAAAAAAAAGAAAGAAAGAAAGAAAGAAAAAAGGCAGATTCAATGCTCAAGTAGACCACACCAAATAATAAGCTTCGTTGCGTTAAATGGACAAAGCATTAAATAGCAGTTGTATTAAATGCAAGAGTCATATGTAGTGTGGCCATTTAAGTGTGGGATCTTTCTCATCTTTTCATTTATTAATACCTTAAAATAATATGAGAAAAGGGATGAACGGCTCGGATAAACAGATACATAATGGTGGTCCTACCAACAGAACAGCCCGCTCGGGGTAGGACGCAATCCACGTCCTAATAACACCTGCACCGAAGCTTTCCTAGAACTCATGACGATGTTTATTTGCCATCCGGTAGATTGGAGCTTGATCCAAAACTTAAATGGGCCTTGGTAAGGTTTTCAATGTTGGGCGTTTAATCCACGTTGTTTCCTGTGTCATAATTTTCTTGAGCTTCAGACTTAACTAGGATTTGGTCGGCAAAACGGATGGACGTCGTGGATGAAACACATACGTCACGATGGCCCACAGAGTTGGGTCACCAGGGATATCCTCGGTGATCAGGTATCTAGGCAATCCACGTCCCAATCTGCAACCGTGGACCGTGGCCAGATCCTGAAACGTGGCACGTGGCCTAATCAATCCTGCCACGTTGGGACGTCCGTGGTGGTCAGGCTCACCACGCAATCCGCGTCCGCCTTCTCATTTGAAACCTGCAACTGTAATTTTTTAATAATTTTTGAAAAAAGATCTTCAAGAAACTGGTGATTTTTTAAAGAGAAATTTTCAACCGTACGACCAGTATATGGCCCATTCCCGAGACGAAGCCCACCTCATTTTACTTTCCAATAAAACTCTCCGGATGTACGGACGCCTTGCAAAAGGTCGAAAATGCCCCCTGCTATTTCCTTCAAGCGCTAACGCTCCTCGAACTCACCGTTGTATGAACGGTACAAAGGAGATCAACGTTACATGGGCCCAGCAGCAATGTATTTATTATATCCACAACGTTCATCCATATTTTGAGATCATTTCAGAGCATTATCCAAAAAAAAAAAAAAATCATATCCAAAGATCAACTAAACCACACCACAAAGAGGAGCAGAAAATTGATTTTTACCATCGAAATTTTTGTAGGGCCCCACCATAATATTTATTTTTAATCCAATCTATTCATAAGGTCACAAAGACTTGAATGAAGAGAAAAAATAAATTTCATAATGATCCAACACTTCCGTGACACCTAAAAGGGTTTCAATGGTATACATTCAATTTTCAACTGCCTTTTACAGTGTGGTCCACTTGATAATTAGATATATCTTATTTTTCATCCCAAGCCTTAATATGAGCTCTCAAAATAGATGGACGGTTTGGATATAACACAGACCTCATGATGGGACCCACAAAAATAATAAAAAAAATAAAAAACAAAAAAAAATCACAGACTGGCAGATTTTTTTTTTGTTTTTTTTTTTAAATGGGGAGAACTTTTTCTCCCTTACATTTTTCCAATATACATAATTAAGTAAATATGTATATATAAGTATATAAAAATATTTTTCTATCTCTTAATTCATTTCTTTATCTATTTATTTAACAAGCATATCTCCTAAACTAGAATGAGTTACATAACATACCATATATGATTTTGGGGTAGGAGAAGCTAATTTAGCCAACCAACATATTAATTTTCCGAGATTCCATCGGTTCGATGGTTAAAAATTCACTTCACAGTTAATTCACTTCACTTCACAGCCATTTTCACGCACTTCGTAGTCAATTCACTTCACTTCACTGTCATTTCCATACATTTCACGGTCATTCCCAGCGATTCCGTGTTGATTCACGGTCAATTCAATGCACTTCACGGTCAATTCACTTCACTTCACGGACATTTCCACGCACTTCGCGGTCAATTCACTTAAGTTCACCATCATTTCCATGTATTTCACTGTCATTCCCGGCAATTCCGTGTTCATTCATGGTCAATTTGACGCACTTCACGGTCAATTCACTTCACTTCACAGCCATTTCCACGCACTTCGTGATCATTTCACTTCACTTCACTGTCATTTCCATGCATTTCACGGTCAATCCCGGCGATTCCGTGTTCATTCATGGTCAATTCGACGCACTTCACGGTCAATTCACTTCACTTCACGGCCATTTCCACGCACTTTGCGGTCAATTCACTTAACTTCACCATCACTTCTATGCATTTCACGGTCATTCCCGGCGATTCCGTGTTCATTCATGGTCAATTCCACGCAATTCACGGTCAATTCACTTCACTTCATGGCTATTTCTACACACTTGATGGTCAATTCACTTCACTTCACCATCATTTCCATGCATTTCACAGTCATTCCTAGCGATTTGGTGCTTATTCACGGTCAATTCAATGCACTTCATGGTCAATTCACTTCACTTCACGACCATTTCCACATACTTCGCGGTCAATTCACTTCACTTCACCGTCATTTTCATGCATTTCACGGTCATTCCTAGCGATTCCGTGTTCATTCATGATCAATTCGACGCACTTCACAGTCAATTCACTTCACTTCACGGCCATTTCCACGCACTTCGCGATCATTTCACTTCACTTCACCGTCATTTCCATGCATTTCACAGTCATTCCTAACGATACCGTGTTCATTCACGGTCAAATCGACGTACTTCACGATCAATTCACTTCACTTCACGGCCATTTCCATGCACTTCGCGGTCATTTCACTTCATTTCACAGTCATTTTCATGCATTTTACGGTCATTCCTAGCGATTCCGTGTTCATTCACGGTTAATTCGACGCACTTCACGGTCAATTCACTTCACTTCACAGCCATTTCCACGCACTTCGCAGTCAATTCACTTCACTTCACCGTCATTTCCATGCATTTCACGGTCATTCCTAGCAATTTCGTGTTCATTCAGGGTCAATTTGATGCACTTCACGGTCAATTCACTTCACTTCACGGCCATTTCCACGCACTTCGCAGTCATTTCACTTCACTTCACCGTCATTTCTATGCATTTCATGGTCATTCCTGGCGATTCCGTGTTCATTCACGATCAATTTGACGCACTTCACGATCAATTCACTTCACTTCACGGCCATTTTCAAGAACTTTGCGGTCAATACACTTAACTTCACCATCATTTCTATGCATTTCACGGTCATTCCCTGCGATTCTGTGTTCATTCATGGTCAATTTGACGCACTTCACGGTCAATTCACTTCACTTCATGGCCATTTCCACGCACTTCGTGGTCATTTCACTTCACTTCACCGTCATTTCCATGCATTTCATGGTCATTCCTAGCGACTCCGTGTTCATTTCACAGTTTAGATTTTGGGATTTGAGAATGGTTTTGGGTTTAGGCTATAGGTTTTGGTTTCGGTTTAGGTTATAGGTTAATGGTTTAGATTAAGGTTTAGGTTTAGGTTATAGGTTTTTGGATTTGCGAATGGGTTCGGGTTTAGGCTATCGGTTTTGGTTTTGGTTTAGGTTATAGGTTTTGGGATTTGAGAATGGGTTCAGGTTTAGGTTATAGGTTTTGGTTTTGGTTTTGGTTATAGGTTATAGGTTTAGGTTAAGGTTTAAGTTTAGGTTTTAGGATTTGAGAATGGGTTCGGGTTTAGGTTATAAGTTTTGTTTTCAGTTTAGGTTATAAGTTAACGGCTTAGGTTTAAGTTATAGGTTGTTGAATTTGAGAATGGGTTCGGGTTTAGGCTATAGGTTTTGGTTTTAGTTTAGGTTATAGGTTTTGGTTTAGGTTATAGGTTTTGGGATTTGAGAATGGGTTTGAGTTTAGGTTATAGGTTTTGGTTTTGAGAATGGGTTCGGGTTTAGTTTATAGGTTTTGTTTTTGGTTATAGGTTTTGGTTAAGGTTATAGGTTATAGGTTTAAGTTAAGGTTTAGGTTTAGGTTTTGGGATTTGAGAATGGGTTCGGGTTTAGGTTATAAGTTTTGGTTTCGGTTTAGGTTATAGGTTAACAGTTTAGGTTAAGGTTTAAGTTTAGGTTATAGGTTTTTGGATTTGAGAATGGGTTCTGGTTTAGGCTATAGGTTTTGGTTTTAGTTTAGGTTATAGGTTTTGGTTTAGGTTATAGGTTTTGGGATTTAAGAATGGGTTCGGGTTTAGGTTATAGGTTTTGGTTTTGGTTTTGGTTATAGGTTATAGGTTATAGGTTTAGGTTAAGGTTTTGGTTTAGGTTTAGGTTATAGGTTTTGAGATTAAAGAATGGGTTCGGGTTTAAGTTATAGATTTTTGTTTTGGTTTAGGTTATAGGTTATAGGTTTAGGTTAAGGTTTTTGTTTAGGTTTAGGTTATAGGTTTTGAGATTTGAGAATGGGTTTGGGTTTAGGTTATAGGTTTTGGTTTTGGTTTAGGTTAAAGGTTTTGGTTTAGGTTAAGGTTTAAGTTTAGGTTATAGGTTTTGGTTTAGGTTATAGGTTATAGGTTTAGATTAAGATTTTGGTTTAGGCTTAGGTTATGGGTTTTGGGATTTTAGAATGGGTTCGGGTTTAGGTTATAGGTTTTGGTTTTGGTTTAGGTTAAGGTTTAGGTTTAGGTTATAGGTTTTGAGATTTGAGAATGAGATCGGGTTAGGTTATAGGTTTTAGTTTAGGTTTAGGTTAGAGGTTTTGGGATTTGAGAATGGGTTCGGGTTTAGGTTATAGGTTTTGGTTTAGGTTTAGGTTATAGGTTTTGGGATTTTTGAATGGGTTCGGGTTTAGGTTATAGGTTTTGGTTTTGGTTTTGGTTATAGGTTATAGGTTTAGGTTAAGGTTTTAGTTTAGGTTATAGGTTTTGAGTTTAAGAATGCGTTTGGGTTAGGTTATAGGTTTTGGTTTTGGTTTAGGTTATAGGTTTCGGTTTAGCTTAAGGTTAGAGGTTTTGGGATTTGAGAATAGGTTCGGGTTTAGGTTATAGGTTTTGGTTTTAGTTTAGGTTATAGGTTTTGGGATTTGATAATGGGTTCGGGTTTAGGTTATAGGTTTTGGTTTTGGTTTAGGTTTAGGTTATAGGTTTTCAGATTTAAGAATGGGTTATTGTTTAGGTTTAGGAAATCGGGTTCAGGTTCGGGATTGGGTTTAAGTTTGGGTTTTCAAGTTTAGGTTTAGGTTTGGGTTTAAGTTTGGGTTTAAGATTGGGCCCCACAGTTATATATTTATTATATCCACAACGTTCATCCATATTTCGAGATCATTTCAGAGCATTATCCAAAAAAAAAAATCATATCCAAAGATCAACTGGACCACACCACAAAGAGCAGCAGAAAATTGATTTTCACCGTTGAAACTTTGTAGGGCCCACCATAACATTTATTTTCCATCCAATCTATTCATAAGGTCACAAAGACCTAGATGAAGAGGAAAAATAAATTTCATAATGATCCAAAACTTCTGTAACCCCTAAAAGGGTTTCAATGGTAGACGTTCAATTCCCCACTGCATTTTAAAGTGTGGTCCACTTGATAGTTAGATCTGTCTTATTTTCCGTCTCAAGCCTTAATATGAGCTCGCCAAATAGATGTACAGTTTGGATATAACATAGACCTCATGATGGGACCCAAAAAAAATAAAGATTCGACATTAAAAAATAAAAAAAATAGATTTTTATTTTATTGGATACAAAGTGATTTGCTACGGATTATAACTATAGCTACATCTAGAAAAATCTGCAGCCAAAGGTGCGTGTCCGAGGTGCGCCGATCTGGCGGAGCCAAGCCCACCTGGCGACTCCTATAGCTACGGATTATAACCGTAGCCATAGCTGTAGTCTGTGCCCCTCTATGAAATTTTTTTTTATTTTTTTATTTTTTTATTTTTATTTATTTATTTTACATGGAGAACTTCATTCTACTTACAATTTTCTCTAATACATATTTATATAAATATGTATATATAAGCATATAAAATTTTTTCTCTCTCTTTTTTTTTTTATTTCTTTCTTTTTTCATTTAACAAGAATATCTTCTAAATCAAAATTAGTTACTTGACGTACCCTATATGATTTTGAGGTAGGAGAAGCTACTTTAGCCAACCAACCTGGTTAATTTTCAAGATTCCATCAGGTCGATGCTTGAAAATCCACTTCATGGTCAATTTCAATCAGTTCGCAGTCAATTTCGCTCATTTCATTTACTTCGCGATCAATTCCATGCATTTCACGGTCAATCCCGGTGATTCCGTTTTGATTCACGGTCATTTTCATGCATTTCATGGTCAATTCCCTTCACTTCACGGTCATTTCCATGCATTTCACGGTCAATTCGCTTCACTTCACGGTCATTTTCATGCATTTCACGGTCAATCCCGGCGATTCCATTTTGATTCACGGTCATTTCCATGCATTTCACAGTCAATTCCCTTCACTTCACGGTCATTTCCATGCATTTCACGATCAATTCGCTTCACTTCATGGTCATTTTCATGCATTTCACGGTCAATCCCAGCGATTCCGTTTTGATTCATGGTCATTTTCATGCATTTCACAGTCAATTCCCTTCACTTCACGGTCATTTCCATGCATTTCACGATCAATTCGCTTCACTTCATGGTCATTTTCATGCATTTCACAGTCAATCCCGGCGATTCCGTTTTGATTCACGGTTATTTCCATGCATTTCACAGTCAATTCCCTTCACTTCACGGTAATTTTCATGCATTTCATGGTCAATTTGCTTCACTTCACGGTCATTTCTATGCATTTCACAATCATTCCCGCCTATTCCGTGTTGATTCACGGTCATTTCGACGCATTTCATGGTGAAGTGTAGCGATTGGACCGTGAAATGCACAAAAATGACTGTGAAATGAAGGGGCATAACCGTGAAATGTGCCAAAATGACTGTGAATTAACATGGAATAAGTGGGAATGACTGTAAAATGCATGGAAATGACCGTGAAGTGAAGCGAATTTACCATGAAATGCATGCAAAACCTTAACCTAAACCTAAACCAAAACCTTAACCTAAACCTATAACCTATAACCTAAACCAAAACCAAAACCTATAACCTAAACTCGAACCCATTCTCAAATCCCAAAACCTATAACCTAAACCAAAACCAAAACCTATAACCTAAACCCGAACCCATTCTCAAATCCAAAAACCTATAACCTAAACCTAAACCATTAACCTATAACCTAAATCAAAACGTATAACCTAAACCAAAACTAAAACCTATAACCTAAACCCGAACCCATTATCAAATCCCAAAACCTATAACCTAAATCGAAACCAAAACCTATAACTTAAACCCGAACCCATTATCAAATCCCAAAATATATAACCTAAACCGAAACCAAAACCTATAACCTAAACCTAAACTCATTCTCAAATCCCAAAACTCAAACCCAAATCCAAACCTAAACGTAAAACCTAAAACCTAAACCTAAGCCTATAACCTAAACTCAAATCCCTAAACCTAAACCTAAACCTAATCCTATAACGTAAACTCAAATCCCTAAACCTTAACATATAACCTAACCTAAACTTGTACTTAGAACCTAAAATTATTCTCAAATCTCAAAACCAATAACTTGAACCTAACCTTTCCCTAAACTTATAATCTAAACTCAATTTCCTAAACCTAAACCTAAACCTTAGCCTAAACCTAAACTCAATTCCCTAAACCTTAACCTATAACCTAACATAAACCTATACTTATAACTTAAACCCGAACCCATTATCAAATCCTAAAAGCTATAACCTAAACCAAAACCAAAACCTATAGCCTAAACCCGAACCCATTCTCAAATCCCAAAACCTATAACCTATACCAAAACCTATAACTTAAACTAAAACCAAAACCTATATCCTAAACTCGAACCCATTCTCAAATCCAAAAACCTATAACCTAAACCTAAACCTAAACCTTAACCTAAACCGTTAACCTATAACCTAAACCGAAACCAAAACTTATAACCTAAACTCGAACCCATTCTCAAATCCCAAAACCTAAACCTAAACCTATAACTTATAACCTAAACCAAAACCTATAACCTTTGAAATTTAAGAATAAGTTTAGGTTATATGTTATAGGTTATAGGTTAAGGTTAGGGTGTAGGTTAAGGTCATTTGCTATAGGTTATAGGTTTACGTTAAGGTTTAGGTTTAGGTTTAAGTTATAGGTTTTGAGATTTGACAATAGATTTAGGTTATAAGTATAGGTTTATGTTAGGGTGTAGTTTAAGGTTTAGGGAAATGACCGTGAATCAACACGAAATTGCCGGGAATGACCGTGAAATGCATGAAAATGACCATGAAGTGAAGTGATTGGATCGCAAAATGTGCGGAAATGACCATGAGATGCATGTAAATGACCGTGAAGTGAAGGAGTTTGACAGTGAAATGCCTTGAAATGATTGTGAATCAACACGAAAATGTTTGGAATGACCGTGAAATGCATGGAAGTGATCATGAATTGAAGCGAAATGATCGTGAAAAGCATGCAAATGACCGTGAAGTGAAGGAGTTTGACGGTGAAATGCCTCGAAATGACTGTGAATCAACACGGTATTGTTTCGGATGACCGTGAAATGCATGGAAGTGATCAAGAATTGAAGCGAAATGACCGTGAAATGCATGCAAATGACCTTGAAGTGAAGGAATTTGACCGCGAAATGCCTCGAAATGACCATGAATCAACACAGAATTGTTTCGGACGACCGTGAAATGCATGGAAGTGATGATGAATTGAAGCGAAATGACCGTGAAATGCATGCAAATGACCGTGAAGTGAAGGAGTTTGACCGTGAAATGCCTTGAAATGACCGTGAATCAACATGGAATTGTTTCGGATGACCGTGAAATGCATGGAAGTGATCATGAATTGAAGCGAAATGACCGTGAAATGCATGCAAATGATTGTGAAGTGAAGGAGTTTGACCGTGAAATGCTTCGAAATGACAGTGAATTAACACGGAATTGTTTTGGATGACCGTAAAATGCATGGAAGTGATGATGAATTAAAGCGAAATGACCGTAAAATGCATGGAAGTGATGATGAATTAAAGCGAAATGACTGTGAAATGCATGCAAATGACCGTGAAGTGAAGGAGTTTGACTGTGAAATGCCTCGAAATGATCGTGAATCAACACAGAATTGTTTCAGATGACCGTGAAATGCATGGAAGTGATGATGAATTGAAGTGAAATGACCGTGAAATGCATGCAAATGACCATGAAATGAAGGAGTTGGACTGTGAAATGCCTCGAAATGACCGTGAATCAATACGAAATTGTTTTGGATGACCGTGAAATGCATAAAAGTGATCATGAATTGAAGTGAAATGACCGTGAAATGCATGCAAATGACTGTGAAGTGAAGGAGTTTGACTGTAAAATGCCTCGAAATGACCGTGAATCAACACGGAATTGTTTCGAATGACTATGAAATGCATGAAAGTGATCATGAATTGAAGCGAAATGACAGTGAAATGCATACAAATGACAGTGAAGTGAAGGAGTTTGACCATGAAATGCCTCGAAATGACCGTGAATCAACACGAAATTATTTTGGATGACCGTGAAATTCATGGAAGTGATCATGAATTGAAGCGAAATGACCGTGAAATGCATGTAAATGACCGTGAAGTGAAGGAGTATGATCGTGAAATGCCTCGAAATGACCGTGAATCAACATTGAAATGTTTCGGATGACCGTGAAATACATAGAAGTGATGATGAATTGAAGCGAAATGACCGTGAAATGCATGCAAATGACCGTGAAGTGAAGGAGTTTGACTGTGAAATGCCTCGAAATGACCGTGAATTAACACGGAATTGTTTCAGATGACCGTGAAATGCATGGAAGTGATCATGAATTGAAGCGAATTGACCATGAAATGCATGCAAATGACCATGAAGTGAAGGAGTTTGACCATGAAATGCCTCAAAATGACCGTGAATCAACACGGAATTGTTTCGGATGACCGTGAAATGCATGGAAGTGATCATGAATTGAAGCAAAATGACCGTGAAATGCCTCGAAATGACTGTGAATCATCACGGAATTGTTTCGGATGACCGTGAAATGCATGGAAGTGATCATGAATTGAAGCGAAATGACCGTGAAATGCATGCAAAGGACCTTGAAGTGAAGGAGTTTGACTATGAAATGCTCAAAATGACCGTGAATCAACACGGAATTGTTTCGGATGACCGTGAAATGCATGGAAGTGATCATGAATTGAAGCGAAATGACCATGAAATGCATGCAAATGACCTTGAAGTAAAGGAGTTTGACCGTGAAATGCCTCGAAATGACCGTGAATCAACACGAAATTGTTTCGGATGACCGTGAAATGCATGGAAGGGATCATGAATTGAAGCGAAATGACCGTGAAATGCATGCAAATGACCGTGAAGTGAAGGAGTTTGACTATGAAATGCCTCGAAATGACCGTGAATCAACACGGAATTGTTTTGGATGACCGTGAAATGCATGGAAGTGATCATGAATTGAAGCGAAATGACCATGAAATGCATGCAAATGGCCTTGAAGTGAAGGAATTTGACCGTGAAATGCCTCGAAATGACCGTGAATCAACACGGAATTGTTTCGGATGATCGTGAAATGCATGAAAGTGATCATGAATTGAAGCGAAATGACCATGAAATGCTTGCAAATGAAATGAACGAAATTGACCGCTAAGTGAATGAAATGGATTTTTGTTCATCGAGCTGATGAAATCTTGAAAAATAACCAGATTGGTTAGTTAAAGTAGCTTCTCCTACCCCAAAATCATATAGGGTACATCTAATAACTAATTTTAGTTCAGAAGATATTCTTGTTAAATGAATAAAGAAAGAAATGGAAAAAAAGAGAAAAGAATTTTATATGCTTATATATACATATTTATATAAATATGTGTTAGAGAAAATTCTAGGTAGAATAAAGTTTTTCATATACAAAAAAAAAAAAAAAAAAAACCACAAAAAAGCATAAAAGGAAAACAGAAAACCTATTGCTACGGATTTTAGCTACGGTTATCCGTAGCCATAGGACCCGGCCAGATCGGCGTGGCCACGCCAGACAGGCTAGCAAGCGGCGCGAGGGCCGCTAGTTCGGCGTGCCCCACCCCGGATGAATCCTATTACTACGGATTATGGTATCTATGGCTACGATTATTATTCGTAGTAATAGGTCTGATCGTAGCAAATGACATTGCCATTCTGCTTTGAACGTCTACCGTTGAAACCCTTTCAGGAGTCATGGAAGTTTTGGATCATTACAAAATTTGTTTTTCCTATTCATCCAGGTCTTTGTGACCTCATGAATAGATTGGATGGAAAGTAAATGTTATGGTGGGCCCTACAAAAGTTTCAATGGTGAAAATCAATTTTTTGCTGCTCTATGGTGTGGTCCAGTTGATCTTTGGATATGATTTTTTTTTTTTGGATAATGCTCCGAAATGATCTCGAAACATGGATGAACGTTATGGATATAATAAATACATAACTGTGGAGCCCATGTAACGTTGATCTCTTTTGAACCGTTCATATAACTCGAAGTTCGATGAGCGTCAGCGCTAGTCTTCGAGCAGCGGCCGATCCGGCTGAAGGAAAAAGTAGGGGCATTTTCGACCTTTGGGAAGGTGTCCGTACACCTGGGGAGTATTCTTGGAAAGTAAAATGGGGTGGGCTTCCTCTCGGGAATGGGTCATATACTGGTCGTACAGTTGGAAATTTCTCTTTTTTAAAATAAGAAAAAAGAGTATACTCCCGTCTTAGTTTTACACAATTTAAAATAAAAAGTGGTAACTCGTACTTCTCGCACGTGCCACTGATGTAGAGTTATCCATACCATCCACACTATGGGATTCCCTCGCGGATGGGGCATATCTCTAAAACCACATTGATCAAGCAATCCAAACATTTAATTGATGGCTATCAAATGGATGGTTGGCTGCAAAATAGTGAATGGTCCAAAAAAAAAACAGATGGTCAATAATATTTTCTCAGTGCAATGTGGTCAATGTACTCCCGTCTTATCATAATCCTACCCACAGTCGCATCATTTTTTATTTATTTATAATGGGTGAATATAATACTCGGTGATATGGGCTAATCCCGCCCAAGAAATCCTGAATGAGGAACCTTTCAAAATGCAGCTCTTCAAGTATCACAGATATCATGGCCCACACCAAAAGACCAGCACCGCCCAAGTCTCAGAAATTACAAAGGGGGAGAGAAACCAATTAAACGGCTAACCAAGCTGATGTGTTGGTTCAGGGAAAACCACATTTGTGATTTTTGAAAGTGAATTGTAGATTCAGTAGTTTGGAAAGGGTGCAGATAAGCAGTTCTGAAATAGAGTTCTGTAAAGTGCGTGGGGGAGGGGAGTTATTTGATACTCTTGACTGCTTACTATTCTTGATAAGCAGGCACTTAGAAATGGTATCCATGTCAAATATTAACTCAAAGATCACCATGTTGTGGTGACCACTGTCGCTACATTATGCTAGGAATCAGAATGGTTGGACAATCCTAAACTGATTTCTGGATGTCTGTTTTTTCAAAATAAGAACATCTATATTATTCATTTTGACTGTCCAATAATCCATAAATATAGTAACTAAATAAACAAACAAGAGTAGTTTTTGTTTCATGGAAAATCTCTAAATTGGTATCCTTAATTGGGCAGTTTATTTTTAATTACTTGGGTTGCATGTATGCAATTTCTAAGTAATTTCTAACAGCCTGCTTATCATCCATCACACCATTGCCACAGTATCGAAGTATTAGTGTAAACGACATGTACGTGGAATGGATAAAGTGACCGAAATTGAGCACAATGATCATTTTCGCTAACAGCTATTATACTTGATGCAAATATAATAACTTTTAGATGAACTCTCTATTATGCCAAACCGCATTATATTCTCATTAATCAAATACATGGGAAACAACATACAACCACATCCATGAATTTTACAAACATAATTATATGATACAAAACAGAAATCCCGAATCTCTGAATTTGATTTGGTACAACAATTTTGACTCTTCCAAAACAAAGAAGTTTCTTAATCAAACGTAACAATAAGATGTTGAACTCTCACGACAACATTATTCATTGGTAGATGGTTTTCCTAGGGCCACCAAAACCATACCAAGCAATAGCTAACACTAACAGATTCAAGTCGTCCTCTTGGCACTATAATAGTAGTTCTCCTTCTCCCTAACTCTTATTAAGTACTTCTTATCCAAACGGTCATCAGTAGACCTAATTTAGATGAAGTAACTGAAGGATCTAAACCCACACTGCTCTTTAAATCCCTATTAGAAACAATCGCTTTCTTCTGAAACTGAAAATCGTCCGATGAGTGCCTCATTCGATTAGAGTTGTATAAATTCTGGTTAGCCTCGATAAACTCCGTTGGATTCATGTAGTTGGTCCTGCTGTTGTTACTCACTTCAGTTCTTTCATATGCTAGGAGAGTGTTGCTGGATATTGGAGTGTATGTTCCAAGTGAAGAAGTTGCTGTGCTCTCGTCATACTGAAATTCAGAACTTGGGGTTGATGATGAACGAGCATTGACTGGAGGTTTTGGATGCCTGTAAAATTTGAAATTATAAAATTATAATCTGTCATGTTTGACTTTAAGCTGTAAAGTGTTTACAGTAGTTACTTGCAAGAAAGGTGCCATAATTTTAGAAGCTCCTATATAATTACTTTTTCTTGGGCCTGGATTGGATCTGGTTCCAAGCCAACTCTAAATTGGCTCATTTTAATATGACTCAAATTAGACCCATTTAAATATTGAGTCCGGTCGGTTGATTCCTGTTTGGATAGCCCATATTACAGTATTGTAATTCAAAAGCACCATCATTACGATTCTCAAGTGTTTTCTTTAATACTAAATTTGGAACGTAATTCAATGGTCAAATGCATATGTATTTGGATATCAGTAAAGAACTTTGCTATCATTACAAATCTATAGTAGATTGCAGTAAATCATTTCTCATTGATTTGACCTATCCAAATATCATTGGAATTTTCAGTCAAATTAGCTAGTGACAAGGACACCAGTATTGTAATTTGTAGTCATTGCACTTTGACAATTCATTAGTCCTAATTCGCAATCCAAACAGGCCTTGAGAAGACCCATACCCAACCCATGTTGTACTTCAGATCCAACTTTCGGACCCAGACCTGCCCCATGGGTCTTAAGTTTGGAGGGAGACCCACTAATTGCTAGGTCGGTCCAATGACTCATCCAGTCAATCTGACCTATTTCAACCCCTATTAAAGGGAGCCACCCAAGCCCATTTCCACCCCTTAGCCAAGGGTGTACTGTACGATAATCGATCATTAATAGAAAAAGAGAGGGAAAATGCTTCCATTTATGGAAACAACAAAAATGTTATCCAAATTCAACAATCACTCATCACATAAGGTGTGAATTTTTCATATGAATTTAGTTCAAATGGATGCCGAAAAATTACCTACTTAATTTGATTATGGAAAGGAGAGCGTAACATTTACTTTGAAAGCTATTTTCCAAGGAATAGGAAAATTTTAATGAAAACATATTCTTGGAAAATGACATTTTCTACCCATATACTTTCGAATATCCCAAACAGGTAAACAAGGAAATAAGATGTAGGAAGAGAGAAAAAATCAATATTCTTTTTCTTTCTTTCTTCTTGTTGGGCGAGGCAACGCAGAGAGAGGTAGTCGAGTGATGGAGGTATTGAGATGCAAACGAGATAGGGAAATGGGAAAGATAGAGACATTGATATATCGCGAGAGAGATGGGTGGACACGATGTGATGACCGCATTTTTTTTAGGTATCTCCCAAACATGCCTTAAAATTGTTGCTGACCAATAGAGGGGACGTGGCTTGGAAGACGAGGGACATGGATTTCCTGTGAAAGCCTTTCGCAGGAAGTTCATAGGATGGGAACTTAGGTAGGACCCATCGTGATGTTTGTGAGAAATCTATCCTGTCCATCAGTTTTGTGAGCTCATTTTAGGACACGACTTAAGAAATGATCGGTATTTAGTACTCAAGTGGGCTGAAAACGTGATGATTGAATGTCCGCAGTTGAAGCGTGTCTAGGGACAGATGCGGGTTGACGGGTTTTCAACTCAAGCAAGTGGACAGATTCTCACTTGATGCAACATGCATTCACGCATTGCATTCCATTTGTATTTTCTTTCTCAACTTATATTGTATATAATTATTGTTATTCTATTCTAATTTAATATGAAAAATCATGTTGGGACTTCTCACTAGATCCGGGCAACTCATATAGATGTGATTGAGTGTGAGCCAGCGGCTGAAGAACATGAGTAGTAGTTAAGACATAAAAGGACTAAGGGACACGTGGCAATGATTATCAATTTAATTATATTTGATGTTCTTGGATTATTAATTATTTCTTTTAATTTTGTTGGACAAGATTTATTTTATTACATAAGACCCTGAATGAGAAATTCCTTATTTGTGTTAATAACTGATTATTGGAATTGATAGTTGATTTATTATTTATGAGATGTGATTGAGTATGAATGAAACTTAAATATATGGTAGTACTATTAGATACACGAATTTTGTGTAAGCATATCAAATAATTTAAGTACACTTAATGCATAAGTCATGATGTAAATCTTGGGTTTGAAATATATGCCAAATACCTGAAATCTGAGTCATGACACGCTATATTTGTGTTTTCGAACTACTTAATCTGTCCAGTTTAAGCATGCACAAATCATGCATTTTATTTACTGATTGTTTTCACAAATCATACGTTTTAGCCACAAATTTTTGCGTACAAATCATGAAAATTTATTCTAATTAATCGCATTTTAGATTAGATTCATCATCTTAATTTTCTATGATTAGATTCATCATCTTAATTTTACAAGATTAGCTTTATTAATTGTTATTGTTAGTTTTTTATTTGAATAAGAATAACTATTGAATTGAAAATTGCTCATTTTTTTTTAATTTAAAAAATTGATTTTAGAGTTGGAATACGTAACTTTTATTTTGAATTAAGTATGTTCAACAACGTGGTGTTTGGAAGAAGTATTTAGAAATATATTAAAACACACTGTTAGCAAATGAAACATCATGCCTAAAACCTATATAGTGTATAATTAAATATTTTAATTGCTTTAATTTTGGAGTGTATCTTAATCTTGATGGGACATAGCGATTTGCTAATATGTATACAACATGTAAACATTCATTCCGACGTTTTTAGAGTGAGGATCTATCCAATGTTCACCTTTATTCAATTTCATGTGATCCAACATTTTTAGAGTGGGTATCTATCCAATGTTCACCTTCATACCATTTCATGTGATCCACTTGATTTGTGAAACAAGCTGAAATATTGGATATAGGCCTAACAATATGAGGCAAACACAATAGACAAGTTGGATGCCATCATAGTGTTACGGTGGGTGCACATAATTCAAATGTAGAACAATCTATTTTATTATTAATATACAAGGATGATTAATGGTCACTAAGTGGGTCCACCTCCAATAAGAGAATTAAGAGAAGGTATAACATCCAAAGAGTCATTGTAAATTTTTTTAGTTTTACGTTAATAGTTTGGCACCATATTTTAATATAAATATAAAGATGTAATTTGAAAGTTTCTTTTTAATTAAAGAGATACAAAGAGAGAATATATTATTAAGCAAAATAACAACAAATCATTAAATAAATAATTTACAAAATATTAACATATTTTGTTAAATTATAATATAAATTAAATTCATAAACTAAATTTTGATATGATTTACCTATTTTGGTTTCCTCTAATATCTTAATAGATTATAAAGTGTTTGTGTACTTATCCCACAACATAAAATAACATACATCAAAGTTCAAACATCCAAGTAATGGAAAAAGAAGAATACTCAAATAACTTTTATGCTTATCTTCAAATATATAAATTATAATTTTTAGTTAAAATTTAGTTGCATACAAAAGAAATGTAATGACAAAATTTTAAAGCATAATAAATTTTAAAAGAAAGAAATTATCCAACTTATATCCTCTTTAAATAAGATATACTCAATTTTTAATTCACATTTAGTTGGCTTTCCAGTTTTGGAAGATTTTTCTTTTAATTACTAGGATAGATAAACAAACTAAAAATAGATGAGAATGGTGAAAGTTGTCTGAGGTTTCCAAAACATGTTTATTTTGTCAATTGTGTAACTTATATATCTTATTTATACGAAGAGATTTAGCTCATGCAATGTACATGAAAGATATTTATCCAAAGCGATTTGGCTCATGTATTGCACATGAAAGATATTTATACAAAGAGATTTGGCTCATGCATTGTACATGAAAGTGGTGCGAAATATGTGAGAGGATGGAAAGAATGTAGAAACATGTGAGACGGGAGGAAAAAAAGTTGAAAAGAACGTAGAAACATGTGATAGGGGAGGAAAAGAAGTTGAAAAGAATGTAGAAACGCTGGGTGCACTCACGCGTGTGTACTATGAGATTTCACATGCTTAGAAATGAACTTTCTGGATGTTTATTGAGATCTAATTTGTTCGTATTAAATTCACTTCTTCAAAATTTACATACATGATATTATACGGATAAAACACATATATCATGGTGGGCCCGCATGCAAAGCTCTTCCAAGCCCACGGTACCACTGGCGCAGCGGATTCAGTCAGGTCGGTGACCTGATCGTGGGGCCCGCCTTAATGCATGTATTGTATGCTCATGCCATCCATCCGTACATCATGCCATCCATCCGTTGTACAGATCATTTTAAGACGTGGGCTCAAATCTCAGGTGGACCACACCACGGGAAACAGTGATGATTGAATGCCTACCATTAAAATCAGTGGCGATTGAACTTTTATTTGCCATCTAACCTGTTGATAGGTTCAAACAGGCCTGCATGGAGAGAAAATAAAAATATCAGCTTGATTCAAAACTCATGGCCCACAATAAGTTTTTCATATTCAATCACCACTGTTTCCTGTGGTGTTGTCCACTTGAATGATCTATGGATATACTTCAATTTTGGCTCATGTCTTAAAATGAGTCGGTAAAACGGATGGACAAGACACATACATCACAGTGGGTCCCACAGGGTTTGTTCATTGTGCTATCGCATAGAAGTTAGTGCGGAATTGCTTCCCCGGCACTGGAGGTGTGACTACCGATTGAACTTCTGTGGACCACAAAGTGGGGATTGAACTTCCACCATTAAAAGCTTCTTTGGAGCTGCAAAAGTTTCGGTTCAATCTGATATTTGTATTTTCACTTCATCCAGGTCTAAATAACCTTACGAATAGTTTGGATGGTAAAAAACATCAAGGAAATATTTCAACATTCGGTGTCATTATCACCTCTGCTTCCTTTGATGTGGTTCACTTGAGCCGTAGACCTACCTTGATTTTGGGTTTATGCACTAAAATGATCTATAAACATGGAGGGACAGCATGGATAAAACCCTTACATCACGGTGGGCCCCACAGAGCCCTGCCCGGATGGATTATCGGCCAGGCTGCAGTAATGACGCAATGTAAATCCAGACGGTTAAAGCCATGGACTAAGTAAATACAAGACTGATAGACGCGCTTGATGTGATATTACCGTTTTGAATTTTGCCTGATAATTTTCATTTTGCATGGTCGACAAACACACCAATTAGATTCTTACCATTGAGCAGGTCCTGCCTATGAATGATCCCGCCTTGAAAACCACATAAAAAAGATGATCCTGGCCATTGCTTTCATCCCTCTAATTTTGATTTCATGTTCACCCCGTTGCCAATCCAACATTCAGTATTGTGTGTGCGCCAATGATCCAGTGCCTTTAATCTGGTGCAGAAATGCCTTGTCTCGGTTCAACCGAATTAGCCATTGGTTCAACCAAATTCGGAGTGGAATCTCAGATAGCACACTGTCCTTCTCGTTATGTTTTTGGTTCGACTGAGGTTTTGTGAGTCGGTTTCCGTCCAACCGAGGTTCAATCTAAACACTGGTTTTTCTTCTTCCACAGAGCAACTTTGTCATTGTTTTACAAATCTGGAGAAATTTAGTCATCATGCAATTAATCCACTTTCATTTATCAGAAGCCTCATTGGAACTCATTCAAGATTTCACATTCAGTCTCCATTCCCACTTCCTAATAACCATCTAAAAGAACACATGATTGATGTGCAGCTGTTAAGATCAATCACCCAAAGATGGAATTAGATGGCAGTACCTTGAGATATTCGGGTTCTGCAAGAGGTTATGCCGTTTGAGATCTTCAGCCAAATGTTTCTATCAGGAATCCCTTGTAGATGCTCACGAACTTAGCCACAAATGCTGAAAACAATAATGGGGAAAAAGTCATGAAGATTGTGGTTGTAAGCAGAGATGATTGGAAATTCCACAGCAGTAGGATGTACTGTATTGAGGTAATGTGATCTAAGAGTATTTCCTTATGATTTTCCACACCATTTGGACAGATTACTGCAGATATTGTTATTCAGATAAAACCACATTGCACTTCAACTCCTTGGGGCTATGATCCAGTAAGAGTTACTGGTACCTTATTATAGTGTAAATTCATAGTGGGACCCTCCTATATGGTTGCAAAGGTAGTTGGATGGGAGGGGCGCATTGTGGATTAATCACACCGCTCCAAATTACACTAATTGGATTATCGCAACCATTCAAGTGAAAACCTGTAAGACGGATGGCAAGAATAAAAGCAACCTTAATGTCCTTTCTGCAGGAGTTACTTTAATAGCAGCGATCATCCAATCAGGGTGATTATGGGTCCAGTGCAATCCATGATGAATGTGCTCTATTGGGCCACACCATGATCACAGATTGACCCACTTGGGCCCTACACCAGAATTTGCATTGAAACAAGGTACAGAGAATTTACCCTGGTTCCTAGCTTTTCTTTTATTATTTTCTATTAGTTATAAAAGAACAATGACCACTACACTGGGATTTGATTGTTCCCACCCTCCCAAGAGATGTATTTGGAGACCTGACATGGTGGGAGTTGATTGATTCACGTGTTGCTGACTTGGATGGACCTTCGACCTATCAGACCTAAGTGGATGCAGATTGTCTAATGACTTGGTCACCACCTAACTCTTGCGAAGCCCATTGTAATGTAGAGCGGGTCAAAAACACTTTCATAGCAAAGATGGACCAAGAAAGCCTCGATCGGAGGCAGAAATGAGATATTATATATGATTTTGGGATAGGACCTACTTAAGCCAACCAACCCAATTATGCCAGGTTGCCCACATTGGATTTATGAGATTCCAACGGATCAAAAGTCAAAAGCTCAGTTGAGTTTGTTTTTATTATAAATAGTAAGTTTTAGTTCAAGTATAACTTTTAATCATTTGAGTTGTATTAGTCATGAACAACTTGAAAAGGGCTTTAAAAGGTTAAGAGAATAACATGGTTGGCCCAAATTGGACACTTACTATTTTTGGCTGAAAACCACAAAGCCAAGTAGGAATAGAGGTTGTCTATAAATAGTAAGTTTATTATTTATAATATGTCATGTTTTTAGGGTGTTTGACTTAGAATTTAAGTCTAAAACTGTCTTAAGTATGAGTTTATTATTTAAAGAGTTTTAATTTAGTTTATATATATATATATATATATATATATATATATATATATATATATATATATATATATATATATCAAGTTATTTTGAATTTGTGTGAATTCACAGTAGTTTTCCCCCAAAGAACGAAGAATATGATGTTCGACCTCATCATGTCTCTCCATGCGACAATGATGCATTTGTTTTATCCATGTCATCCAGCATCAGCTAAAAACTGAGGCATATATAAAGCTTAAGTAGACCACACCATATCAATTAGGATAATGACAGCCACCTCAAAACCTTCCTAGGGCTCGCCATGATGCATATTTGCTCTCTAGTAGGTTGGATGAAGGGAAAACACTTATATCAATTTAATCTAAAACTTCCATGGGCCTTTGAATTTCAAAGTTAGGCAGTTAATCCCCGCTATTTCATGTGTTGTAGTTTACTTGAGCTTTGGATTTACCTCGGATTCGGTCCGCAAAATGGATGTAAGTCCTGGACATCACGATTGCCCAGTGTTAGGTCAACAGGGTTATCCTCGGTGATCAAGTATCCAGGCAATCCACGTCCCAATCTGCATCCGTGGCCCGGATGTGGATTGGGTCCTATATCCCATATCTGTATATCCATACCGTCGATCCCTTCTGCCAGATCATTTTAAGGTAATTTTAAGGTATGTGCACAAAAATGGGCAGATCCAAAGCCCAAGTAGACGACACCAAATAATAAGCTCTGTTTTTTTTTCCACACGCGCACACACCCCCACACGCACGCTGGGGGATTTCACTACCATGGGTACTCGAACCCGTGACCCGGCGTTGAAACTCCAAGGAGTCTACCGCCCGAGTAAGAGCAAGGACCCACCAAATAATAAGCTTGGTTGCACTTAAATGCAATTTGTATTAAATTTAACAATCATCTTTGCTGTGGTCCACTTGAGAGTTGGATCTAACGGAGGGATGAACGGTGTAGATAAACAGATACATGACGGTGGGCCCGCCCATAGAACTGCCCGTTGGTGGCTAGAGACGGCCGGAGGTAGGACGCATTCCGCTAGAGACGGCCGGAGGTAGGACGCATTCCGCGTCCCCGTGGACTGATTCCGGAACGTGGCACGTGGCCCAATCAATCTTGCCACGTTGGGACGTCCATGGTGGTCAGCGTATCACGCAATCCGCGTCCGCCTTTCTCATTTCAAACCTGCAACTCTCATTTTAAAATATTCTCTCTCTTGACTTCTTAAGAAGGATCTTCAAGAAACTGGTGATTTTTTTAAACTAAGAAAAAAGAGCAATACTCCCGTGTTATTTTTGCACCATTTAAAATAAAAAGTGATAACTTGTTCCTCTCACACTTGCCACCGATGTAGAGTTATCCATACCATCCACACTATGAGTTTATCTCTAAAACTACATTAATCAAGCAATCCAAACATTCAATTGATGGCAATCAAATGGATGGTTCACTGTAAAATAGTAAATGGTCCAAATGTGATGTAAAAAACAGATGGTTAATAATATGTTCTCAGTGCAATATGGTCAATGTACTCCTGTCTTATCACATCATTTTTATTTATTTTTAATGGATGAATATAATACTCAAAATGCAGTTCTTCAAGTATCACATATTTCATGGACCAAACCAACACACCAATTAAACGGCTAAACAAGCTGATGTGCTTGCTTTGCTTGATAAGTAGGCAGTTAGAAATGTGGTATACATGGCAAGTACGGGAGTTATTTGATACTCTGTCTGCTTATGATGCTTGATAAGCACGCACTTAGAAATGGTATACATGGCAAATATTAACTCGAAGTTTACCATGTTGTGGTGATCACCGCCGCTACATTACATGCCATGAATCTAAACTGATTTCTGGATACTAAGTTTTTTTTCCAAAATAAGAACATCTATATTAATCATTTTAACTGTCCAATAATCCATAAATCTAGTAACTAATAAACAAACAAGAGTAGTTTTTGGTTCATGGAAAATCTTTAAATTGGTATCCTTAATTGGGCAGTTTATTTTTAATTACTTGGGTTACATGTATGCAATTTCTAACAGCCTGCTTATCATCCATCACACTACTGCCAGAGTATGGAAGTATTAGTGCAAATGACATGGATGTGGAATGGAGAAAGCCACTGAAATTGAGCACAATGATCATTTTCGCTAATGGCTATTCTTCTGAATGCAAATATAGTAAATTCAGATGAACTCTCTATCATGCTGAACTGCACTCTATTCTCATTGATCAAACACATAGGAAACAACACACAACCACATCCATGAATTCTACAAGCATAATTTAGCTTATATGATACAAAACAGAAACCCCGAATCTTCGAATCTGATTTAATCCAGCTCGAACTCATTTCGGTTTCAGCTGAATTCCCCCTTCAAATGAAAACCCAAATCAGTTAGAACTGACTCTTTAAACCCAAAGAAGTTTCTCAATCAAACAGGACAACAAGATGTTGAACTCCTATAGCCACCAAAACCATTTCAAACACACATTGAAGTCGTCCTCTCAGCACTGTAATAGCAATTCTCCTTCTCCCTAACTCTTATCGAGTTCTTATCCATTCGTGTCATCAGCAGGCCTGGCTTAGATGAAGTAACTGAAGGATCTGAACCCACACTGCTCTTTGAATCCCCATTAGAAATAACCTTCTTGTGAAACTGAAAATCGTCCGATGAGTGCCTCATTCGATGAGAGTTGCATGACTTCTGCTTAGCCTTGATAGATTCTGTTGGATTCATGTAGTTGGGCCTGCTGTTGTTACTCCCTTCAGTTCTTTCAGATGCAAGGAGAGTGTTGCTGGATATTGGGGTAGATGTTCCAAGCGAAGAAGACGCTGGGCTCTCGTCATACTGAAATTCAGAACTTGGGGTTGATGAGGAACGAGCGCTAACTGGAGGTTTTGCAGAAATCCTGGTGGTCATGTTGTTCTTTCTGACTTTTACTAAATTGGTTTCCAAAGATTTTGAGCGGATTCCACTTAAATCATCACAGTTTTTGGAAGATGGGGTGGTCTCGGAGGGATCCATATGGGCTTGTTCCATCAGCCTGTTCTCCCATGGCTTGGCCGCCATCCAACGCTCCAACCAGCTCCAACCCCATCCGCTCTTATCTAATTCATGTTGCTTAAGAGAGAATGGCGGTGCATTTGATCTTGAATTTGAGTTTGAATTTGATTTCCATTGCTGAAACAGGAAAAAAAAAAAAAAAAATCCTAAAAACCCGGATAGAGAATTTGATACACATTGTTTGGATGTCTGTAAAATTTGAAATTGTAAAATCATAATCTGTCCCGTTTGGCTTTAAGCTATAAAGTGTTTTACAGTAAACTGCAAGCAAAATGCCAGAATTTTAAAACCTCCTGTAAACTGTGAAGTGTTTACAGACAATTACAGCCATCCAAACAGTTCTTCACTTATGAACTCTTTACAACTAGAGGTTTTACATGCATCCAAACGACCTTTAAGTCTATATTAACCAAAGAAAGACAAATAAATGGATTGGAATTTGAACTTTTTGCCTTTAATCTGTACCTGTTGTGAGAGGGAGTAAGCAATGGCTCTTTCTCTCTTGATTGCTCCCTCTTGCCTCATCTGTAGCTTCGCTCTAACTTCGTCCAATGTACACTGACTATCACACCATCCTTCCTGAAATTTCCAGTATGCCCAAAATCAAATTTCGAAATTTTCATTTTCCTATGAACGTTCATTGGGTGGACCCCACGGTCTTCATGATTCATCCCTCAAAAGCCCAAAAATACAAACCCAAGAACACCAAGACCGAGACAACAAAGCCATAGAAGTAGAAAAAATGAATAGAACTTATACCTCAGCTTCTTTCAAGATATCACACTTGCCGCGGTGAACATCTAGCAGATTCTGCACGGCCTGTCCCTCGGTCGACATTCGCACACGTCGGGCCCTCACACGGGCTTGAACTCGAACAAGCGCCTGCATGCATCTCAAAGTCACCGCGGCCTGCTTCCGCACTTGCCGACCACGCACCAGCGCCTGCAGCCTCACCACTCCTTTCAAAGCCCTCAATGCCCTTCTAGCCTACAATTTCAACCATTTAAAAATTCAAGAAAAACAAAAGAATACATTTTTTTTTCAATGAGTAATTTCCAAATGGGGAAGGAACCGTTTCTACCAAGAACCCTCGGAAGGCAGTCTGTATCCGAATCGCTGCCCACTCTTGCCTCACCACTCTGAAATCTTTTGGTGGTGCTCGAACCACTGTGGCTACCGCAGCACTGAAAGCATCAGCTATTGAAGAGGAATCAGATGCCTCCGATGCCGCTCGATGCGCTCCTTTCATACCCTTCCAAGCCGATCCAAGCTCTCCAGAAGAACTCCTCCAAAGCCTCCATTTCCTGCCTTTACCACTCATCTTTTCCTGGGAAAAAAAAACCCAAATACAGAAAAAAATGAGAAATAATCAAAATAGAAAAAAGGGATTTCAAGAATCTTAAATGGAGGATAAGGGGGTAATGGGATTACATGATCCTCTCTTTCTGGTTTTTTAAGGCCTATTAATGATTTTAGCCATTTTCCTGAAGCACCCATCTCTGAAAACCTCTTCTTTGAGAGGGAGAGAGGGAGAGCTAAAAAGTTCTGTTGCTTCTGAAGTTTGAACGAGTAGTTTGAATAGCTGAAAGATAGGGAAAAAAAGAAGGGATGGAAAATGGGAATAAGGGAGAAGAACGTGGTTTTCTTTTGGGGAGAGAGTGAAAGGTTGGATTTCTGAGCTGGTTTTGTGGGTTAGCCGTTCGATTTTTGAAATTCAAAATAGCAACGGAAACGAGGGAATCCCGCTCGATTCCCTTCGAGACAGACGACTAGATTGCCCCTACATTTGATGCTAAATAACCAAAGTACCCTCTACTCGATTGAAAAGAGCCCTCGTCTTGTAGTCCGCAGAGTACGAAAGTGAATTAGTAGCCCGCTCGTTGGCCCGCGCATGCAGATGATCGGAACCACTCAACAGATGGTCCCATAATGGATAGCCCACAGATCGACAATGAATTTCCAAGTAGATATCAGACCCGATATACTCACAGATAATAAATAAATAGAATCATCCACACATTACATTCAATCCCATCTAGGATGATCTTGCACCGTCCCAGGACTCACCCTAGAAGGTGCGTCAGACCAATGAAAGAGCGCCATGTCATGACTTGATAGAACACTGTCGAATAAAATAGCACCACACCATGACTTGATGTAACTGCATGTTACTTTGAATGTCCTCCCCCTTCTTACTCGCGGTACGTTTCACTTCCGTATTTCCATTGCAACCTGCCTTTTACCTTTTTATCTTTGGTACAGTACTTTGTAAAGATATGCTTTCTATCCCATGCTTTTAAATTTTAAATTTTCCTTATACAGAAAAAATCTAGCTGTTTTGCTACAGTTGGGATGCAATTTTATTTTTATTTTTGGACACATTTATCCAACCATACCCTATCATAAAAGGAGCGCTTGGGTACTTGGCGCCAGGCAACTAGCAGGATTTCTTCTACTAAAGTAGGAAAATAGAATTATCATGTTTGAAATTCAGCGGGTCATCATCGTACAACGCCTCTTGTTGACACTTTGATCAAAAAAAAAAAAAAAAAGGAACCTCATAACTAAGGGCCTGTTTGGATACCAGTTTTGGGATGTATTGTATCGTATTAGGAATTATGATTTAATGTTTACCGTGTTTGGATTGGAGTGAATAAGAGTTGAATTTCATGCGTGCGAATATAAACTTCAGCTAAATTCTTGAACCGACGATAGAGTATTGTTAGTAGGTTTTATTGCCGTTAATACTTCGTATTCATTGCGTTGTATTCGGTAGCGGATGAAAGTTTGAAATTTGTATAATTAAAGATATTTGGTACCTATGCAGTGTAAGATCGAGACCGTTCATTTGGTACATTTCAACGTGAAAATCATTCGGACTAGAAATCAGAAAGTTTCATACATCAAACAGGCCACCCGACCCAATTAAGATTGTACAATACGCAAACATAATGAATCTTATCCAAACATTAATCTGTATAACGTATTGTATACAATGCCAAACAAAACCTCATATCCAAACATTCATTAGTATCTCATTGATTTGGATGTATTCTAAAAACCATCCAATATATACATGAACAATACCTAAATACAATACTATACACAAATCCAAACATCCCACCAACAATGATTTATGTTATATATCCATGTCATCTTATCTCTCCCTCTCTCTCTCTCTCTCTCTTAATCATTTAAGTGCATTTAAGTGCATGAGTCAAAACATGAGAGATTGCATACTTAGTTGGTATACTCTTATTGTACTGAGTAAACTCAATTGGGCCCACAGTGAATGTATGTTGTTTTTCCATACTATTCATCTATTTTTTCAGCTCATTCAAAAGGGTTGACACCAAAATTAAAGCATATAAAAAGCTCGAGTAGACCATACCACATGAAACAGTAGGAATAATGATTTCCACCATTGAAACCTTTCTAAGCCCCACAGTGATGTTTATTTGTCATCCAACATGTTCGTGAGATAAAAAAAACATGAAAGAATGGAAAACACAAATATAATCTTGATCCAAAACTTCAATGGCCCCCAAAATATTTTCTACAATAGACGTTTAATTCACATTGTTTCCAGTGGTGTGGACCATTTGAGATTTGGATATCCTTTAGTTTTGGGCTCAAGCTCTAAACTTATCTGGAAAAATGAATGGAAGGAGTGGATAAAATATATAAATCAAGGTGGACCCTACAGAAGCATACTTTTTTTTTTTATTTTTTTTTATTTTTATAGCACATGCACACACCCCACACTCACGGTGGTGGAATTTCACCACCTATGGGTACTCGAACCCTTGACCGGGAGTTGAAACTCCTAAGAGTCTACCACCTGGGCAAGAGTAAGAACCCTACAGAAGCATACTAAGTTACTCACTACGCAACATGCTTCCATAGAACAATGGGGAATGAACACCTACAATTGAAAACTTCCAAGGGCTATAAAAGTTTTGAAATTGCCTTGTTCTTGTTCTTGGGCTCATGCCCTTAATTGATGACAAAATGAATAGACAGTGTGGATATATCACATACATATTAGATTACTAATCCAATATTAATTATGCATAGTCCCATCTACTGTGCTTTTATATAATTATTGGCCCCACCATGGTCCAAAAAGCTGACTAATCTAATATTCAAGAGGCCATATAAGCGTATAAAACTTTAGCGCCCATATAAGCCCTTGTAGACACACCCTCCCAAGAGGCCATTTGGGACTTAAACACGATTTTGATTCATACAGTAATTGACACTGTGCATTTGGATACACTTTGCAAACCCCCTTCTCATTTCTTGCTTGTTTAAATTGGCACTAACTGCGAACTCAACAAAGAACAATCTAACTAAATTTTGTTGAGTGAACTGAAAATGCTAACTTGAACCCCTCTTTTAGGAAACCCTCTTTTGAGGAAGTGTATACAAATACTCTGTCTGTCACCAAGAATCAAGTTGGGTACATGGAGTGTCAAACTTAGTGAAGCCCATAAAACCTATATTGACACATGTACACTTTTTATTCATTGGATTATATTGCAATATTTTGATGTTTGAGTTTACACGTATGAATATGATTATTACATGATGATGTATGTGCATGGATATTCAATTTGTCTTTTACACTCGGGTATTGCCAACATTCTTTGATTGAAGGCTTGGTCTGCCTCTCAAACAATGTAAACCATAATAAAGGTATGCATGAGAGGAGTGTTACCCATTGAAATGCATGTATATACGAGATGTATTTTATTTATGAGATGCTTAGGGTGAGATCATACAAAGATAGGTATGATCAGTTTGGTATCCAATCAAGATTGTATAAGCTTATATATTGTAGTAGGGATAGATCATTGGTCGGTTGGATAGATCCCCTGTGATGATCATATAGATGCCGAATGCTCAATCATTCACTATAGATAAATTAAGTTACGTGTGCTATAAGACTAATTACCAAAATTGATTCCAGTCCAATCATTGTGTGAGTATGCTAGTTCCAGGTAACTCTTGTATCCATATTATTTTACATTACATGATAAGGTCCCAATGAGGTGACGTTACTTTGGTATGTGTTATGGAAAAATTTGAGCCGAACTCAACAGATGTCGACTTGGAGAAGTCGACGAGCAGAGCCTTGGACCGATAGTAGTTCGACCACACCACCTAGTCATAATAATCTAGGTTGAGCTTCCAAGTTATTTTGTAGAGCTTTGACATCGACCTGGAATCTGAAAGAAGCTATTACACATCTCATCCGTTGGCTCCGATCAAGATCAACTCGCCCATGAGCTCAGACTATCGTGAGTGAGACTTAGATTTTAGGGTCGGCTCGGATGAGAACATGGCCGATGATTACGTCAAGGAATTAATCACAGTAACGCATGTGTGGAGTAACATCCGGCGCACGATCTCTGGGTAACAGTCAACATCAGCGCACGCGTAGCTCTCGCCTAATGATAGAGATCATGCTGAGATTGACGGGCACGTTCACTCCAATCAAAATGTATAAAGAGGAGACATATCTACAAGAACAAGTACGTAATATCTAATACTTTAAGATTATTCTACACAACTTAGACCTATATTCTTAGCCTGACTTTGACATCAGAGGGTCCCCTATTCTAGCCAAGGTCTCCTTTATCCTTATCTTGTGCAGGCGATAGGGCTCAGTTCAAGTCCTTGGAGCTCAGCGAAGGGCGAACCAGATTTTAACATCAACAGTGTGTATTTTTAAAACAATGTGCATAAATTTAGATAGGTTAAAAGCATACTAGAAAAACAACTAAATCAAAATAGGAACACAATAATGGGTTAAAGCAAGATTATATTTGATCACGTGATAGTGATATGCACAAGAGACTTATCAAGGTGCATGATTGAATAAATGAATAATTTTTTTATAAACTGTTTATATATATATATATATATATATATATATATATATATATATATATATATATATATATATATATTTAAAGGGCTTGCTTTGATAGAGTTTGCCAAGATAAAATTTATTTAATATTAAAAGTAAACAATTGTGCATCATAATTGGAATATTAGAATTTATAAGTGTCCACATATGAAATTAATTAGGCTCGACTAAGTGTGATTAAATCAATGGTATTGGATAAGCGATTGGACATTGGGATGATTATTTATGGTCCACTCGAAGATTTAATATGATATCATTCTTCTAAAGAGGATTTTCATTTCAATGATCTCACACTAGGTTTGTTTGATTGAAATGTGTAGATTGATTTTTCTTATTATGAAGAAGTATAATAATTTGATACATATCATTACAATTTTTAATTTAAAATATGCTAAAGTTAGTCTTTAATTAAGATTCTTCTAGATTGAATATCTGTAAATACATGTGTAAGGTTTTAGTTTAGACACCTCTCTCTCCTCTTCAACACTAATCCTAGATGAAAAATTCTTTTTAGAAATCTTAATTTACCAAATCCAGAGTTCATAGTGTATATAATGTTATTTTCCATGATCAGCTTTAAACAATCATAGTTATGTATTTAGTATAATTCTGTTCTTGAAAATTTTAAGATTTTCATATTTTTTTGCCATTTTAGCTTGCATGAGAGAACTTTTGATTAGCTTTAGCCAGGCCATGCAAGCAAAGACAAATGGCATTTATACCATAGCAAAAAGACAAATAAATAGTACAAGAAATGTTCCTATGCGTTTTTTTCAAAAATACAAATTTTAAAACAGAGTTTTGCTGACTAGGATCCATAATTCAAACCTTCCAAATAATGTTCTCAGTCAAATTCAATTTCATTTAGAAATTTCTATGCACAAACATTGTCATTTCATTACAGTTTATACAAGTAGGGCCCACTCTCCAACTCTTAAACATCATTATGAAGAGCTCAACTTTGAATGAAAATGGCTAAAAAATCTAATATATTGAAAAGTCCCAACTGTCAATAAATGACCTAAATCATAAATTTTTATTATAATTTATCGTAATTGTTTTAATTTGAAGTAAGATTTTCATCTAATTTATATTGTTTTCAACTGCACATTGTGCACCATGTTTTCTACATAAAATGTGAGCGGCAAACAGACAATTCCATGCAATTACTTTTAAGACGGTAAATTTTGAGATTTAGCAGGACATTAGAAGGGATTTCCAACATAAGTCCAGGGCATTTAGGCGTGTTCGTATATCAACGATTTCACCCCCACTGCCTCGATGAGTGGTGGGGATTCGTGCGAATGACATTTATTCCTGCAATTTTCTCTTTCACGAGAGTAGTTTGAATCCTTTCTTCCCTTATTAGCTTGTAGTCTGCACACAGCTCCACTGCGTGTACCCCACAAGCTCTCTCTCCCTCTCTTTCTTTCAAAGTTAACATTCTCTCTCTTTCTCTCTCTGCCTTCTCTTCGGTCCTTTCTTTCCATGTACGTGCACGTGCCATACCCACTGTTAATTTATAAAGGACAAGCATCTTTCTGTCATTCTCTATTTATTTATTTATTTTTTAAATATGGGAAAGGATCTTATGCTAGACTGACAAATGTTTTTGTTTTTTGTTATGCTTAAGACTGCAACTTAGGTTACCGAAGTTGAGTAAATCATGGTCAGAGTAAGGGCGGTTGGGAATGATCAAATGTATTTGTATTTGAATTGGGTTGAGTCTGGCTAGGTCCGGTCGGTTTAGGATTGGGTTGAGTTCAGGTCAGCCATTAGGAATTTGGGTTGGGTTGGATTCTCTTGAGGTCGGGTGGCGCTTGATCTGACCATTAACCTGATCCAACCCACCCAAGTCGAAGCTCAGCCATGATTTCAGGGCCCCTTGTGTGGAGGCATAGACATAGTGCCAGACAATTGGGTGCACGATGCACGTATTAGAAATCTGAGCCATTTATAGGGGATGCCACAATATCAACGTACCATGTACTAAAAATTACGCTCGAACCATCATCAAATGAGCCATGCATGTACATTGAATTTGGACCGTTGGACCTCTTTTTTTTTTTTTTTTCTCCCTCTTTAACAGCCCTTTTTCTCTTTAAAATTTGGCATTCTTGATTAGCTCGTCACTATTATTTTTAGGTTTAGATCATGTTCACAACATACCCTACCTAATAAAAAGCCAGGATCTCGGACATGTGTGCCATCCGCCTGAATGTCACGTAACATCAGGATCTCACGTGAGGACTCCAGGACCTTAAAACGGGAATGACACAATAAAGCTGTCTCTGTCATAATTTTGACAGAATCCTTTCACCATAATTATCCGGCGGTCCACTGCCGGGCTGTAAACGGCAGGCGCCAGGGTTAGCCAAGGTCCATCCAAACCTGGCTGATAAAGTAAAAACCATCCATGCGCTTGGCCCATGCCTAGGACGAGTCAAAACAAACAGGACCAAGTCCAAGCCTAGATGAGTACGTGCAGCCTGAGGCTAGGCCCACTTTCGTAAAAAAAAAGAACGAAAACGGGGTTTTTTGTAATTTCATTAAGTTTACTTCATCGTGTAAATGTTACAAATCCGCAGTGGGCTTGGCGGGTTTAAATTGCAGGCCCTAACTCGGCCACTTTTCTAGCTCAATCTACAGTGGGCTAAGCCCATGGGTCTTGGGTTTATGTCAGGGGAGCCTTTGAGTGGACTATACAGGTGATTGATTAAAATACTCTCCGCTGGTATCATGTTAAACAGCTACTTTTTCAAAAAGCTTCAGCCTTTAAAGGACAATGTATTAATGTATATCAAGGGACTTTAACACACACTGGGTGGAAAAGTTGTCAAAACATAGACGAATATGATAATTAAATATGAGAGATTTTTCAAGGAGACTCTATATTATTTACCCACATCACAAGGTTTGAATATTTTTCCCACCGGAGGAGGCCGATTCCTGGTCAAGTAGACTACACCACATACGGTGGAAATGATGACACCCACCATTGAAACCTTTCAAAGGCCCACCATGATGTTTATTTGTCATCCGACTTGTTCTTAAGGCCACGTAGGCCTGGATGAAGGGAAAAACATGTACATAAGCTTAATCCAAAACTTTTATAGCCCTAAAGAATTTCTGAACCACAGTTATTCAGTCCCCAATCTCATATGATGTGTTCTATTTGAGTTTTAGATTTACCTCATTATACTGCAATAGGACCATGGAGGCTCGCTACTATGGATACCCCTTGCCACTGGTGCTGCAATCCACTTCCCTTGATAGGGCGCCTAAAACAATGTGATAAAGACGAATACGGATTAGGTAATGATGCCTAATTGGTGCGTCATGTTGTCAAAGATGAGGGAAAAGGATTGGCTACTCCCCTGCCACCGGCCGATGGCTGGTGGTTGGTGCTCTGTGGGCCCCACCATAATGTATGTGTTTCATCTATTTGGTCCATTTATTTTTCTAGATCATTTTATGATATGAGACAAAAAATGAGACACATACCAACTCAAGTGGACCACATTATAGGAAAGAGTGTTGATTGAACTTAGACTATTAAAAGGTTTTTGGAGGCCGTAAAAGTTTTGGATCAAGCTAATATTTGTTTTTTCCATTCATCTAGGTCGGTATGATCTAATCAACATATTGGATGTCAAATAAATAGTACAGTAAGCCTCAGGAGGATTTTAATGGTGGATATGCAATCACTATTGTTTTCCTGTACTGTAGTCCACCTGAGATTTATATCCCCTTCATTGTTCTTATTAAGCTATAATATGATCAATAAAAATGGATGAAACGTATACACTATGGTGAGGCCCACAGAGCAATGACCACCTGCCACGGGGCTAGTGGCAGGCGGAGTAGCCAATCCGTTATCCAAGATGGGCAAGCCAAAAACCTTTTAAAAAAATTTAAAGCTCATTTCTAATAGCGTACAACCCCTCCAATCAAATCTTACCCGACAGCAACCGAAGAGTTGAGCTCCTCACCACCTAATCCTCATCAACCTCAACTGGTTGGTGGTGCAATGACATCGCCAGCTGTGTGATTGGTAGAGCCGTGCCCTATTAGAAATGGGTTAGACATTTTTTTAAGGGGAGCAGTTTTGAGTAACATCAACTAATAAGGTATTACTCCCCACATAGTTTCATTCTTATGTAAAAGTTATTACAGTGGGCCCATCAACTTTCACTGATGAAGTACATGGTTGACAATTTTCTGACAGGTAAGTGCACGCTAGTAATATACCACCGCCTCTCAAATTAATCAGCTCTCATTTTAAAGGTATTTTTGTCTGGTATGCCCACCAATCAATATCACCATGTCATTTCAACACCGAGATGCGTGACTATATTATAAACGTATCAAGATAATATGACGACTATATTATAAAAGTATTATGATAATATCACGAAAATACTTTGAACAATATTATATCTAGATGGGTGATCTCAAGCTTTTCAAAATTTCCAGAGAACTTGAAATTTATGTTTTAATCGTGATAGTATTGTGATATTAATGAAAATGTAAAAACTTTCGTAATTTTGTTAAGGTCCACCTCATGGGAACTTTTCTGGAGGTCGGGATGTGTGGGCCCACCGTGATGTGTGTCTAACATCTACTTTATCAGTAGGATGCAACATTCCATGGTAGGACAGGGGCTTAAAAATAAAGTCCATCCATGACTTGGGCGGGCCATACTACATGTAACAATTGAGAGGGATTATCCTCCCGTTAAAATATTCATAATCATTTATTGTACCTACTTTGTTACGGTTCACAAATCCAGACCATCTATTGTGTGTTTCCCACTTAGATGACGGGTTATGCCAAGTTTCAACAACATCTAAAATTAAGTGATCCCACCAAGTGCTTTTATATGTTTAGGCATGTCTTTGTATGATTTTAAATGGTATTGTACACCTGAGTTCAGTCTACGGCTGATTTTTTGGATATTCTGTAACTTAAAGGGGACCCACCAAATTCATAGTGTTGACGTTCGACACACATCACGGTGGGCCACACAGCTACCTCATGGGAAGTTCCCATGAGTTCCACATTATAGTACCATATTTCCCTCGCTCACACATGCACGTAATATTTTTTAATATTTTTATTTTTGGTGAAAATTTTCCGCTAATATTAAGAGAAAAACTCAAAATTTAGAAAATCTCCCGAGAAAATTCGTAGAACGAGATTTCCTATGGCCTGAAACCGTCCATCCATTGCCGGCCTGTCATGAATGGCTGGTTATCAGAGAGGTTTCGAGCGTTGGCCATCCGCGGTGGGGAACAAGACGACAGGTGCGGATTCACCCGTTCACCAGCCACGTGTTGAATGGGAAGGGCGTGCTCCTTCCTTGACAGAGATGTCTCCATCATGCTTCAGGTAAGAGCTAAATAACATATCGTATAAATGTTTGCTCGTGATCCTATTATAAATAATGATGGCACTTTCGTAGTTCCCACGAAAGCGAGGGTTTTCTCGTAGGCTCGGACGTTCCCGTCTCGAGGCATAGAGAGCGACGCTCCTATTTGAGTTGGCTCTGGAGTTAACACAATGTGACGAAAATGCCCTTGTCCTGTGAACAGCTGGACAAAACGCACCGTATCCGTGGTTCACACGGTCCTCGATCCGTGGACAACACAGACTATACTTTTGTTTCGAGGACAGGAGCCCATGGTTCAGTTATCCAGGCCATTGAACAGTTTTCCTTACTTTTGAAAGATCCTAGCCACTTTTCCTATATATCTCTTCCTAACCTTTTATTTATAGGACAGTTAAAAAAAGACAGATAAGATCTCACTGTTAAGGATCCTTTTTTGTGCATGGTCCATCCATGATGGAAACCACGTGATCAACGATCTGGATCAATATAGAAATGACCTCACTACACGAACGTAGTGTACATACTCTTGGTCGAGGATATCGTCATGCGCGCTGCAGTACTGACAGTTGCATGCTGCAATGCTGCTGAGTACCGAAGACGTTAAGAAGTGGGCGCGCTTCAGAGTAATTAAGGCACGGAAAAACTTTGATGCACATACAAAACTGAAAAATAAATAATTTAAATCAGACTGTCCAAATTGTGAGCCCCAGTTTTAATGTATCGGGAAGGAAAAATCACAGCCATCTGAATATTCGAGCCGTGGACTTTCACTGGACGGTTAATAATTAAAACATCCAGTGATCCTATTTATACAAGCAAGTGTTCAGGAATCAGAGGTTAGGATTGTTATACCTTGATCCATTGTTCAAGTGGTAGACCTAGTACCTCGTTTCAAGGTCTTGGTATCGATTGCCTATGGGGGTGGCTAACAGTGACGTGTGAACTAACAGTGGGGTGTGCTAACAAATAAATAAATAAATAAAAGATTAGAATTGTTAAAGCAATATAATTTTGGAACCGTGACCAAGTCGTGTTAGAATTTCTTAATGCAGACTTCACTGAAAAGACTTTACTGTGCAATTGATATGGGTACTGCATATTTCTTACGTTGGATAGTCGAACGTGGACGCCAGGATCTCCTTTTTATTTACACCTTTTTAGAGAAAACTGGATGGGATTTTTACTTTGTGGTGGTGAAGGATTGAGATCCAGCCTTGTTAATATGGGTTATTGGTGTGAGGGGTTTGAAACCTTCGGTAAGTAACACAGTTATAGCATTCCTCTACTTATACAAATTTCTGGATGTATCACAACGCGGTGGGGCCCACTGATTAACCCAATTATATTATCCAATCTTTAGGATAATTCAGACGACCAATTGATCCCACCTTAGAGAGATCTTACGAGCGGTAGTGACTCTCACAACTTAGTAGTTTTAATATCGGTGATTGGTTCTATTTCTGAATGCCTGCACATGAAGTCGTAGGCAGCCGGAGCATCCAATAACTCTCCGTTCTGACACTTTCTGACACTTACATTGGTTTTTTCAGAAAAACAGCCTCTTTTTCTTGTTTTTATCATCGTCCTCCGTCAGATTTACTAAATAATCGTACTAACCCCTACGTGGGTTTAAGGTAAAGGACAAACTTATATTAATACTTCTTTTAATTCCAATTATACCCTTGCCAGTATATCAGCACAAGGAGAGAAACCGTATAACTAGAAAGAAAAGGATATGGTTGAGTCATCTTTGTAAATTACAGGTGGCCACGTTATCCATCAATCCAAACTGTCCAGCTAGATCGGACAATGTTTCAAAAAATTATATTAATCAGAAGATCATAGCCATTATCTTTTTTCTCTCCGGCACTTAAAGTTGACCATTAACTAATTTTCTAAGTTGATTTGAAGGCCCTTTTTTTGACGGATGGGATCATCCAACTTATGCCTGTCTTGAATTTAATTTCTATTCATATGGATCCCCTTATGGACAATCCTAATTTAAAAATAACCCTTCACGTGTATTGTAACAATATTGCTAGCTAGGGCGTATTTAGCTTATTGTTGCTTGCTCTAGGGATGATAGTGAGGTTTCTGCAGTCTCTTTGTTACTTCTTCTTCTTCTTCTACTTCTTTTTTTTTTCTTCCCCTAAAGGTTTGATGTAGGGCTGAGTGCGGGCGGGTTTAACACGACCCACATGTGACCAACTGGATATTGGGTTGGGCTCCAGGCAGAATGCATCAAGTTCGGTCTTGGGCTTACGCTGTATAAACACTAACTTCATAAAGTTTGGGTTAGGCTCAAGTTTAGGTCTTGGGTTGCCTGGTGCAACCTGAGCCCAATTAATGCATAAGTTACTTATAAATTATAATTAAGTGTAGACTATTTGTGTTGAAGGCATCGAAAATTTCAATTTCATCGGGTCTCATTAGTCCACATCATTTTCGATGACTCAAGTTAACAAGATGCATTGAATTTCTCTTTTTCAAATAGATTGCGTGCTACACAACATAACTTTTCAATAAGTAGTTATCCTATATTTTAACTTGTTTGTTTAGAAAAAATAAAGTTTTTTTAATGATAAATAATATTATATTTTATTAATAAAAACATAGGTATAAAAATTAAGACTGGTATTGAAATATAATAAACTAATGTAATAATGAAAATAATAGCATATATCCACCCGACCAACTGGACCAAGCTTGCTTGGGTTGAGCTTGGGTTGAGAATTCACCACCCAAGCTTGGATTGAGTTAGGGTTGAAGCATAGGAACCTTAGGTTGAGCTAGGGGTTGAGCACTGACCCGGCCTAGCACACAACCCAACCCAACCTGCACGACTTTCGGCCCTAGTTTAACAAAATGTGCTAATTTAGAATAATAACTTTTTTCGAACTCGAAAAAGTGATTTACCAAATGAGCCTATTTAAAACAAGAGCTAGAATAAAAAGAGCCCATCTGAGTAACTCTTATCTAATAAGAGGTTTTCAAATAAGAGCTACTCTAATAAGCACTTGTTTGGTACAATTAAGTTTTTTTTTTAAAAAAAACTCTTATATAAAATAAACACACTTGATAAAAACATTTAAATATAGAGTTGTACACGAGTCGAACTGAGTCGAGATTGGCACAGCTCGGCTCGGCTTGGCTCCGCCAGTAGCTAATTGTTCACTCCCCAAGTGCAGGGTTGTGATGTAGTAATAACTCGATAAGACCGAGGTCGAATCCCAGGGGACTGAAACTTGTACGTTATCTAAAACTAACCAGAACTAGAATTAGATTAAGATGAAATCTAAACTGAATGTAATTTGAGAAATAATGGTGAAATAATTATATAAACTTGAGAGAAATCAGAAGAAGGGAACTAGGGATTCAGAGGATCCACTTGTAGAGATCAGGGAGATCTTATGCATGTTTCATGGAAATTAACTGAACTGACATTGATCTAGTTTTCAAAGAGATGAAAGGTGTATGAATTAGAATGGATTCCATCACCAAACCATGCCCAAAAGACTATGGCAAATAACAGAATTAAACTAATTACCACCCAATCACATGCATGAAAGTTAGGAAGGGTACCGTCATCCAACCATGCCCAGGAGACTATGGTGAACAACAGGACGTCCTGACGTCATAAACATGAAAAGGAAATAGAAATATTCAAAGCATCGCAGACCCATTGTAATTTCAGTCACAACAGACCATTAAGAACTAAAAATATTCCCATAATAATTAACTAAAATCAAAGTCAATTCATGCATTAAAATTAAAATAAAATTAAATTTCCCATCTCACTACAAGCTTAACCTCCTAGAGCCTGCCATGGATGGGCTCAATCCAAATAAATAAAGAGAAAAAGAAAAGGAAAAGAAAAGGGAAAGAAAAAAAACAAGCTCCTCTCTCTCTCCTCTGCCCACGTTGAAACCCAAGCTTGAGCGCTCTATTCTTCCTCTCAAGACCTTGAATGAATGCTCTCCACGTCCAAAAACCTCCTTTTATAACTGCTGGAAGGCTGGAGTCAGTGACAGAGTTGTAGCAAGACACGGAGTGCAATTTTCACAGCCAAGTTCGATACCATGAAATACGCCACTTTTCTCGCTCAAATTCCAAAGAAACACCGTCCCTTAGTACTTTCTTGGGTCTTCTACATGATAGACGGTTCAGATCTGCCATATGATCAAAGATGGTGGGCCAAAACTGTCCGAAAAAGTCAGTTTTCGTGGATGTGCGAAACCTTTCGCACCATTTCGCTGTTGTGGTCGGTGGGCCCTACAGAAGCATTTTTTGAAAACTCCACCCCATCCATTGGATTCAGAACGAAATTTTAGTTAAGAATGGGTAGTTTTGAACGTCCATTGACGTGACCCAGATAAGAAATCACAGAAGAATCAGTTTTGAACGTTACCGAGCAGCCCTTTTGTGGCCTCTGTATCTCACACGTGTGCACGCATGGGTGCAAAAGGTAAGCATGGTTTTGTAGTTCTCAAAGCCCTCTACACGGTGGACGGATCAGATCGGCCATATGAGCAATGAGTGGGGCCCACTACCGTCCGCAAAACGGACGCCAGTCGTCCATTACGCAGCCGTTTTTTTTTTTTTTTTCTTTTCTTCGGTCAGAGACGGTCAACCGTCTCTGCCGTTTCTCATGCACGTGTAGTGCACTTGTGCACTATGCACACTTTATTCATGTGGGGTCCACTGTGATGATTTTCAGAAATCTTCACCGTCTAAATTATTTCTTTTCTTATTTAAACCGTCAATAATAATTTTGAGGCAGTTCGAGATATCAGGTGAGCCCAGAATCAACGGTTTATGGGCTGATCTGTCACTTGGGGCACTTCCCGAGATCTTCAATGGCTGAAATTTTATATGTACGGTTAATTTATGGTCCTCAGGCGACGTATGAAGTTTCGAGCCGAACGGATGGTGGAAACCTCGTGATCTTGCATTCTGGACGTCCTTCAGGCCACTTGAGCTTCAATTTCTAACTTTTCTCGGATTTCTGACCGTGTATATTTGTCAATCTTGGTCCCCTGGAGTGTGTCCCTTGCCTTTGGCGTCATCAGATCGTTAAATCTCAACTTTTAACGTCCTTTTTCCATCCATTCTCATAAAATCACCTTGCAACACAAGAATGAGAAAACAAGCCATTAGATAGCATTATATTCGTAAATCCAGATAATATCTCGGGTCTAATATGCAATATTTGACCCTCAACGCAACCCTCAACCAGCATTTTGCTAGTCCCGAGCAAAATATGCGAAAAATAAGTTGAGAATTATAGGAGAACTTTCTATGAAATCGAGTGAGATTTTGAACAAAATACGAGAAATTTAATATCCATGAATGTTAGAAATTGATTTCTCCTGAGCTCAAGCGCACCGTAGACTTCATAATCAAGTGTAAAGCATTAATCCATCAATTAGAAAAATTTTAAACATTGAGATCCATGGATGTATAGTGTAATCTCAGCTAATCACATTAAGATTGAATTTGTTATTTCAGGATCTCATTGGTAACCAGCAAGAGAATTCATGATAACCAAACTTGCCTCATAAATTTCATATTTTGATCTTTTCAACTTTTTATTTTTTCATTAATAGTCATGCCGAAAAGAGGAATCAAATCCTTACCAATAGGGAGCAAACCTATGGCAAAAGACCAATTACCTAATAATTTTTTTTTTTTTTGAATGTTTAACCTTGGGGAATCAAACCTTCACCTGTAGGGAGCAAACCCATGGTGAAGATTAATTGCCCAACCCGTTCAATTTTTATACCCTGATGGCAAGATATTTCAGACTGGTTCCTTTCGTGCTTAGTGATTACCAAATTAACCATTCAATATCAAACTGAAACCTTAATGTGAAAGCGAGATGTGACATGTGAAGCCATGACTCAATCAATGTTTAAAATCTCTAATCATAGATTGATAATTGAAACTCAACTGTGGAATCTATCAAGTAGCTAAATCCAAGAGTCATAAATCCACTATTATGTACCTTGAAAATCTAAATTAGGGATATCTGTCAAAATCACTTCGAATTTGTAAATTTTCAGAAAATTTTTTTAAAAAAATTTCACAATTTTTGCTCAAGACCAAGAAAATACTGATTAGGAAACCTAATCTCCCACCCCCAACCTAAAATCTACATTGTCCTCAATGTAAAAGATATGAGCATGCAATGCACATGGGACAACGAAAGTAAATGAGAAGTGATGGGAAGATAGTACCTGAATAACGAATCAAGAGAGTTTCCAATAGATCACGGCATGGAAGCTTGTCAGCATGAGAGAGAAAGCAGAACAAAAATAACAAAAATAAAATCCTACCTATACCACTTTCGCAGGTGCTCTCGATTGCATTTAGCGTATGCAACAAGCCTTTAAACCCCTAGGTTACCCCTAGTGGACGAGTTGTAGTCTCGTGAGGGTTTGCAGTAATGTTACCCACAAACATTGAATCATCTAACTAGAGAATAAAAAGGAATAAAAAAGCTGGGTTGCCTCCCAGGAGCGCTAAATTTACCATCTTCAGCCAGACAAATAAAACAACTATCCTAAACCTATGAAAGCGATAAACCTACCTATACCTCCATCAGACTAGGAGATCAGTCCTGGTAAACAGGAGCAATCAGAGGCATGGACATGTCCTCTGAATCAAATGCCTCAACAAATGGCTTTAATCGATGTCCATTTACTTTAAACTCCTTGCCATTGTCGGGATCTCTTATCTTGACGGCCCCATGAGGATAAGTAGTGACAACAATGTAAGGACCGGTCCAACGAGATAGAATCTTTTCCGGAAAGAGATGTAGTCGAGAGTCATACAAGAGAACTTTCTGACCTGGCGTGAATGATTTCCGTAGAATATGTTGATCATGAAACGCCTTCATCTTGTCCTTGTAAATTCTTGAGTTTTCGTACGCATCGTTCCAGATTTCTTCAAGTTCATTCAACTGAAGTTTGCGTAGCGAGCCAGCGTTATCCAGATTGAAATTCATATTTTTGATCGCCCAGTATGCTTTATGTTCCAATTCCACAGGCAAGTGACAGGCTTTCCCATAGACAAGTCTAAAGGGAGATGTTCCAATAGGAGTTTTGAAAGCAGTACGGTACGCCCATAAGGCATCGGTCAATCGGATTGACCAGTCCTTACGATCAGGGTTAACCGTTTTCTCTAGGATATGTTTGATCTCTCTATTGAAAATTTCAGCTTGTCCACTTGTTTGTGGATGGTATGGGGTGCTCACCTTATGAGAGATACCGTATTTCTTCATTAAGCTCTCAAATGGTCTATTGCAGAAGTGTGAGCCCCCGTCACTAATGATGGCTCGAGGTGTTCCGAACCGCGACAGGATATTTTCTTTCAAAAATTTAATGACCGTGCGATGGTCATTTTTGCGGCACAGAATTGCTTCGACCCATTTAGTGACATAGTCTACGGCGAGCAAAATATACAATTTTCAAATGATTGGGGGAATGGTCCCATGAAATCAATGCCCCAACAATCAAATGCTTCTATAATAAGGATGGGATTCAAGGGCATCATATTTCGACGGGACAATGCTCCCAATTTCTGACAACGCTCACAAGCCTTGCAAAACTCATGAGTGTCCCTGAACATAGTGGGCCAGTAGAAGCCACACTGTAAAATCTTGGCTGTGGTCTTTTTAGCAGAAAAGTGACCACCACAGGCCTGTGAGTGACAGAAGGAGATGACACTCTGATGCTCATCGTCTAGTACACATCTCCTTAAGATTTGGTCTGGGCAATATTTAAACAAATATGAATCATCCCAGAAAAAGTTACGTACCTTTGTAAAGAATTTCTTCTTATCTTGTGACGTCCAGTGTGTCGGTATGACACCTGTAGCAAGATAATTAGCAATATCAGCGAACCAAGGTGAATGAGAGACTCTAAACAGTTGTTCATCAGGGAACATGTCATTGATATGGGTTGCCTCAAGGGAATCAGAGGTATTAAGGAGAGAAAGATGATCGGCCACTACGTTCTCTACTCCCTTTTTATCTTTAATTTTCAAATCAAATTCTTGCAGTAGAAGGATCCATCGTATCAGGCGGGGCTTAGAATCATTCTTAGAAAGAAGATACTTAAGTGCCGCGTGATCTGTGTAGATGATGATCTTGGATCCGATCAGGTAGGACCTAAATTTGTCCAAAGCGAACACTACGGCTAAGAGTTCCTTTTCCGTAGTCGAGTAGTTCACTTGGGTAGGATTTAGAGTCCTACTTGTGTAGTGAATAACGTAAGGCCGCTTATCTTTTCTCTGGCCTAGAACCGTTCCAAGAGCATAATCAGAGGCTTCGCACATAAGTTCAAAAGGAAGACTCCAGTCGGGTGGCTGCATGATAGGTGCAGTGGTTAACATGCCCTTAAGCTTAGTGAAAGCTTCTTGGCACTGCTCAGTCCACTCGTATGGTGTATCCTTTTGAAGAAGATTACATAAAGGACGAGAGAGGAGACTAAAGTCCTTTATGAATCGTCTGTAAAAGCCTGCGTGTCCTAAGAAGGATCACACATCTCTGATGTTCTTGGGTGGAGGTAGGTTAGAGATAAGATCGATTTTTGCCTTATCTACCTCGATTCCTTTGGACGAGATGATATGCCCAAGGACAATTCCCTTTTGAACCATAAAATGGCACTTCTACCAGTTAAGTACCAAATCTTTTCTTCACATCTTTTCAGCACATATTTAAGACTTGCTAAGCATTCGCTAAAAGATGAACCAAAAACAGAGAAATCGTCCATGAAGACCTCTAGATATTTTCCCACCATGTCAGAAAAGATGCTCGTCATGCATCGCTGAAAGGTGGCAGGGGCATTACATAGCCCGAATGACATCCTTCTGTAAGCAAAGGTGCCATAGGGACATGTAAATGTGGTCTTTTCCTGATCCTCAGGGGCGATTTCAATCTGATTATAACCTAAATACCCGTCAAGGAAACAATAATAGGAATGACCAGCTAGCCTTTCTATGATTTGATCAATGAAGGGCAAAGGAAAGTGGTCTTTCCTTGTGACAATATTCAGCTTTCTGTAGTCAATGCACATTCTCCAACCAGTAGTAACTCTAGTTGGCACGAGTTCATTATTGGCATTGGCTACGATGGTGATCCCGGACTTCTTAGGAACCACCTGAGTTGGACTCACCCATTGACTATTGGATATGGGGTAAATGATCCCCACTTCCAATAGTTTGAGAACCTCGGCCTTAACCACTTCCTTCATGTTTGGATTTAGTCTACGTTGTGATTGTCGAACAGCCTTTGCATTGTCCTCAAGATATATACGGTGAGTACAAATCGATGGGTTAATTCCCTTGAGGTCCGTTATCGTCCATCCAAGAGCTCCCTTATGCTCAATGAGAGTAAATATCAGCATACTCTCCTGTTCTTTCTCCAGATGGGCAGAGATCACCACCGGATATGTCTCATCTTGACCTAAATAGACATATTTTAAATCAGAGGGCAAAGGTTTTAGGTCAAGCTTCGGTGGCTTGAGGTTAGACGGTAGAGGCACTACATCAGTTTGGGGCAATTCTTCAATTTGTGGCCTCCACCGGTTAACTTCAAGTACCGGTGCAGTATCAAGCATGGCACACGTCTCCCTAATTATATCATCATTAAGATCATGGGAGTGGGCCAGGCACGTCTCTAGAAGATCAGAGGATAAGGTGAGAGGTGTTCTATCTTCCACAAAAGAATCAATCATGTTAACATCGTGAAAATCGTCATCATCCTCTGAGTTGCTACCGTTATTGAAAAAGATATTTGATTTCAATGTCAAATTTTCAAAGGACATAGTCATGACACCATTCCTGCAATTGATAATTGCATTTGAAGTGGACAGGAATGGGCGACCAAGAATGACGGAAATCTGAGTGCTTGTGTCGTTGATGGGTTCGGTGTCCAAGATGATAAAATCAATAGGGTAGTAGAATCTATCCACCTGGACCAACACATCCTCGATGATCCCTCTTGGTATACGAACAGAATGATCAGTAAGTTGTAGTGTGGTTCGAGTGGGTTTTAATTCACCTAAACCTAACTGTTGGTATACCGAATAGGGAATCAGATTGACGCTCGCTCCTAAGTCAAGAAGTGCGTGATCAATTCGATAGTTCCCGATTACACATGATATGGTTGGGCAACCGGGATCTTTGAATTTTTGCGGCATATCTTGTTTCATATGGCACTCACTTTCTCAGTCAAAGAGATCTTCTTTTGAACATTTTTTCGTCGTTTGGTAGTGCATAAATCCTTTAGAAATTTAGCATATGAAGGAATCTGTTTTACAACGTCAAGCAGAGGAATGTTGACTTTCACTTGTTTCAACACCTCTAGGATATCCTAAGAGTTAGATAGACGTTTTGGTTCAACCAATCGTTGGGAAAACGGAGCAACTGCCTTTTCTAGAGGTTCCGGTTTAAATTTTTGTGGGGCGCCACTAGATCCATAATTGTTGTCCTCTTCTGGTTCTTGAGACTTTTCGGGCCTCACCGGAAGGGTTTTATCAATAACCTTCCCACTCCTAAGAGTGATGATGGATTTAGTGTGCCCCATTTGATTTGAAGAGCTGGGATCACCTGTCTCGTATTGCGGTTTCAGATTAGGGAGTGATTGTGCAGGGAGCATCCCTTTTTCCATAACCGTCATACGTGAATCTATTTTTTGCATAAAATCTGAAATTCCTTGCATTGTCCGCGCCACCTCTTATATGGAAATTTGAACCGATTCTTCTTGAGGTTTTCCCTGATTTGGATTTTGATTGAAGAAACCTTGAGGGGTAGCAGTTTGTCCGTTCCTCCAACTAAAATCCGGGTGATTTTTCCAGCCAGGATTGTAAGTATTAGAGGGTGGTCCATTGAAAGGTCTTTGATAGTTATTTACGGCATTAGATTGTTCATTCAATACATCTCGAAAGGCAGGTATTGAAGGACAATTTTCAGTAGTATGAATGTTGCAATCACAGATGCCGCAAACACTTTCATTAACCTTTTCCTTCCTTCCTTCCATGACTTCGAATTTTCTGGTGAGATTGGCCACCTTAACGTTAAGATCATTATCCTCTTTCAGGAGATATATTCCTCCTTTTTCCCTTGAATGAGTCGGCCTAGACGTGGTATTCGTTCTTGGGTAATAGTCCCATGATTGTGTTTTTTCCGCGAGACTATCGAGGTAATCCCATACCTTGTCAACATTTTTATTAATAAAATCTCCGTTACACATTGTCTCGACCATTTGACGCATGGAAGATGTTAGCCCATCATAGAAAAAATTCGTAATGCGCCATATTTCAAAGCCATGTTGTGGGCATGCATTAACCAGATCCTTGAACCTTTCCCAACATTGGAAGAATGTTTCTTCTTCCTTTTGGGCAAAGTTCATGATTGCTCTCTTGAGGGTAATTGTCTTATGATGTGGGAAAAATTTCTTTATAAATTCCCTCTTTATATCATTCTATGTGCCAATGGATCTAGGACGCAGTGAATGTAACCACGTCTTGGCTTTTTCTTTCAAGAAAAATGGAAAGAGTTTCAGCCTAATAGTATCCTCAGATACATTAGGAAAGTATAAGGTGCCTATGATTTCATCGAACTCTTTCAGATGCAAATATGGTTCTTCAGACTCAAGCCCATGGAACTTAAGAAGGAGTTGGATAACCCCTGACTTGATGTCCATATGTCCTGTATTCTCAGGAAAAATCATGCATGAGGGCGTACTCACCCCCGCCGGTTGTAAATAATCTCGTAAAGTACGAGGCGGGGGTGCCTGATGCACCTCATTCTCATCATGTACTTCCTCAACCCTTGGTTGGGGTAGTGCTTGAGGTTGATTTTCGGCCATAACGTCTTCTAACTCAGGACAATTCAAGTGGTGTCTAGTCCTGCGATGGACAGTCAACCCCTCAACTAATCCTCCTTCAGTCACGAGATGTCGAGTGTTGTCGCGTGCCCAATGGGGCATAAAACACACTCAGCCCTCAAATTCTAACTTAAACCTAAAAAAAAAGAAGAAGAAATCTAGAAAATAAAGGGGAAAGATGGAAAGAGGTTACCAAAGTTGGAGTCCTAGGTTAAAAATCTGCAAAACAAAACAAAATAAGTTAGTTTCTAAGAATAGAAAGTTCTAATTAAAAGTAAACTAATTTCTAGAGAAAAGAAAAAAAATTCTAAAAAAATAAAAATAAAAATTAGAAAGAGCTTACTAAATTAGAAGTTTCCTACAAAACAGAAAAATTAAGTTAGTTCTAAAAATCAAATAGAAGGAAGAATAGCAAATTTCTTAAGTTAGGAAAAAGTTCTAATAAGGAAAATAATCAAGCTTCTAAACCTAGAAAAAATTTCTAAAAAAAAAAAAAAATCTAATCCTAAACTAATCCTAAAACTAATTAATTTCAGAAAAACGTAGCCGACAGTCCCCGGCAACGGCGCTAAAAACTTGTTCACTCCCCAAGTGCAGGGTTGTGATGTAGTAATAACTCGGTAAGACCAAGGTCGAATCCCAGGGGACTGAAACTTGTACGTTATCTAAAACTAACCAGAACTAGAACTAGATTAAGATGAAATCTAAACTGAATGTAATTTGAGAAATAATGGTGAAATAATTATATAAACTTGAGAGAAATCAGAAGAAGGGAACTAGGGATTTAGAGGATCCACTTGTAGAGATCAGGGAGATCTTATGCATGTTTCCTGGAAATTAACTGAACTGACATTGATCTAGTTTTCAAAGAGATGAAAGGTGTATGAATTAGAATGGATTCCATCACCAAACCATGCCCAAAAGACTATGGCAAACAACAGAATTAAACTAATTACCACCCAATCACATGCATGGAAGTTAGGAAGGGTACCGTCATCCAACCATGCCCAGGAGACTATGGTGAACAACAGGACGTCCTGACGTCATAAACATGAAAAGGAAATAGAAATATTCAAAGCATCGCAGACCCATTGTAATTTCAGTCACAACAGACCATTAAGAACTAAAAATATTCCCATAATAATTAACTAAAATCAAAGTCAATTCATGCATTAAAATTAAAATAAAATTAAATCTCCCATCTCACTACAAGCTTCACCTCTTAGCCCTATCTAGGAGGTTTTAGCCTGCCATGGATGGGCTCAATCCAAATAAATAAAGAGAAAAAGAAAAGAAAAAGAAAAGGGAAAGAAAAAAAATAAGCTCCTCTCTCTCTCCTCTACCCACGTTGAAACCCAAGCTCGAACCCTCTATTCTTCCTCCCAAGACCTTGAATGAATGCTCCCCACGTCCAAAAACCTCCTTTTATAACTGCTGGAAGGCTGGAGTCAGTGACAGAGTTGTAGCAGGACACGGAGTGCAATTTTCGCAGCCAAGTTCGGTACCATGAAACACGCCACTTTTCCCGCTCAAATTTCAAAGAAACACCGTCCCTTAGTACTTTCTTGGGTTCTCTACATGATAGACGGTTCAGATCTGCCATATGATCAAAGATGGTGGGCCAAAACTGTCCGAAAAAGTCGATTTTCGCGGATGTGCGAAACCTTTCGTACCATTTCGCTGTTGTGGTCGGTGGGCCCTACAGAAGCATTTTCTGGAAAATTCACCCCGTCCATTGGATTCAGAACGAAATTTCAGTTAAGAATGGGTGGTTTTGAACGTCCATTGACGTGGCCCAGAGAAGAAACACAGAAGAATCAGTTTTGAACGTTACCGAGCAGCCCTTTTGTGGCCTCTGTATCTCACACGTGTGCACGCATGGGTGCAAAAGGTCAGCATGGTTTTGTAGTTCTCAAAGCCCTCTACACGATGGACGGATCAGATCGGCCATATGAGCAATGGGTGGGGCCCACTACCGTCTGCAAAATGGACGCCGGTCGTCCGTTACGCAGCCGTTTTTTTTTTTTTTTCTCTTTTCTTCGGTCAGAGACGGACCGTCTCTGCCGTTTCTCATGCACGTGTAGTGCACTTGTGCACTATGTACACTTTATTCATGTGGGGTCCACTGTGATGATTTTCAGAAATCTTCACCGTCTAAATTATTTCTCATCTCATTTAAACCGTCAATAATAATTTTGAAGCAGTTCCAGATATCAGGTGGGCCCAGAATCAACGGTTTATGGGCTGATCTGTCAGTTGGGGCACTTCCCGAGATCTTCAATGGCTGAAATTTTATATGTACGGTTAATTTATGGTCCTCAGGCGACGTATGAAGTTTCAAGCCGAACGGATGGTGGAAACCTCGTGATCTTGCATTCTGGACGTCCTTCAGGCCACTTGAGCTTCAATTTCTAACTTTTCTCGGATTTCTGACCGTGTATATTTGTCAATCTTGGTCCCCTGGAGTGTGTCCCTTGCCTTTGGCGTCATCAGATCGTTAAATCTCAACTTTTAACGTCTTTTTTCCATCCATGCTCATAAAATCACCTTGCAACACAAGAATGAGAAAACAAGCCATTAGATAGCATTATATTCGTAAATCCAGATAATATCTGGGGTCTAATATGCAATATTTGACCCTCAACACTAATCCCAACTCGAACTTGACTCGGCTCACTCCTCGAACCTGTTTAGCTAGCTCAAATCGGTTTGGTCAGTAACTTGGGCCGGTACAAACCGAGTTCAAGCCTGTGTAACATTTTCTGAAACACATAGAATGTATCTTCAATTTCTCACAGAATACAAGATAGTAACTGCACTTTACATGTATTTTATCAAATGCTTGGTGAGCAACATCAAAATCAAGATATGAGAGCAATCTTATAATATAAAGTTTTTTTTTTTGTAGCGATTTGTTTTGTATCCATTCATTCCTTGCCACCAGCTGATCCAACGGAGAATGTACGCACCGAAACAACACTTCCCTGAGTCATTTCATCAAACAACCGACAAGAAGTATTAATATTAAAATAATCAAGTCACCAAGCTAATTCACTTCGAGTTGATTCAAGTTGAGGTTCGATCCGAGTCGAGTCAAGCTCGGGCAAGCTCAAACTCGGCTTGAAATTTTTTGGAGCTCTAAAAACCAGCTCAAGTCAGTCCAAATCTAATTTTGAGTTGAGGTGAGTTGAGACGATGGAGTTGGCCGAGCTAACTGGACTCATGTACATCTCTATTTGAATAAGAACTTTTTTTAAGGGGTAGTTGGTGTCACTTTTAAATATTATAGGACCATTACATCAATACCCACCACCCACCATGTGGAATCTACATTTGATGTGCCCATCGTGTGGGCCCCACCTTTGAATTAGGTTCTCTGTCATGTGAGGCCCCTTTTGATGTCCACCATCCATTGTGTGGGGCGCACCTTCAATGTGAATCATTCATCATGTTAGGCCACTTTGGATATTGGTTGTCCATTATGCAAGACGTTGGATGTGGACCGTCTATTAGGTGGGGTCCACTTAAATGTGGATTGCCCATCACAAGTGGCCACACTTTGATGTGGGCCATCCATCATGTGTGGCCCCACTCCATCCATTATGTGGGCCACCTTGATGTGGACCATTAATTATGTGGTCCCCCTTTAATATGGATCGTTCATCATGTGGGGCCGACTTTGATGCTAACAGTCTATCGTGTGGCTCACTTTTAATATCCACCATCCATTATGTGGGTCCCACCTTTAATGTGGACCTTCCATCAAGTGAGGCCCACTTAATGTGGATGGTCCACACTTTGACGTGGATCATCCATCATATGGGGCCCACCTTTGATGTGAACCGTGCATTATGTGGGTTCACCTTGATGTGGACCATTTATCTCGTGGGGGGCACCTTCAATATGGATCGTTCATCATGCAAACCCACGGTTGAAGTCTATTATCCATCATGTAGATCCCACCTTTGCCATGGGCCGTCCATCATGTGGGGCTCACTTGATGTAGATATTCTATCATGCAGGGCGACATTTTGTGAGTCATCCATCTTGTGGGACCCACCTTTGATGTTCACCATTTATTATGTTGGTCTCACCTTTAATGTGGACTGTGCATCTTCTGGGGCCCAACCTTCAATATGGGTCGTTCATCATGTGGGTCCATCTTTGATGTCAACCTACTATTATGTGGTCCCAACTTCAAAGGCCACCATCCATCATGTGGGTCCCACCTTTGATGTGGATCATCCATCATGTGGGGGCACACTTTGATGTAGGGCATCCATCATGTGGGGTTCACCTTTGATGTGACTGTGCATTATGTGAGCTCACATTGATGTGGACCATTTATCATATGGAGCCTCACCTTCAATGTGAATTGGTCATCACGTGGGTCCACCTTTGAGAAATTGTAAAGATAACAGGGGAGGGTAAGATGGAAATTACTTAACAAGTTTAGGACAAACTTATCTAAAAATTAATTAAAAAAATGTCTTAAAAAAATAAGCTTTAAAATTAAAGTTTTAGCTAACTGTTTATTTATTTTTAAAAAAAGAGCTTATAAAAAAGAACAAAGAAAAAAAAGATGCAAATAAGCTTTTATTAGTAAAGATGGCAAATGAACCCTTCAAAGTTTTTCACTTCCATTTTGGGGCAGGGGAGGATTGCTCGTAATTATGTAATTAGACTGCATGTGTAGATGCAAGCTAAGGGGGAGAGGAATCATCTACAACAACCAAAGTAAGAAAACTCGAGCTTTATTTGAGCACAACATATTATATATGGAAATCCACTTCGTCCATCTGGCAGGAACCCTTATTTGAACAATACATATAAAAGATTAGCATGATGAAAAATTCTGATGGGCGACACCAATTGAAACAATGTAAAATTGCTCCTAAAACCTTTCAAGTTCTTGTGATGTGGCCCACCTGAGTTTTGAATTATGGTAAAAAAAAAAAAATTTGTTATATTTTTTCTTTATTCCCGTGAGTTACACTTGAATAATGAGTTTGATGAAGGATGCACACCATGACGAGCCACACAAAACTCTGGTTGGCACCATATATATTCCTATTATGTACCTTGATGTGGCCCACTTTGAGTTGTGGATCTAGTGGATACATAGTGAATTTTACAGATACAATTAGTCTGCCCCCATTGACCTTGGCTAAGGATTAAGTGGGACGAAGGAAAAGAGCAAAGGAGAAGTTGAAGGGTAAGGTGTTTTTTGTTTTTTTTTTTTTTGGTTAATGAAATAAGAAAGGAGAGTAAATTGGAAAAACAAAAAACCAAAAACATTAGGCCTTCCAATGGGCTGGGTTCTGCCTAACAAAAATCAAAATTTGAACAGGGCTGACCATCTGTCAGGCCCAGGCCGAACAGTTCAAAATCAGGGCCCAAGACAACCCGACACCCAGCCCGTTGACAGCCCTGGTATTCAGGAGTCCAAATATTAAAAAAGGGTGGCATGTAGTCTCAAAAATAGTAGAAGAGCGTTTGGTCATTATCCCCTGTTTTAATCAAAAAAATAAAGATAAAAATAAAGAATAAAAAAAAATAAAATTGTAGTTCCACATGTTCTAGGGCTCACGTGATGTGTGCATCAGATCTGCAATGTGAATCCGGTTTCCCTTCAATGTTAGGCCATATGACCAAAAATAATCCTCAACGGAAACTCAGGTGGGCCATACATGAGGGGACAATTGGGAGGGGACTACAAACCATTAAAACCTTACTGAATGTTTGTGAGGCCTACCATGTTGTATATGTCATCAAAACCGTTCATCATATACATCCTACAAAAATGAAGGGACGCATAAAAAATCATTCCATTTCAAAACTTGACTGAGCCACACCAAGTAATATAAAGGTTCTAGGCATAATTTAACATTATTTCTTATCGTGTGGTCCATCCAAGTCTTAGATTGGCCTGATTTTGGCCCTCGACAGTGACGATGAACGGAATAACGCGATGGACAGAGAATATCTTATGCAGACATCACATGCTCCCACAATAGCACTTTATATAAACCTTTTGAAATGAAACTTTCCAAATAAATCGGCGGGTCAGGCGAGTAATTGGAACGCCCCGTCATTCGTCTTTTCTCCGCGTTTGTATCGACCGAATAATTCGTTCTTGTGGAAAGATGAGTCAAAACTATCAAAGTCAAAAATGAGCAGTGACCGATCCCTTCGCGTATTTCAACGACGAACATTCGTTTCAATTTCCCAACGAAGAGCAACCGCCGACAACGTGACTACCTGTCACACTTGTTGGAGATCAAGGACCATCATCACAGCCGTCCCTCGGCGAATGTATGATATCCTACAAACGGGCCGAGAGAAATGTACTTAAGATGGCAGTTGGGTTGGTTTTATATATATATATATATATATATATATATATATATATATATATATATATATATATATAAATTATCTATGATGGGCTCTATGATGAACGGCCTGGATGTTGCACACGTGTGCAAGGCCAGTACTTGTGTATTGGTGGAACACTTGTGTTTTGGCGGGATACACTGCTCGGAATACAGTAAAGCAAAGGCATACGATACTCTAAAACGAAGGCTTCGTACACGTGGGAACTTGGTGTCGTGTGAAGGATCCACACCGTTCAGCAGGTGTGCCGCATTAACATCGCCCAAAACAAACAGACCCGTTCTGCTTGCGCGATGCTTGTGACAAATGTCATTCATCCCCAATGTTCTCAACGGTTTGGATTGGCCTGATTCTTGAGCTCATGTTACATGAGCTGATGAACAGAGTGATTTCACACAAGTTGCGATTGGCCCAACAAAGCTTTTTTTTTTTTTTTTGGGGGGGGGATCCCCAACATGTTTTTCATGTGTTGTTAGTGGGGCCCACATGTCAACCATGGATAGATGATTGATGAGTTCCCATTTGCTGCAAATCCCTTGAATTGGCCATGGTCTAAAAAATGGGACTGAATTTTACCATTGATAGGGGATTTGGACTGAATTTTTGTGATTTCAAATGACCAATTTGAATGCCACTGATCAACGGTTTGGATTGCTCGTTCAAACATGAATCTTTTATCACAACTCATCTGGAACAGTTCCATTCCAATCAACAGTTCTGATCATCCAATTGTAACCGGGGGCAAGAGGACCCATGGCCATCTAAGCTATAAATGGTTGCAAAGCCAATTTGAATGAAATTCATGTGAAAGTGATTCTTATTCCATTCTAACGTTAAAGTCTTGCAAAAGTTGGGTCAAAACACGAAGACGATCTTCCATGAAAATCAGGCCAGCTCGGTCATTAGGCAGCCAGCCGCAATATGTTGAGATAAACCATCTCCCACCATTGATTTCAACTGTGGTAGATTGACAGGAAAGACCATCTATGAGTGGAAGAAACTGATTATTATTTTTATTTTTAAAAAAAAAATTTGCACCAGGTGATCTTCATGGAGTGGCCCATTTTAGGCACGGGTCGGATGTTCTATACAAGTGACACATTGGCAGGAAAGAGGAGCCGTGCGTGAATGTTTCTACTTCCATTGTAACTTTCAGCTTTTTAAATGGCAAACATACACATTCATCAACAATTGCATCTTTTCTTTGATGGAATTTCTTCACATTACATGATTCAACTTACAAAAATGGATGAATTACATGAACTGTACTTAGTTCTCCCCCCCCCTCCCTCAAAAAAGAATAAAATTAAAAAATAATTAAATGGGCAAAAATTATTTCCATTCAATTCAATTAAAGGAGTTAAAAAGAAGGCCCCAAAAAAATTAAATTAAAAAAATCAATGAAAATGAAGCCATGATCATGGGTATCAAGAAGTGTTGAACCTGCGGTCAATCAAATCAAACCAGAAGCCATGCCCACCCTTTTGCCAATGAGTAAATTGACATAGGAGGAACATACATTTATTTGCCCTTGGGCAGGGTAAGGGAAACCCTAGGGCTTGGGATGCCCATGTATGCAAGCCTTGGGGAGAGCCTGACCTTCGGACTAGGCCGTGGGGACGGGATTGGGCCTGAGGCCCCAATGGGTGTGGGTGTGACCCTGGGCGAAAGGTTTACTTGCTCTAGTGCCCTGGATTGTAGCTCTGAGGGGTAGTCCCTAACGCAACCGATACGGGGCCCTGTTCCAGTACTCCACTTGCATGACAGAGGTTTTGCGAGGTGGAATGCCGGCACTTCCGTGTGCGGTATGTACTTGTCTTTGGCGGCATCTTCCTTGGTGGCCTTGGAGGCAGACTCGTCCACCTTCTTGGCCACAGCTAAGTCTACCACCTCAGTGATGGTGGGATGCTTGGCTGCCTCCTCAGTAGCCTTGACTGAGTAGCTGCTGTCATCGTCCACTGCACACCTCTGGAGAGAGAGCAAATGGTGAAACGTCAGTTAATGTGCTCATAATGGTAAACAATTCGGACTGGGAAACTCTTATCACCATGCAACAACAGGAAGTGAGCCCCACATGCTGTAATTTTTAGATCAAATGGGGTCCATTTTCCATCACCTCCCAACCTTGATTGAGTGTATTGGTAAGATTGCTCCAGCTGTTCCAGGATGGTTCATTTCCCTCTATGGAAGAGTTTGTATTTTCGAATATTTGAATGAAATGAAGAAAGGAGAAATCAAGAAAGTTACCTTTACGTTGGTGAGGTCGACGTCATGCTCGGTAAGGAAGCTAAGAAACTCATTGAAATTCTCTTCCGTGGGAAGGTAGTGACCACTGTATGGCCATATAGCCTGAAGAAGATGAAAAAGTAGAAATATTATTCAACTGATGAAAAAAGAAGCTCATTCTCTTTCAATGGGCAAGCATGGGTCGAACCTGTGACGAAAATATCACCACCCTCAAAACAATAATAATTTCAACCAAAACAAATAATGACATACTGGCATTATAGTGGGAGCCTACGACTTTTGCAATATTCAAACTATATACCTTGAGAATGCCATTTTCAGCAACCAATCTTCCAGCTGCTGTCGTGGCTCCTCCAGAGAGAAAGCTCGAGTGTTGAAAATTACCTTTCTTCTTCTACATATGTGATAAAAAACAAAACCATCTGAGAGTTAGAAAAAAAAGTCCGTCTCCTTTCATATTGCAACCTAAAAAACTCCATAGGCGTGATATGCACCTGTCCCACGTATAACGTTTTGGTCGTGCTAAGAACAAATATCCACTTGGAACCTTCGACAGTGTTCACGGGCTCCCCCTTTTGTTTGTAGACGAGCTTCCCATCCTCTACAATGACTTCATAATTCTCCCTCTCTTTCTGCAAAGAGTAAACAGTTGAGGAGACGTGAGTTAGACATGTACACGTATGGCATATACCCAAACAGTATGTTTGATGTACGTAAAATGTATATACATGTTACAAACAGCTTGGAAGGCATAAATGTAAATTAGCCAATGATTAAGACTAACCGGTCCAAGATATTTGATGCATTGGCGCTGAAGATCGTTCCGGGAACACCGTGGGAGATTTACTTCTTTGCCATCTCCTACATCCAGCCTACATTTTCACCAGAACAAAGAAGAGAAAGGCAGGTTAGCTTCATTACTAGATAAATCTGTCTGAGAAGAGATATAAGTGCTCGGAAGGTGTATTTACCAGTAGAAAAAGGGCTGGGAACTTGAACTGTCAAACCAGACATCATAATAGAAATGCAGATTGTGTCCATAACGATGGCGTGGGTCAATCTATAAAACACAAATGAGAACAAGTGAGTACGCATATCTTACATGTCATGCAGCTCTCTTTTTGTATTGGGATAACTAGTAACATGATATGATTCTCTAAAACCGACTTTTCATATATTGATTAATATATTCAATATGTTACATCATAGTGAAAGAGACTTCCCACCAATTAAGACTCTCTTTTTTTTTTTTGTGAAATACTAAAGAATAGACGATGGTTATTGCAATGACGACTATGATTGCAAAGACAATATCGACATTAATATTAATTGGCTTTGATAAGCCCACACACTTCTATACCCGGTTGTATGTGCTTATGAATATGGCATGTGTGGTGGATATCTGAGCAGTGCATCAGGCAGATACCAGTGAGTATATGACCCACCCAAAAATCAGGCAGGCAAACTCATCAGGTAGGCCAGACCGAACAGACAGCGGATGGTTGTCAGAATATCGCCGATGCCCTAAATTCGACATACACATGTGCACATTCAGGTGTGCTCTTTCTGTGATATTAATTACTTTGGAATTATAGCAAAGGATGAAAGCTTACAGCTTCGAGCCAGTGTTGCAAAGCTAGCTTTTGAGCCTTCTCATCCTTAGACAAACCCTTCCCAACCTGCAAAATTGGAAGAGATAGGATTATTGAATTAACCAAACAGCATATGAGAATCTCAAATTCTTGACTGTAATGACATTTAATCTTGGTCATTCTGAAAAATCTCTTTGTAATGATTCAGGTAGATTCTAAGTACCTTGGCAGCCCTTGTTCGTGCCCGTGACCAACGCGAGACAGCAGTCTCTGGCTTTTCAATGTCAAAAAAGGACACAGAGCTCCGCTTGAGAGCTGCAAAATCTAATGCCTTCCACCTATATCAGAAAGAAACATTTCCACTAAATCACGATACTGATATATTCAAAGGCTCTAAATTAGAATATGACAAATTGAGATCAAATGACAACCAAGAGAACCGAGTTTGAGGGACAAACCAGAGCTCCTCAACCACGACGGCACAATCTGCCAGAGATCTTCGAGTCCGGTAACTCTTGTAGACTTTTTGTAGTGTAACTGCTGCTGCGTCAAGCTCAGTCATGGGCCTTGGTGAAGCAAGTACAAGCCTTGGCGAAGCAATTGCAAGCCTTGGTGATGCACTTCCGGGCCTTGGTGGAGCTAATTCGGGAAGACAAATTGCAGGCTTCAATTTACGGACCACCCCATCATCAATTTCTACACTTTTGAGCGTAATCCGTTCCGACTTATCATTTTCTTCAACTCCTTTCTTTAATGAAACACTAGTTTCAAGGTTGATTTCTTCTGGCTCCCAGTTCTTAAAGCTTAACGATTCTTTGATGACCATTTTAGCCGGCCTGGTGGGCGTTGACGTTGACGTAGCTTCTGAATCTCTTCGCTTGAAACTACCTGATCTCAAGGTCGTTTCTGCTTCCTTCATATTGAAACTGAGGGATCTCACTATAACAGTTTCAACGTCATACACAGAACGGCGCAACATCTTGTTTTTCAATATTAGTGTCCATGGCGCCAAAAGTAAAGAAAGAGATAAACCCATTTAAGAAACTAACAGCAGGCTTTAGTTGTTCGCAAATACTCTGCGAGAAAAAAAAAAGAAAAAGGACCATGAATTTGTGAGCTCGAGTTTCAATGACTAATCAAGAAAGGGAATTTGGCAGATTAATCCGCTGAAATAAAAGAGAATTCACAGCTATAATCAACTGCATTTTATTTTTTTTACAAAGAAGGATAAACCATTGCATTTGGTTGTCAATACAGGATCAGTTTGGTTCCTTTTCCAAAAGGTGCATTTTGGACAGAAACCATTTCTAGTCTGGCTAGAACACTTGTGATCGCGGAAAGTAGCAATCTGATCTGTTTGGCCATTTAAACACTACAAAAATCCAAATACATGATTGATTATTCCGGATTAAGGGGTTATATCAGGACGATCGCATCACCCAAACACGATGTAATCCAACTTTCTCATCAATTACGTATTTGGGAGGTCAGATAACAATCTATCTTGTGTTGATCATCATAGTTTTCAATTGCAGCAAAAAAAGGAAAATGGGTTTTCAAAATGAAACAAAAGAACCCCAAAATCTGAACGGATTGCACGAAATTGACGGAAAAACCAAGTGCCTAATACAGTTGGAAATGAAAGGGATTAATGAGATATCCAACTGGTTGGAAATCCAATCGAAAAACCCCAATTCATTCGACAACAGATTTCATATCTAAAAGTACAACAATCCGACTAAGAAACCTTCGAATCAAATGAGGGAACCTAACAATTTCACATCTAAACTACATACAGCAAAAACCCATCTCATGATTTACATAAAATCACAAGAAAATGAGAAAGAAAAAAAGAAAGGAAAAAAAAAGGAAGAAGAAGAAGAAATTGAACAGTTGACTACAAAATTCCTTTTTTTTTTTAAAAAAAAAAACCGAGTTGCAAAGAAACCCCTTTCAAACCACATCCAACATATATCAACCTAAACCCAAATCAAAACAACAAAAGAAAACCCAACAAGAGTTTTAAATAAAAAGACATACAAAACTTAGGGTGTGTTTGGTTATACCAATTTCAAAAATATCATGAAAAATACAAAAAACCCAATGATCAACAAAGGCCACTTACCTAAAAATCCAAAAGCACAACTGGCACCAGTCTCTCAAAGGCACAAACCCAACAAATTCCAACTGAAGATTTCTTCCTACTCAATTGCTTCTGACCATCTCAACCCAGCCAACTACTTATATAGGGAAATATGGTGGGCCCGACGGGGAAGATGGGTCAGATGCACCTTCAAGTACGAAATTGGACAAAATAAGTGGCTTGGAAGTCTTGGGTCCCTTAGCCAGTACCAGGAAATGAGCTGACGAAAGACCTTCTGACTTTTAATCCTTTGGGTATGGGAAAATGGGAGAAGTCCTGTAGATTTTCAAATATTATCAGCCGTAGATTTTCAAACATCGTCGGCTGTTTATCCTTTTATTATAGTGAAGGAGGTTGGAAGTTTTGAAGTATTCAACTCCAAGGTTTTGAATGTACATATGCGTGCATGGAAATATGGTGGTCAACAATAGCCGGGTTTTAGTAGTCCCCCACACGTTCTCTCCACCAGATGCGACTTTGCAAGTGCGGCACGTGCGTGAGTGGCACGTTAGTAGGACTTTTTAGCCCTTTGGTGTGGTGGGACGCATGTAAAGATGGCCTGGAGTTATGATCAGGTCCCTGCTTTCATCAGGTGGGACTATGTGTACTTTGATCCTGGACAGTTCAAAAAGTTAAGGAGGTCCACCTTTTTCATTTTTTGCTAAGGTCATATCCACCTTGGGACAACAACATGGACGGACTAGATCTTCAAATCACAGGACATGTTGGCACGTGTGACGATTGTAAACGTGCATGTGGATGGTTTTTCGTGGTCCATGGAAGCACGGTTAGAGGGTCTACATTTCCTCGTGCGTGTAGCGTGTTCCGTCTTCTGCATGAAATTGGAAAATCTCACTCTCCCTTTTCTGACAGTCAATGTTTTCTAGTCACAGACGGCTCCGATTGCCTCCTTTTCTTTGCGATAATTACAAAGTTGCCATCAATGGTACACGAGGTATTTATGAACGTCCTTGTAAGGCTGTGCAAGTAATGGGCCTACTGATTAGATAATCCAAACCGTTTATCAAATTGATCCCGTGTTGGATGTTGGTATACATGAGAATTTTCCAAATTTGGTAGATCCTACCTCTTTGATTAGTGGCCCCGTGGATAAACGGTTAAGAAAAAAACGAACGGATAGACGTTACAAATTGGATGATTAGGAACTTCGAATTCGAAATATGTTGGAAGTGTTCACCATCGATGGTAGGGACGCTTATTTTAACGGCTCTGATCAAGCAATCAGGGATCACTTGGAGACGATTGGCGCTCTACAAGGACTAACATGTTACCTGATCCCCATGATGAGGCAAATTGCCAGTGCTGTAGTGGGAAGCTGTGTGGGGCCAACAGAGATGTCCGTGACAAATCCACCCTATCCATCAGATTTACAAGATCACGATAGGAGGGGAATATAAAAATCATGTTGATCCAAAATTTATGGTAGACATACCCCAAGAAATAATAGGATTGGACGGCCACAATTGGAAGCTTTCTGAGCCACAAAAGTTTTCTACCAAGATGATATTGTGCTTACAGTTAGAGGTGGGCATCAAGCCAGGTCAAGTCGAGGTGAGCTAAGTTCAGCTTGGCTTGTCCATGATGTATTCAGTTTGAGATCGAGCTCAACGTGGAAGCTTGACTTGTTTGCCAAAGATGTCAAGTCGATTCGAGCTCGAGCTTGTTGGGTAAGAGTGTAATAGATTTTGTTATTGATTCTCCTCCATTGATAAAAAATTCAAAAATCTTAAGAGAATCAAAGCAAAATTCGATGAAAAATCCAAACAAAACTTCGAATCGAATGAAGAAACCTATAAGAATTGATTTATTCTTTATTTTCTTCCGCCAGTAAAAATTCAAATACTAAAAAAGAAATAGAGCAGAATACAGATCAGAAATCCAAGTAAAGAGCTCTAGCCAATCAGATCATTGGATTTTCTTGAAGTTCTAACAAATTTGAAAATCCATCTCGAATTTTTTGGATTTCTCACCCAAGAAGTATATCTCAAGAGATTAAAATCATACTATTATGGAGATAAAATGAAAACTGGTGGTGGTGGTTCAGGCGGGCATGGCTGGCCTTTAATAGAGAAAGAGAAGAAAGGAAAAGAGAAAGGGAGTGCATGTGGTCTGGGAGAGACTCTAGGATTTTTTATTTTTTATTTTTCAAGTTTAAACTTAAAACTTTTATATATATATATATAAAATTTAATATATTTATTAATCGAGCCAAGTTGAGCTCGAGTTCGAACTTCGAGTCGAGTCGAGTTGAAATGTCCCCTGGTCGAAATTGGCTTGAACTCAACTTGAGCTTCTAATAATTAGCTTGGCTCGGCTTGAATCGATTATTCAAGCCGAGTCAATCCGAGCTAACTCAAGCCGAATCGAGTGAGTTTTTCGAGCTAGCTCGACTCGTGAATAGCCCTACTTACAGTTTATCTGACTGGTAATAACCCTATGAACAGTTAGGATGGCATATAAAAATCATGATTGGCTTTAGGAAGGTTTCAATGGTAGGCATTTCGGTTCCCACTTTTCAATTTTTTGAGGCCCACATGAGTTTTGGATCTACTTGATTTTTATATTTTTGTCTTATTGTGGTGTTTCAAAACTAATGGACGGAGCGAATTTATCCCGGGAATCTCTATGAGTCGCACACAGCTTCCAACTACAGGAACTTCTCATGCACAGGGCTATGGGTGCACATGGAACCGATAGAATCAGTAAACTGACCAGAATCGACTCCAGTTCTGAGGTGCATTGGCTCTAGTTTTGGTTTTGGAAGTTATAGAACAGATTAGTTTGGTTCAATTCTTAGTTTGGGGCTATGTAGAACTGATTTGAACTATGAATTGGAATTAAACTTGAAACCTGACCATCCCAAGTAATAAATATTAAATTATTTTTTTTAAAAGAACTAATCTCTTGGTTCTCTTCACGCTGCCCCTGTTGTCCCCGCATTTCATTCTCATCTCTCTCTCACAAGACAGTCACCAGCCACCCACCGCCTGACGCTCCACCTCACCCAGCCGGCAGCCACGGTCTCTTTCTCAGTTTTCGGTCTCTCTCTCTCGCTCATTGGTTCTCTATTTCTCGCTCGTTGGTTCTCTCTCTATTTCTAGCGCACTGGTTCTCTCTTACTCTCTCTCAGTTTTCGGTCTCTCTCTCTCGCTCATTGGTTCTCTATTTCTCGCTCGTTGGTTCTCTCTCTATTTCTAGCGTACTGGTTCTCTCTTACTCGCTCATCCAGAAGCGTAGAACAGAACCGGAACCATCTGGATCCAAACTGGTTTTTACAGTTCGGTTCCGGTTCGGTTTGACGGTGCAAACGGTCCTATTCTGGTTCTAATTTTCCTAGAACCGTTGGGAAAGATTCAGTTATGGTTTCAACCCAGAATCGAATGGAATCGACCAGTGTGCACCCCTACATGGGGCACAGACAATCCACATCCGTGCTTGAAAAGTACACACGCGTTTTAGATTGGACGATTAGTGACCATGGATGGTTGATCTTTTGAGTCGTGAAGTGGACGGTCAGATTGTACGATAGTGTTACTTTCAGGGACATGATACTTCCAGTTACGGGGCCCACATGGAATGACAATTTTCCATGAATGTGGTCAAGTCTAACTACCAAACTGCGGTCACTTTCTATTGGTCTTTTTCCATCAATTCATTTTTTTCTGAGCGTTTTCACTGAGAAATGATCATATACAACCATATACGTTTGCTTCACATGCAACATTTTTTATTGTTTGCTGACATGTGACTTATATATAAAATCCTAGCCGTGCAAAACGTACATTGCATCATAAAGATCAACTGGGACCAAAATAAATATGGTCCATTCATCAAACAGGCTACAACATTGAGATCAACTCACAGCTGATGGTCTGACTCAACATGTGTAAGGTCTCACCTGGGGGGATGGAATGTTCCAATTTTCACATCAGTCGATCTTCATCATGTGGTCCACCACTTTCACGGCTTGGATCTTCCAATAATGCTATACATGAGCAAAAAAAGAAAACTCAATTGTTTACGCTTCTTCATTTTTTGATAGGTAAATGGAGGGTTGAGCTCTAGACATCAACGTTGAAACATGACCAGTTACCATTGAACCATGGGCCCTCGAACATCTCCGGTCCAATGTAATAAATGCCACCAAGACTTCAAAATTCTAGAATGTTTTTGTGGAACTGTAACGTAGGAAGATATTGCAAGGTTTTTATGATCTCATATATTCTTAATTTAACATTTTTTGTTTATAATGATTGTTTTGCTAGCCTAATGCAAAGATAAATTAAAAGGAAAATAAATCATTAAGTACGTATTTATTAAACATTTTGAATTATTTATTGACTTATAATTACATATTTTAATATTTTCCTTTCAGCAACATTTTTCCAAAAACATTACGTGAAAATGTCAAAATTTGAAAATATCCCAAGACTTTCGCACACTAAGAAGTTGCCGAGAATAATATTTGCCGCTATGTTCCTACGCTATGTTCCTATCACCATTGCAGTGAAATCTCACTGTGGTGTGAGTGTGGGGGCATGAGTGTATGTGCCAAAAACAAAATGAGAAAATATTTCTATCACCAAGTGAACCGTGTCTTTGTAAAAAATAGTAGAGTTTTAGTGGGCAAAATCATACAACCACCATTATCCATAAAATGATTATGGTATGGATTTTTCAGTATTGAATTGGATAGCTCAACTAGGGGTGCACACAAACCGAGCTAGCTCGACTTTGATTAGAAAAAAGTTCGATTTGACTCGGTTCGAAGTTGAGTTCAAGCTGAGTCGAACTAATTTTTTGAGCTTGAAAATGAGTTCAAGCTGGCCCCAACTCAACTCAACTCAGATCGAATCCAGCTTGAATCGAACCAGTTCGATGACGCGGTTCCTTTGATATTGATGTTGCTCAATAAGTGTTTGATGAAATGACTCAATGAAGTGTGGCTGGTGGTAAGGAAGGTATGTATATGAAACAAAAACCTATTTTTTCTGGATTGTTATGTTGCTTGGAAGGTATTTGATGAAATACCTGAAAAACTTTTGCTGCTTTTTTACAGATAGTGAGATTTTGAAGGTGCAATCCAGGTGTTTGTGGAAATGCCGCACAGGCAAACTCGGCTCGAACTCGGCCCGAACTAACCTGAGTTGCTCACCAAACCGTGTCGAGCTGGCTAGTCAAGCTCGAGGACCGAGCCGACATGGCCAGTCAGGCTCAAGGACCGATCCGAGTCGAGTTCGAGCTGAGGTCAACTAGTGGCCGAGTCGAGTCGAGCCGAGGCCACCTCGACTTGGTTCGACTCGATGTACACCCCCAAGCTCAACCCTTTAGGGTTGGGCATAGGCTTAAAATTTAAATATGTTGTTCAAGCTAGATTGGGCTCATACAAAATGTCACTATCAAACAGCTAACCTTATTGAAGGTAGCTTGGGAGCACGGTCTTAAGATATACTCTACCGTTTCCCCTTAAGATATATTCATGGAGGAAGTGGTCTAATGTTATACATCCATGAGAGTGTGATCAGAAAAAAAAAGGTCGACTTGGGAGTAAAGCTGGACAGAATCCGGCCCAATCTGATCCGAACCGAAGGCCAAGATCAGGTCAAATCGAGTTGGCCCAGTCAAATCTGACCGTACATCGGATCGAGTTCAGATCAATGGTCAATCCGAACCAATCCGATCCAAACTGATTCGATCCAATTTGGTCGGGTCTATATATATATATATATATATATATATATATATATATATATATAGAGAGAGAGAGAGAGAGAGAGAGAGAGAGAGAGAGAGAGAGAGAGAGTCCCGATCTCCTGCGCACCGTACCGCATGAGATATTTTACGCACCAACTAACAAGAGTAAAAAGGATGGGCTGAGATTAGGCCCCACCATGATGCATTCATGAAACCACCCCAATCATTAGTTCTGTGCTAGAACTTTAATAGTATATGTTAAAAATTAGGTAGATACGTGATTCATATTGGTCACGCCAAGTGAAACCGTCTGGATAGTTGGCATCCCCTACACTATTTTTGCTCATGTGCCCAACCAATATTATAAATGTGGCCGATATTTTATACCTATGACTAAATTATTGTTATAGACATCTTGGATGGAGCGGACTCAAATAAACATCAAGGTAGGCCAACCCATAGCCGACTCAGTAGTGGCTGGGATGCATCAGAGACGTGGATTGCATGCTGACCCTGTCATTAACTAATAACCTTGATGCTGGTTGGTGCTAGTGGGCCAAACAATGATGTATATATTTAATCCAAGTTGTCCATCCATTTTTCTAGCCTAATTTATGGTAAGATCCCAAAAATGCATAAGATCCAAATTTAAAGGGGACCACACCACATGAAAATAGTGGTGATTAAACGGATTAAAAGCCCATCATTAAAATTTTTTAGGTATAGTTTATCTGCCATCCAACCTATTGATTAGGTCATAGAGACTTAGATGAAGGAAAAACACAAATATTAGCTTGACCCAAAGCTTACTTTGGCCAAAAGAATTTTTAATGGTGGGCTTTCCAACAATTTTTCTTGTGGCATGGTCCGCTTGATATTTGGATCTTACTCATTTTTTTGGAACATACCATACATTCAACTGGAAAAATAGATGGACGACTTAAATTAAACACATACATCATTGTTGGGCCAACTAGTACCAACGAACTGTTAAGTGGCTGATGGCCGTTACGGCATCTAATCCACAACTTAGGACAACGGCCCAACCAATACTAGGTCAACTAGAGGTGGGCCCACCTTGACATGTATGTAAAATCCACTCCAACCATAATGGGTCAATATGATAATTTAGGGGTATCGATCCAACATCAACCACATTTATAATTCTAGTGGGCCACATGAGTGGAAACCATGTAAGGAATACCCACTATCAAAATCACTTCACTTGGTGTGATCAACATAAATCATGCATGGGTCTAATGTTTGATCTCCATGAATTAACCACAACGGGGCAATTAATGGATGGAATGGATTTCACATAAACAGCATGGTGAGCCCTGTAAAAATTTAAAGGTAGGCTTTTCCTCTCTTACTGTTTTCTATTTTGTGGCCTAGTAAATCACAAATTGGCCCCCTTTTTTTTTTGCACCCTACGGTTCAATTGATATCATGGACTGAATTGTCGGAATGGATCACAAGAAAACATTATTGTGAGGCTTACTTACAACATACTTGTTTAAGTTGGCATGACCGGTGGTAATTTGGTGCGTAAAAGTTCTCCAGTGGTATGGTGCGCAGGAGACCATTACTCTCTCTCTCTCTCTCTCTATATATATATATATATATATATATATATATATATATATATATCTTTTTACCTACCTGGCAACAGCTACCCTCACCCGAACTCTAATATTTTCTTTCTCTTTCTCTACTTAAACGAGCATTGCACGGCCCGCATCTACCCATCTCGATCCGGCCACTCAGAGGCCCACACTTTCTATGGCTTCCAGATCGCCATTGAGGACATCCACTCCGAGATGTACAACCTCCTTCTGGAGTCCTACATCAAGGACTCCACCGAAAAGGCTCACCTCTTTCGTGCAATTGAGACCATCCCCTGCGTTGCAAAGAAGGCCGATTGGGCGTTGAGGTGGATCGACGGCTCGGAATCTTTTGCCGAGCGGCTGATCACCTTCGCCTGTGTGGAGGGGATCTTCTTCTCGGGGAGCTTCTGCGCGATCTTCTGGTTGAAGAAATGCGGTCCGATGCCAGGCCTCACATTCTCCGCCCTGGTGGTCTGCCCGCCTTGGAATTTTTTTATTTTAAAAAAATTTTTAAAAATAAAAAATAAAAAATCAGGACCGATTCGAACCATACCTAATCCGATCCGACTTAGTTTCCCTGATCGATTTGGACTCGGATCGGATCAGGCCGGCAGTGCACCGGATCAGATCGAGTCCGATGACTCGGACTCGGTCCCTGATCGGATCGAGTTTGGGTCAGGTCATGGAAATTTCGGACCGAGTCGATTTGGACCCAATCCGATCCGACTAGACTTAATGCTCAGCTCTACCTATGAGGGATATGATGATTGATCATATGCGTGGTGTAGTCTCGATTGCTCCTCCTTCGTGCATTCTACAAGCAAGAGCTCGAATGGAAGCATGTCTCACATGGGGAACTAGGACCCAGCCTAGCGATACAAGAACAATACCAACCCAACTCCCAAAAGCTCTGATAGTTTCTTTGCTCAATACGTCTGATAAGGATTCCATGTTGCTGCTCAAGTTGATGATTTTGATTGTAAGCCTAATTGATCATTAAGAGAGCAAAATAAAAATAAAAATTGCCATTCTTTATTCGTATGGTTTTTAAAAGCTATTACTTTTTCAAATTCCATAATAAAGTAAAGTAAGTAGGCTATCATTATTATTATTCAGTATTTAAATAAGTATTATGGTAATAAATGAAAATCAAATGCATAGGTAAACGAACAAAAGTTAATACATTTGTAATTATTATAAAATCTTAATATCAATCATTATGGTAAATGTAACTGATAGTTTCTTTGCTCACTACGTCCGATAAGGCTTCCATGTTGCTGCTCAAGTTGATGATTTTGATTGTAAGCCTAATTGATCATTAAGAGAGCAAAATAAAAATAAAAATTGCCATTCTTTATTCGTATGGTTTTTAAAAGCTATTACTTTTTCAAATTCCATAATAAAGTAAAGTAAGTAGGCTATTATTATTATTATTCAGTATTTAAATAAGTATTATGGTAATAAATGAAAATCAAATGGATAGGCAAACGAACAAAAGTTAATACATTTGTAATTATTATAAAATCTTAATCTCAATCATTATGGTAAATGTAACTGACATTAGACAAGTAAAGCAAATTATAATCATTATACATTTTCCTCTTGTTTAATGGGATGATTGGAACAACAAACCCACTAAAAATTTTGGGTCACATCTTAGTGATCCAACTCATTTTATATTTTAAAAAATAATAATAAAATAAAATTAATTGAACCATTTTAAACCTTCACATTTAGTGATTTTCCCTGTCTAGGTAGGCCTTTTCATCTCAAAGGGCCAAGGCATGGCATGGAGCAGTAGCTCAAGCTAATGTCACCGGTACGTAAATGGTCAATCTAAAGGTTGGAAACGGGTTTGTCATGTAGTGTATGGGCGAGAGCAAATGGTTCGAAATTTTTTTGACATTCCCTGTTCCCACGAAAACCCTCATAACTCCCTTACCAGAGGTCGGATTTAGACGGTTTTTAGGTCGTTGGAAAGCTTACTCAACGAGCTTTCAAAATGGTACAGGACTCTTCTGATTCCGAGGCCGTTTGATATCCCGAAAGTGCGCCAGAAGCCTTCGATAGTCGTTTCTCCATCTCGGTCGTCAATATTTCAAAATCACGTGATGCGAATCTGATAAAGTTGTAAAACTTCTGTGAGAGGCATCATGTTGTATGTGTTCTATCTAAACCATCTGTCTATTTGGTGAGATAATTTTAGAGCTTGAACTCAAAAAATAAAATAGATCCAAAGCTCAAGTGGACTGCACTATAAAAAGCAGTAGGGGGTATGGATTTAATACACACCACCAAAATCATTGAGGTGTGGCACACCACGCAATCTGTTTTCATCTTGTGTGGTGGAGGGATCTACAGTTGAAACCTTCGATATTTATATGCCAATTTATTTATACCACCCGTAGATACGCGGTCCCTTGACTGGGTGTTAAAACTCTTGAGTGCCTACCACCGGAGCAAGAGTAAGGATCCTATGTAAGGTTATTCTCACTGAGATGAGCTGAAAACACTAAGGACTTGTGGACTTGTCTGTTTTTTTTTTTTTTTTTTTTATACACACGCACACAGACCCCCCACACACTCAGGCCACACGGACACACACCATGGGATTTCACCACCATGGGTACTCAAACCCTTAACCCGGTGTTGAAACTCCGAGGAGTCTACCACCCGCGTAAGAGCAAGGACCCACTAAGGACTTGTCTGTTAAATCTAAAGTATGAAGCCAGTGTTTGAAATCTAAGTTTGTAGTATGAATTTGAAGTTTATCTAAGTTTTTAGTCTGAATTTGAAGTTTGAAAACCTGTTTGCCAACTATTATTTATGTATGAAAATTAAGTCTTGAATTTGAAACAATTTATTTGTTAACAAATGTCTAAAATATCTGAAATTTGTTAATTTGATATATTTGTTTGTCTCCTATTTGAAAATGTTTTACATTATTTATTTTTTCATTAAATGAAAAATAAAAACATTAAATTAACATCCCTTTAATTCAAACAAGGCGTTGAAAAAAAAAAGAAGCAGATCCTAATCTCTAGTAGAGTACACAATAGGAAAGGATGGTCATTTGATTCCCACCAATATATACCACTCTTACAAATCAACTTTAACCTTGGGTAGGCATGTAAAGTATTCACCGTCGATAGATACAAGTGAGTGTAAATTCATTAATATGTGTCATATCCATAATGTCCATCCATTTTGGAATATCATTTTAGAAGAAGATATGCAGCTTACATGGACCACACCACATAAAGCAGTGGGAACTGATTGAGTACTACCCTAATCAGGAACTAGTTAGAGATGGATAGTCCTGCAAGGAGATATGTGGGACCACCATTATATATGTGTTTTACCTAAGCCGCCCATCCATTTTAAAAGATCATTTTAATGCATGAATTGAAAGAGGAGGCAGATTAAAGTCTCCAGTGGACCACACCATAGGAAGCAGTGGTGACAATGACCCAAATTATTGAAACCTTCCTAAGGACCATCTTGATGTTTATTTGCCATCTAACCTGTTCATAAGGTCACATAAACTTTGATGAAGGGAAAACGTAAATATCAACTTGGTCCAAAACTTTTATGGCTCCCAAGAGGTTTTCAAAGGTAGCGATTTAATTCCCATTATTTCTTGTGGTGTGGTCCATATGAACATTCAATCTGCCTCCTCTTTAGGCTTGGATAAAACACATATATCATGGTAGGCTCCACAAAGCCCTTAGCAGGCCCATTGGTCTCTACCTAGTTTTGGGTGAGGTAGTACGCAATCCTCGCGCTATTTGGCCACCTACCAAATTTGCATAATTTCTCTGTCGAGTAATCCACTAGACAACATAATTTTTAATGTGTGGAATTTCAATAGGCCCCATTATGATGTATGTATCAGATCCACACTGTCTATTCATTTTTCTATACCATTTTAGCATAAGACCAAAACCAAGGTAGATATAAGGCTTAAGTGGGCCACACTATAGGAAACAATGAGAATTCAACGCCTACCATTGAAAACTTCTTAGTGCCATATAAGGCTCTAATTAAGTTTATATTTTTGTTTTCCCTTCATTTAGCTTTATGTGACCTAATCAACAAGTTGGATACTAAATAAACATTACAGTGGGCCCAAAGAAGTTTTTAATGGTGGGCATTCAATCACCATTGTTTCCTTTTGGTGTGGTCCACTTGAGATTTGGCTTCTTATTTTAGGCTCATGACATAAAATGATATGGAAAAACAGATGTATAGTGTGGATAAAACACATACATCATGGTGAGGCTCATAGAGCACTATTAATAGCCACCTTACTATATATTGATAGTGTGGACAACATCAATAGGCAATTGGCCGTACAGAGTCCATGACATAACTTGAGATGGTCAATCTTGTCAGGGCTCTATGGAGCCTATTGTGATTTATATATTTTTTCGACACCATCCATCCATTTTTTCATATAATTTTAAGGCATAAAACTAAAAATGAAGTAGATTTACAAATCAAGTGGGTCACACTTCAAGAAATAATGAAAATTGGCACCTAATATTAAAAACTTTATGAGTACACGGAAGGAAGCTGATATTTGTGTTTTCCCTTCATCTAGGTCAGTGTGACCTTACGGAGAGGTTAGAGGGAAAATAAATCTCAAAGTATACCCTAAGGAAGGTCTCATATGTATTCGTTCAATTCTCTTACTTTTTGTAATGTGATCCACTTGAGCTTTGAATGTGCCTATTGTTTGGGCTCATGCTCTATAATTATTTGGAAAAGTTGATGGATAGTGCAGATCTAACACAAACTATGATAGGGTTAGAGAAGTTTCATAAGTTAAAAGTTAGATTGTGTTAGGTAATCTATAATCTATTTTCGAGAAAGAAAATCTCTTTGGCAAGTTGCACGGTTCTAAATTAAATAGGAAGTTTATTTATATTATAAGAAGAATACGCAGAACACGAAAGAAAAAAAATCTATTAAAATCAGAAGCACTTTTCAAATTCCGTGTTAACAAAAATCACTTAAGCATAGTGATTTTTGGATTCCTCAGTACATAATTTTTTTCAGTGTTAAAAAAGACTGACACAAAGCTTCTCTACCATACTAACGTTTCAACTGTGGTTGTTTAATTCCCACTGCATCCTCTCTCATCATCAGCTGATTTTTGGACCTACCTTATTTTTATTTATTTATTATTATTATTTTTGGTTTCCAGCCCTAAAATGAGCCTGTAAAACGGTAGATGAGTGGATTTTCCACAAACTGTTGGATCTACCTAGCTTCCCATTATAGATATTTGTTAGCACGTCCCCGCATCCGAAGACGAAGGCCAGTTCGGTCAGTTAAATCGGAAAGAGTTAAAGGGGCCGTTAGAGCAACAGCTGGCTCCTGGTACGGACCGTCAAGATAAGCTGACTGTTGACAGTCCCTTTCGGCCATTTAAATCAGAACGAGTTAATTGAAAAAGATTTGATACTCTGGCAGAGTGGGATAGATCATACACATGCATTAGAAACTGCACAAGTGAAATACAGGAAGTTCCTATTAAATTGTCATGGGTCCCAGCTTAGATTTGTTACAACCAAAAAAATTATGGTTATTTGCTAATCTGACTGCCGGATTGGTATACATTTATTGGACGGTTAAAAGTGAAAAATATCAAGTGATTTCAAGAAACAAGTGTCCACACATATAGGTTAGGATGGTTCAATCAATCTGAACTTGGGTTTTTAACTTGGTGACAGAAAAATCTACAGTTTAGTCTGCTGATATGGGTTAATGTATGCTACTTGTACGGTTTCTGAGTGCCTGCGTATCAAGCGTCCTTCAACAGCCAGAGTATCAAATAAAGAAAACCTTGATGCTCTGGTAGTGTACGATGTATGATATACGTGGCACACGTTCAATTCAAAATTAAGCTGTACGGAAACCATGACCACCTTCTACGGTTTATAAAACAAGGGTTGTCCTGAAACAATTAATTAAGCGGTTGATTAGTCCATATCTAACGGATGGTCAACATGAAAAAAGAAATCAACAGTTGGAATCCAACAAAAAAAAAAAAAAAAAAAATCATAAATCAGAGATTACGAAGTTTCAAATTGTATTATTTTATAGGCTCTTAAAATGTGTCCGATGAATTCCAGGGATTGGATCGTTTGATTTAAGTTACATTGATGCCACTTTCGTGCTTGGCCTTTGGTTTTGTATGTGTGGGGCCATGGTTCAGTGATCCAAAACAACAGTAGATGCGATAGGACTGTTCATGACCGTTAAGTTTTGAACGGCATTGGTTTATGGATTTTCGTATGGGATGGCCCATAAAATCAACGGTTTGAACCACTCAACAGTGGCCCATTGTAAGAAGTGTAATAGAAGAATTTTCCTACCAAAAAAAACTATCCAATTATAATATTATACTACTACTCAAATTAAATAATAGTGGTTTTATATCCATTCCAGCGCCAGCCACTAGGGCCCACATGCTGCGATAATCTGATGATTTGAACCACCATTAGATATGGACAAAAAAATAAACTATTAAGCCGTAGTTTCAGTGATGATCCTAACCTTTGATTTTTGGAGTTGAACACTAGCCATTCAAAATTTTCTTTTCGTTGTTCAAAATTCATCTACGGATGATGACGGTTACAATCATCACTTCAGGATAAGTTTTTTAGGGTGGCACATATAGCTTAGAGTCCAAAACATGGACGGTTCTGATCATCGAATGATTTAGAATGTGGCACTGGTCTGCTGCGGCAGACCTGGACCTTATCCCAACACAGGCAAAACGAACTTAATGTAATCCTCGAGCAGTTTGTCAGGTGTTACGGTTCCTAGAAACAATCCAGTCCATTGATCATGCTCCCAAAGCTATAAGTCTACCTGACATTCCTCTGTCTACCCAAGCAGGTGGACCACACTTATCTCATGACGCCCTCGAATTTTTTCTAACTTGAAATAACAAAAGTCATTCGACCAGAGTCTGTGATTACCCAAAGTATGTGATTTATGGGGTACACACCATCCATGGTGGGGCCCACTAAATTGACAATCCAAATGTATCAACCACATTCCGGTTCCTCCATCTTTACACTATCATCTCCCTATACATAAGCTACATTTGAAGTGGGTCTTTAAGTAGCCCGAACCAAAGCCAGTACAGATGCCCAGATCGGATTCTCCATTTTATGATGCACCATGGCCCATAAACCATTGTAATCAGATGTTAACATTCAATAAATATTTGGGAGCCAAGAAAGTTATGTGATGATGGTCAATAAACAGTCACGCAAGGGATGGCCCACTGATTGGATGGTTAGGACATGTGCAGCCATTTTGGATCACACTGTTTTGTTTTGTTTTTTTTTTTTTTTTGTTTTGTTTTTTTCTGTTTTTGTTCAACTGTTTCTTTATAATACTCTTATGCGTTTGGTCATAAACTAGACAAAAACTAATTAGTTAAGGAAGAAAATGGAGTGTCAATGCGAAAGGCCGGTAGATCAACGTTTTGAATCAATGGTGGCTGTGTGACCATAGCTTGGAAGATTTAAAAAGAAAAATATTTAGATATTGACTACATGCTCAACATGGCACTTGCAACTGTTACGGGAAGTTAGTTGTTCACCTTCGTAAATTTTAAATAAATAATCAGATCATACAATGCATGCAAAATGATGATTTTTGACTAATGTCAATGTTAATTTTTATATTGAATCGAAGTTTTTTAAAGAGCACGCGGGTTTGCCGCAGCCTAGCGAGGGTTTGACTCCAAGACTCCCAAAAGAATAAACAAAACAAAACAAAACAAAAACAAAAGAGCTGATCATGCGATCATGTATTTGGACCCGGCCTATTAGAAGGCAATTATCAATTTCTTCACTCATCAGTTCTAGTCATGTACCTTCGGTCGTTTGAATGCATAGAAAAATATCACTTTAGGGCTTTTGTGCCAGTCACTTAAAAAACAAATAGTACAATTTAAATATTTAAATGTAATTTATGTATTAGAGACTATTAATATTGGCTATCAAAATTGTTTTTAATCCTTATAATTAAAAAGGAAAATTATCTCTAATACATAATTACTATTAACTAAATTGAGATAACGTCATTTTCAAGTAGCACCTAAAAAGGCATAAGAATTTATTTTTCATGGAAAACATCAGTTAGAGTTTCCATTTTCCATGGTTAAGTCTTAGTTGAGAGTGCGTTTAGTTACACCAACTATCATTAAATTTTATGATAATTTGCACCAAATTAGATTGGCTAATCATGATATTTGGTGCAACCAAATGCTGCTTTTGAGAGGGAAATTTTGTTATATATGAGAAAAAACATTCATAAAATGTTGGAATTTGAATTCTTTCTAAAGCTATTTGATTTCTTTTTCTTCCTCAGCATCCCCTCCTTTCCAAGTGGGCCGTGGATAGCCTTGAGTCATCCTTTGTTTCACATATCCTCATGTGGGATCCACTTATGGGTTGGAATAGTTTGTTTGTGAAATGGCCTACTTGGATTAAATCCCGTGCGACTATTCCTTTTGAGGCATGAGAATTAACCTTGGGACCCACCATGTGTGATCTATATCTTTTTATTAGCATCCATTGATCCCATGCGGGGTTGACATATGTCCAATGACCTAATGATTTATAGAAAATCTCAAGTAGGGAGAACCCTAATGATAGAAATATTGGAATCTTCTTTCTTCTCTTTATCTTTTGTGCATTTCCTGTTGGGAAATGATATACGCGGCTCTCTTTTGCATGCACACTTTGGGACTTCTCTAATAATTTTATTATTTATTTATTTTGGCAAAAAAGAAGGGTATAAAAATGACAAATATTTTTTTGTGCAATTGTGGTTGGACCTTGCCACCTCAAAATTGTAGCACATATATGTTGAATTGGCAAGTGTGCCTATCACTATATCCTTTCTAGAGTAGATGCAAAGAAAAGATAAGGGTTTTAGCTGACATCAAAAGATGTCTTCTTCTGTAAATTAATGATGCGAGCCTAGAAGTTCACTATACACCCATTAAAAGATGAGGGTTTTAGCCGACACCCATTTTTGCTTTTGAAATCTTCTTTATATTTGCGTCGGCTATCTTTGTTAAGTGAATTTGGTGATTATGACAACCACTCCAAGTGAGCTTTTTAATTTTATTCTTTGCATTCTTCTATAGTGTCTTATTTGCATGGGAAACCATTGTTTCTTAAGAAATTTGAAACCATTGTTTCTTAAGAAATTTTCATTTTGATTTACGTTTATTAACATCCTGCAGATGTCCATTCTTTTGCATATTCTATTCGCTATCCACTTGAAATGTTTGTCAAACTGATAATTGTTTTAAGTTGCTCAAAGCATCTCAATGTATTGAAGAAAATCTTGATGGGTGAAGATTTGGAATTATGGGACCATCTTAAAGCTATACAAGTTTGGCATTATATTAATGCCTTTCTAAAGCTTCCGCATGATTCTAGTTTTGGTAGTTTCATGTTCTAATTATTAATATTCTTTAATTTCAACTATACCAGTTTCTCTGCCGTTACAAGGAAAATGGCTCATTGTCTTACATTTTGGCAGGTAAGCTTCAACAAAGGCCACCATGACTTTTCCTCCAGTTTCGCCACTACACTGTCGATGGTTTTTCAATAGTTCTCTATAATTATATTTATTTCAGGTATCACATAAATTATAATTTGTTGTTTTGGTCTTCAATTGTGAATTTACTGTAATAGCATTATTAGTAGAGGTGGTAGCTTCCTACAATTTGCTTTTGAACTTGGTATTAGAGATTAGTGGGGCATGTCTTACACTTTCCTTTTCTTTTATTTATTTATTTCACTATGCTTGTATTTTTAAGAGTGTTTACTCGTTTGTTCAATCTATGTTGTGTTAAGAAACTAATGAATTTTGGTTCAGCTATGATTTATGAGAATTGAGATATATATTTTTTGCTAGCATAGATTTAATTATTGTATCAATGTTCTTTCGAAGATTGCTTTTATACGGAGTTAACATGATCCATCATGGCTAGGTGACAATCTAGGATTGGGTATTATGTATACAATCATTTAAATAAAAAAAAATGAAAATACGGATTGTATTTGATTTTGATTTCAAATCTGACTTCTTTCTTCTCTTATGTTTTGACTTACCTTTTCAAATAGGTTGATTGGTTTGTAGCTTTGGAGAATGTTCCTGAAATGGGTATTAAGCTAGTTTGCGATGTGTGCAATGATTAGGTAATCCAATTCTATTATTATTATTTTACTTAATGAGAAACACTGACGGTATTCTTTGTCGACGAATGGCTTTTTAGTCAACAGTTTTCTCGATTAGCCTTATACATTGGAAACGGTGACAGTTTTGTCTGTCGCCCTTAACTGTTGAAAATGTCGATGGTTTTAGCCATTGGACTAGGCCTCAGAAATGCTGACAATATTGGCCATCGGAAACACCGACGGATTTTAACCGTCGGCGTTTCCGACGGCTAATAACCGTCGGGGAAGGTCATTACCAACATTTTCACATTCCCTTTTTTGGGTAATATTCAGCCTATCCTTAATATTTTATTTTTTAATTTTTAGTTTTCTTATATTTTAACATAATTATAAATATACAATTTGAGATTATCAATTTTCAACACGTAGACGGTGGCCAGCATAACAAGGGCATAGACTTCATTTTTGTGTTCAAGGCATCTACACGTATCATAATCCTTGGCCACCTGATTTACCTAATGCCTAAAACAATCAAGCTGTGGTGTCAACCACATTGTATGTGTAAAATTCACTGTCCATAATGTTCTATCCTAAAAACCTCAGCAATGTCTACAACGTAAATGTTTCACGCCACTGGGAAAAGTTAGGACGGATGCTAACCATACGTTTGTATATAAGGTCATTATGATATGATCTTTCATCCAACCTGTTAATATGGTAGAACTCATGATGAGGTGAATATATAAAAATCAGCCTACACAAAACTGAGGCGAGCCAAACCGTTTGAACATAAGGGCTCGTTTGGACGGTGGGATTGAAAGGGATTCGGTTGGAGTGAGGTGGATTACACAGATACCAACTATCTTTATGGTGTGTCAGTGGATTGTCTCCAATCCCACCGTATTTTGCCATCCAGCGTGAAACGGAGCCTTCTGTTTGGACGGTCAGGGTAAATCCAGTGAACATGTACGTCCCCAGTTTGGCTGGGCATGGGATTGCATTGCATGCGTTCCAGCGGTTGACGTGTTTGGAAAGTGGTTCTGGCTAAGATGGCCAGGCATGGGATTGCATCGCATGCGTTCCAGCGGTTGACGTGTTTGGAAAGTGGTTCTGGCTAAGATGGCCAGGCATGGGATTGCATCGCATGCGTTCCAGCTGTTGATGTGTTTGGAAAGCGGCGCTGGCTAAGATACGGATTGGGTACTAAACTCTGTGGGCCCCACCGTAATTTTCAGAGAGTATCCAATCAGTACAGCCATTATACCCATACCGTATCTTATGGTATGGTCCACATGATATTTGGATATGCATGACTTGTGTATGAAAATATCAGAGCATTTTTTGGTCTCTGATGTCCATGAATTTACAATTGTAAAAGAAATTGCCAAAGATTAAGTTTCTATTTTAAAAATAATGTGCATACAGTTATCACCCTGATGAAGCAGAAAGACTAGTCTTAATCCCTCGCAGAGCATTTCTTCATGCATCATCTCATTGCTACACACCAAACATAAAGTAAGCAATCCTCATGAAGAAGAACGAAAAAAAAAACATTAGTTTAAAAAAAAAAAAAAAAAAAAAAACATAAGTCTATCATCCACAAAAATACACGACCACATAAGTCTAAAGAAATAATCTGCGATACTGGCACCATATTTAAAATTTAATAATAATAAGCAATGCAAAAAAAAGAACCAGCAGGCCCACAAAAATCGCAACGACTTTCTCGCTATCTGATGGAGCAAGATCATTAGTCGATGTCGCCCTCTCCACCACCTCCTGTCCCGTCTAGGTCGACTGATGGGTGGACGAAGTCGTAGCGTGCTGGATATCGATCTCAGGAGCTGCATTGCCAACTTGAAAACATAGAGACTCTGGCAGTAGTCCGGATGGCTCACATGCCGGACGAAAAAATTCTTCCCAGTATACTACGGCCTCCTTCCAGTTATGAAACGCGTAGTGTCTACTGCCACTGTATCCCTCAACTTCTACTCGTGCCTCATCCCAAGTGGAATATATCCCTGGGCGTCGTCCGACAAGGACAATGTAGAACTTTGCTTTACCCATCTACAATGACATGCATGGATTATTTTTCTGATATATCAAAAAATCAACATTCGTAATTCAAATAAACAATTCTAATCCTATTTTCTGAATATCAAATGTCGTGTGTACGTATCCTTCTTGCATTATGTGAACTGACTAATCCAATCCGAGTTAATGTGCGTACTTCAAAAAAAATGTTAGTATATATGCATGAAGAACATCTGAAACAAATATTGTCATTCAAACAACAGTCATCATGGTATACATTAGGCATATATACCAGCATATAAAAATTCAAAATATTTTTTTAAAAAAAAAACATGTGAGAGTATACAGTCCAAACATCATAACAGTATAAGTTATTACATGCCCCCAAAATAAAAACCAACATAACAAACCCCAATAACCACACCCTGTCAGACAGAACCATTACCTCCATCACCGAAGTGATCACGCAGTTTTTCCTTTAACCACTCCATTTGGCGCTCGGGTCGAAGACTAACAAAGAATGATGCCAGCATCTTATCCTTACTCAGGATCTCACCAACATCGATAAATTGTTTGGTGGTCATGCCTTTCACCTCCTCGAGCACATCAAGGACTTTGTTAGTACAATTAACCTGTTTGCTGAGCTCAAATTTCATCATTAACTCCGCAACGGTATTTAATGAGACCCCGAGTACATCACATGGACGAGCCGGGCGCGATCATTTCCTTGTTAATATCCCTCCGCGAGTACCATCGGAATCAGGGGTGCGAGTGGGAGTGTCACAGGTCCCGTGATGTCCCATCGCAAGACTGTCCGACGGTAATGGAATGGTTCCTGTAGAGTCTGTTACATAATCCTCTGATAGATCTATCGTATCATCCATATCGTCAGCAACAGAATTCCATGCTTCATTAAGGTTTCGCTGCAGACGAGAAGAAGATGCCTACGTGGCCATACTTCTGCTGCCTCGTACATAGCGGCCCGTGGCCTGCTCGGATCCGCATATCACTGCGAGATCATCCATCCTGTCAATTCGTTTACCGCGGAGTCTTGCAGCATTTGGGTGAGACTGCCAGAGAAATAAGACAGATGTAATAATTGGCAAATAGTACATAGACATGGATAATAGACAATTCCGTAATCCACTAAAACGTACCCTAAGATATTGCTCCCTGACTTCATCTGGGGCTGTCACAACCATCCTCTCAGCGTCCCAACCGAAGCCACTTGCTGCCAGCATATCCTTCATAGCAGTATACTCTCGCTTGTAATATCTCAATCGATTGGACACGTTTTACCATGTGACAATTACCTTAGTGTGCTTTGTGACTTCTTCGGCCGCAATCTGGTATGTCTTCCGCTTGAATCCGTTATCAGCCCTACGGCCTAGTGCGACCTGTTCGAGGAATGTGTTGAACAATATCTGGTCCATATCACTTGTCCATTTGATCTTCGGCGCTCTAGATGAAGGCTCCAAGAAAGATTTCATGGTTTTATCACGTGGTGAACATCGGGTGGCTTTTTTTCAGTTTCCATGTAATATATATATATATATATATATATATATATATATATATATATATATATATATATTTCATATCGGAGTCTATACTCATGCCTCAGTGGTAGACACTGTTTCTATTCCGAGATCATGGGTCCGAGAACCCATGTGGTGTGGATGTAAGAGTGTGTGTGTGTTCACCTTTTAAAAAAAAATTGCAGATCACGCAGATAATTAGCTTCCTAGTTTTCCACGAATCACAACACTAAACATCCAGCTCATACCAAACACCATCAAACATATCTCCAAAACACGTGACTTATGCTACAAATCATGATAGAAACCCAAAAATCAGGAGGGCATATATTCGGATGTAACCTTCTTCAAAAGTAGATAACAAACCAAATAACCAGCAAATCCACCAGAATTAGATATCAAAGTTTCGTACTTAATCGAATCATATCCTATTATACAAAAATCACATGTAATGTGCTGAAATAAAACCGCAGAATATGAAGATCTAGATTTCACAAGCTTCTAAAAATAACAAAACTCAAAACTGCGATGAAACAAAACTAATGAAGATAGAATAAATTAAAAACACTGCCTAGTTTTTTGTCTACTGATAAACGTGCTATGGCAAGTTTAAACCTAATTACATGGAGTGTGTGTACTGACATGGATGTATACTAACAAGATAACTCCAAAAAAAAAAGAAAAAAAAAAAGATTAAGCCAATGATATACAATCCAAGTAAGAAATGTATGAACCTGGTGATATGGAATATCTAAAGAGTTTCAAGAAAAACAATTCAGATAATTACCTGTCATTTGGTCAAAACATAAGTAAATTAAATACATATCAGATCCTGATGTATAAACCCAACCATTACCTCAAGCATGGGATTCTCTTCTCTGGAATTTCCACCTGTTTTGTGAGAAATCTAAGCAATTCATGTATTTTTGAGAGCATGACCAAAACATTAAAAAAAAAAACAAATCAGACATTTCATTGCTCTAGTGTATATCTGGTCCAGCGTGAAATGTTGAAGATTGAATGCCATTCTTTGAAACATTAGTTAGTAAAGCCACAACTTGTCCGTGACAATTTCATCTCATCCATATATTTCTCCAGCTCAATTTGGGGCAGATTCGAAGTTCAAATAGACTATACAACAGAAAACAATTCAAATGGACCATACAACAGAAAACAATGGGACAATATGCACACCACTGAAAAATCTTAGACCATCATATGTCCATCTTAAGCCTTCAATATGTAACCATTTTTGAACCTTAGCTTTTAAATGAGTAGGCAAAACACTATGGTTATAAATCCTTCTAATTTTTGTTGAAAACTGTGGTTACTTCAGAACACACATCAACAAAGGGAAACTCCTCCCAAGTTTTCAAAGGGAAAACTGTATAATGTATGAAATATCAGAACTTGTAATTGAAAAATAGCTCTGAGTTGGATGGATTCCACCCAAAATAAATGAATAATCCAGGAAGTGATGCGGTCACTGCAGGATGATAATTTTCAATTTGTGAAGTGTATAGCTACATTAAAGAACTACATAATGTAACTTTCTTTCGTTTACAATTTTGGTATACCTTCTACATCACACAGAGGCTCTTGATCACTATTGCAAACACAAAATAACACAAATGGAGGAGAGTAATGAAGGTAAAATCCTTTAAAATTAAAATAACTCGATGATTAAATACAGTTTATTTCAGTGTTTTCAAAATAAGTAAATAAATAAACAAATATATGGACCACTTATTTGATAGAAACTCAACGCCAGCATTTTGTAGATATGAAAACAATGATGGATTTTGTTTTAAAATTAAAAAATGTAATCCCTCTGTAATTTGAATTGGGGAGGTGGCAGATTTCTAAATATAGCAAACCCATCAAAAAGCATCTGAAGGGGTGTGTAATGTGTATCTAACGACTCTAAGCCCCTCTCTCTCTCTATCTCTCTCTCTCTCTCTCTCTCTCTCTCTCTCAGATGTCTTCTAATTTCTTAGAACAAGCATCAGTTTTCTGCTATAATCCTATTCTGAATAACACAACTTAGTAATTTCTCTTAGTCTTGGGCATATTTGAGGTTACTGTGTTTGCTTTGCACCCACTTTGATTTTGCAAATCTAAGGACGCAATTCTCAGATTGAGAGGTTGAGCTTGTTGTGTCCTGGAGGTGGATATGCTTTTAACACTATTGCAAACTGATATAATAGTATGGGGCAACCTTAAAGGTAGTGACATTGAAATGCATGAGCATACATGGTCTAAGGAAGCATCAGGCATGTAATGGATTTGCATAATCTGTCAAAGTAGTAAAGGACTTCCAATGTGGAAGTACATATTGCCATTCATTTCAACATGTGAGCAGAGGTAGCATTATAAGAGATCTATTGGCATTACAAATATGTGAAAAAAAGTCACAGATTCTTCAGATGCAGACTGATAAATTGTAAGGATCCTAGATTGATAAAATGATCAAAACGGCAAATTATTCATGCCTATTAGTTAATTACCTCTTATGGAGTTGGATTGGTGTCTCATGGGATCTTAATTGCAGGCTTATGTACCATATAAAGCAAGGCCCACATGTAGAAGGGATACCTTCGAGACTGCATAGTAGCAACTATGCAATCCATAGTAGAAATAAACTATTTTCGTAAAAGACAGCAATAACATCTCAATACATGAAAGTAAACCATCCCCTTCCAATAGGTTGTCCCTACCATGAGGATGAACAATAAGATCTAACAACAATGCAAGATAAACATGACAAATAGAGAAGACCCAGTTGAGTAAACATAAGTCAATCTCGCCACCCAGATGTCAGAACCCATAACCCATCGAGTTATGAAGCTTAAAAAAAAAAAAAAAAAACCATATTTTTGATAAAGTTTGGAGGCTTATTGAAGCTAAAATACATGAACATCGAGTTGTAACCGAAATAATAACTAACAACTATGGTCGGGTGGTGTGATGCCCAAATAGAGTACGAGCTTAAGCCAAAAAAGTAATAAAATCAAGATTATTTGGGATTTAAACAGAGGAAATGAAGGTCTACGATTAATATTTCGTAAAACCCCCAAATTCCACATATCATTCCCCAGGTTAATTAGAAAATTGGAGAGTATTTACAGCGACAACGTCTCTGATGTCCAAATACAGAAGTGTTGGATGTCAAAATCCATTTTGAAACTTAACAGAGAATTCAAAAATCCATAAACCCATAATTTCCGTAATCAAAAATATACTGAAATCATATATCACAAAATCCCCAAAATCCAGTTATCATTTCCAAAAAAATTAAGGTAAATCTCCACCATTTACTGCAACTGCGTCGTTTAAACACCAAACGGAGTATAAGAATAGCAAAATCCATATGTAAATAATAACTCAACGGTAAAAATCCACAAACACTCAATTTCTGCATATTTATAAAGCAAAAAATCTTTAAAAAAAATGTAAAACCCCTAAAATCCAGAAACCACCACCTCCATGAGATCTTTGCGAGGTGGTGGTCCACTGCATGTAGGGTTTCATGGCGTAGAAGAGCTTTGCATGTCGTAAGAAGAAGAAATCGTACCTTTTTCAACAGGAGTTTACAGGCGTTGCTTGAGATGTAATGGAAATATGACAAGAAGGAGATAGAGATTACGAAAAATAACTCCCACCACCACCTCTCCATCCATGCCGTCTTCATTTCTCACTGACTGTACGAACGACTATGGAAGGGATGGGTTTGGGCTCGAGACGCAATCCAGAGAGAGAGAGAGATGAGATGACAAGCACCTGTCCCCAATCTAGCAAAGCAATCCAATCCACCTGCCGAATCCAGCAGCAAAAATCCAATCTGGCTGCCGAATCCAGCTGAATCGCTGCTGAATCCCATCAGCTTTCAATCCATTGCTCGTCCAAACACCCTACCATTCATACCTGATCTCGATTTATGTGCACTCCAGCGCACTCTAACCGAATCTCTTTCAATCCCACCGTCCAAACGAGCCCTAAAGGCTTTAGAGCAGTTTTAAACGGTTCCCATTGGCGTCGGCCATAAGAGTTTTCAGTCGAACAGATTTTTTGTAGGTACAGTTCAAGGATTCGCACCCGCAATCAAAGTTACCGATCAAGCTAATATTTGTATTTTCCCTTCTTTATTGCCTTTTTTAACCGGTTGGATTTCGAAAAAACATCATAGTAAGCTTCAGCAAAGTTTCAACGTGGAGTGGGCCACTAAAGCTTTCGATCTGCCTCTTTCTCTTGCTTATACGTTAAAATAATATCTGCAGATGATTGGACGCTGTGGATACAGCACATACATAATAGTGGGGTCTACCGAACTTGGTGACGTCACTTCAGTAGAGAGTCGGTGCCCAATGTAAGTATCTAATCCGCGTCCAGTCAAATATCGCCCCGAATGACGTGGAAACATTAAATGATGGATTAGATCAGCACGTGCTATTAAATAAGAGGCGGTCTACAGTCAACTAGTTGGACCATAAGGTACGGGTATAATTTCCAATCTATCAAGTGAATATAAAATCCAAACCTTCCAACTCACTGGGCCTATCGGTTTTGATTTACTTTTATATAAATTAGCTGTATATCATCATTAGATCTTTTAAAACATAGAAAACAAAGCCTATCCATTAATAAACATTTAAATATTTATATGCTCCAATCAATCTGTGGATATGGATGGATTTTTGTAAAGTAATTCTCACGTTAGTTCTAGCATATTTAACGAGTTGGATTTCACATAAACTTGAAGATTGGAACTTATCCTGTGGATGGACCGTAGATTATATAGTTCAAGCAGTTGAACTTGAGACCATCTCATTAACAGGAATGGATCCATCCTGAATTGCGTCCTGCACCGCCTCCCTCATGAGATTGTTACCTCGCAACAGGTAAGATAGGAAATCAACATCAGGTGGACCACACACCAGGGATTGAATGCCCACCATTAAAATCTTCTTCGAAGGTGCAGAAGTTGCGTTCAAGCTAGTACTTATGTTTTCCCCTCATCGTAGGCCATATGACCTTCTGAACAGGTTGGATGGCAAGTAACCATCACGGTGAGCCCTAAGGCGATTTCAACGGTGGGGATCATTATCACCGCTAGTTCCTGTGGCGTCGTCCGCTTGAGCCTTGAATCTGCTTCGTTTTGGAACCCTTACCCTAAAATGAGCTGAAAAATGTATGGACGGCGTGGATAAAACCTATACATCATATGATAGCCCCACAGAGCCGCTGCCTGGACCGACTCCTTCCAGCGGGGCAGGACGCAATCCGCATCCGAAGCGGATTGCTTAATGAGTAAAACTCTGCGGACCCAACGTGATTTATGTATTTTATCCGCCGCTCTGTCCGTCCATTTTACCGTATGATTTTAGGGCTTAAGCCCAAAAATGAAGCATATCCAGAAGTATAGTGAACTGGCTGCAGGAAAAAGTATGAATTGAACATCTAGGGTTGAAAACTTCCTAGCTATCGCACAAGTTTTAGATCAAAGCTGATATTTTTGTTTTCTCTTTATCCTTGTCTTTGTGGTCTTATGAATTGGTTAGATGATAAATAAACATTACTGTAGGCCCTAGGAAGGTTTCATATGTGGAAATCAATATTTTTACTATTTCTAGTGGTACGGACAATATGAGCTTTGGATATCCATTTATTTTGGGATCAACTCCAAAATAGACTAGTCTTGGGTCTTTCTCGACTAGTCATAACACTACTTCGACCTGTCCTAGACTTTCTTGGATCAGTCGTAAGTTTGTTGTAAAATTCAAAAATTTTCTGTTAGGCTTCGACTAGTCTTAGAGTCTGTTTAACTAGTCGTATGAATAGTATCAACTGCTTTTTCAACTAGTCGTGGCCCTACGATTTAAAGTACAACGATGAAATTCGGCTTCCTTCGACTAGTCGTGGGAGACCTTCGATCAGTCGTAGATGGCCTACGATCAATCGTGAAACTGCCTTATCTTATCGCGCCCGAAATTTCAAATATTCGTTGGTTTTACGACCAGTCGTAGATCTGTCTAGACTAGTCGAAAACGTGATTTGCTCACCTATAAATAGAGCACAAATCTCAGAATAAAAAAAAAAATAATTTCATGTTAATTTAATTCGGCCTTCTGAGAGATAAGACTGTGCTCCATTTAAGCTAAGTGTGCCTATTTCATATTCTCTTTCTTTAGCTTTGTTAATTGATTTTGTTTCTTGTATTCTAATTTAATCTGAAAAGACGAATTTTGATTATCCTTTTTTCTGGAATCAAAATCAATTAAAGCTACCTCATTTGATTTAATTTAAAATCTATTAGAACTTAGAACCATTGTAAAGTGAGTATTGGATATTGAACGTGAACATTCAAACCTCTACTCTGATTTGGTTCTTCTGGGCTGTTACATCGAAGGAGATATTCAGGTATTTTACGTTTCAGTAATTTACTTTCTTTTGATTTACTTTTGAGATTTGTCAGAAAAATCTTATTGTATTGGTTATCTGAGGAGAGCCAGGAAAACTCATAAGTAGGATTTTTTTTTATTGTATAAGCCCACAGAGAAAAGACACAATTGTGAAGGTTTTGGATGAACCTGGAAAACCTAATTTGATAGTGAACGCTAATATCCACTGTGTCAGGATATTAGGAGTGGAGTAGTTGTGTGGTTGTTTATTAACAGTTGGTGACACATAAGTGAACCACTATAATCCCTTGTGTTTTATGGTTGTTGATTTATCTTCCTATCTTTGTGTATTCATTTTTTGGATGTATATGTGGATATGAATGTTGTAATCATTTTATTTCAAGCATTGTAGTGAATGGTGTAATAGTTTAAAATTAACTTTTGTTATTCCTTTATGGCTTTGAGATTCAATTTCTTTATTTCTTCTAGTAAGGTTGCCCTGCCATTCTTATGGTGTATGGTTGTTCTTAGAACAATTAATATTTGAGATTGCATTTTTCGGTTAAGTTTGAATTTATTCATTCATTTATTTTTCCTCTTCAGCTTGAGTTCTTGATAGAAAGACCTTTATAGAAATAAGGTTGTCTTACCATAAACCCTTGGTTTTTGGTGTAAGGTTGTCCTTAGAACAACATTTGTATCAACCTATCAAGACTTAAATTTTAAGGGTGTCTTCATTTCAGCATCATGTATTTGATTTATTTATTTGGATATCTCTCTTTTTTTATTCCGCTGTAATTATCTTAAATTTGGCATAGTCTTGTTTACCCTCCCTCTAGGACATATAGGTAGGTTATTTCAAGTGGTATCAGAGCTTAATAGCTTGTTTTTAATTCTTTATTCTTGGATTTATTTCTTGAGTTAACGATCTAAGCTATATATAAGATGTCAAATTTTGATAGCCTTTCTGTCACTAAGCCTCCACCTTTCAATGACATCAATTATGCCTATTGGAAAGCCAGGATGAAGATCTTCCTCAAATCCATGGATGAAAGTGTGTGGCTAGACACAGTGAATGAATGGACCCCTCCTACCACTGAAGTAACTGGGATTGATGGTTTAAAATCAATGAGAATAACACCTTATTTCTCATGGACCACACTTCAGAAAAGTGAGAGTAGTGCAAATGTTAAAGCACTAAATGCAATTACTTGTACACTATCACCGGATGAATTCAAAAGAATTATATCTTTTGATTCTGCAAAACAAGCTTAGGATATATTGAAAATGACACATAAGGGTACTTCAATTGTCAAGAAATCTAAGATACAAATTCTCACAACTAAATTTGAGAAAATACGTATGGAAGAAAATGAAATGTTTATGGACTTCTATACCAGATTGAATGACGTTGTAAACTTTATGTGGGGTCTAGGCGATAAAATTCCTGAAAGTAAAATATGTGGTAAAATACTACGCTCACTTCCTGAACGGTTCAATTCAAAAGTAACCGCAATATAGGAACTTCGTGATACGGACAATATGAGGGTTAAGGAATTAGTTGGCTCATTATAGACTTATGAGTTAACCTTTAAAGCTCCAAAAGGAAAATCTATTGCCTTAAAAACATCTAAAAATGGTTTTCAAGAAAATGATTTAAACTCTGATTTAGAAAACTCTGAAGATGATATGGCCCTTTTGGTGAAAAAGTTTTATAAGATTTTTAAAAGTAAAAAGAGGGTTGATCTTCAAAAAGCAAACGATAAAAAAAAAGCTAAACCAAAATCAAGAAAATCATTGAAAGACAGTCAATGTTACAACTGCCATGAGTATGGGCATTTGGCTAACAAATGTCCTAAAAAGGGCAAGTCGAAAAAGAAAAGTATGATGGCTACTTGGGACGAGTCCTCTGATTCTAAAGCCTCCTCTGAATCAGAAGATTCTGAAACCAAGTCAGGGAATGAAGTTAAAGCCCTTATGACTCTAGCGAAATTCACTTTTTCAGATAATGATGACTCAACTAGTGAAGAAAATCTGAATAGTGAATGTGAAAATGAAGATAATCTTCAAGATGCTTATAATGCCCTATACAAAGAAAGTTGTAAAATTATTGTGAAACTGAAACTTCAAAAGGAGAAATTTTCTAAACTCAAAGAATTATATGAATCTCTTATTTTAAAAAAGTCTCATATTTCAGACTGTTTTGAAAAGACAAAATGTGATTAGAATTTTAAAACTTTTCAGTTTGAAAATCTTAAATCTGAAAATGAACAATTAAAAAATTAAGTTTCTTTTCTCTCGAGTTTAAAGAAAACTCAGAAATACGCCCAAGGTGACTCTAAATTAAAAAAAACTCTTATCTGGATCAAGAAAATGTGGTGATCGATCCGGTTTGGGATATGATAAGAATGTTCCACCTAAACCGAAGAATACTCCTCCCAAATTCGTAAAAGTAGACACCTTGAACTCAAAAGGAAAAGAACAAATGTTTTCTAAAGATTTTAACTCTTTTCAAAAACCTAAAGGCAATTATTTCAACTATAAGAAGCATAACCAAAATCCTTTGGCTGAAAAGATAGTTGATTTGCTTAAGGAGTTTTTAAAGTCTAACTTAATAGGTCATACTTATAATTCTTACAAACGAAAGAAGACCAATTATCCCCCTAAACTCAAAACGGTTATGAAATGGGTTCCAAAGTCACCTGTTTAGTCGCCCACACAGCTTTCAAAGCTACAAGCCATTCTAAGTGATACCTAGACAGTGGATGCTCAAGGAATATGATTAGTGATAAAGGTTTATTCACCGATCTCAAAGACATGACTGATGGTTCAGTCACATTTGGTGATGGCAGCAATTGCAAGATTATGGGCCAAGGTACGGTTCAACTTTATAACCTTCCTTTGTTTAAAAATATTTTAAATGTTGAAGGATTGAAACATAATCTGCTAAGCATATCTTAAATATGCGATAATAACCAGTGTAAGATTCTCTAATTAAAGTTGTGAGATTCTAAATAACAAGGGTTCAGTAATACAACTGGACGTAGAACATCTGAAAACTGCTATATTGTTAGTGAATTCATCTCACCTATTCAATCATGTTACATGGTCCATACAGACGAGACTGATTTGTGGCACAAACGTCTTGGACATGTACACTACCGAAACCTAGATAGGTTGAGCAAACGAGAACTAATAAGAGGTCTACCCAGATTTCAAAAAATAGATAAAATATGTGGCGAATGCTATATTGAAAAACAAATAAGGAACTCACATAAAAAGGTGAATTCCAATGCCACTTCAAGACCACTCGAGCTTCTCCATATGGATCTTGTAGGACCTACCATGATGGAAAGTCAAGGTGGCAAAAGATATATCTTGGTAATTGTAGATGATTTTACTAGATATACATGTGTAGTCTTCCTAAAGGATAAATCAGAAACCCTTGAAGAAGTAAGAAAAGTTCTCAAAAGGATTCAAACTGAAAAAGGTTCTCAAATAAGTAAGATTCGTAGTGATCATGGATCCGAATTTGAGAATAGCAGTTTTAAGAAGTTCTGTAGCGACTAGGGAATATTACATGAATTCTCTGCTCCCAAAACTCCACAACAAAATGGTATAGTTAAGAGGAAAAATAGAGTGCTTTAAGAAATGACTAATGTCATGTTGAATAGCATGAAGCTCTCTAAGAATCTTTGAGCTGAAGTAGTCAATACAACTTGTTATATAATAAATCAGGTTTACACTAGTAAAGGTAATAATAAAACGGCTTACGAAATATGGTTTGATAGAAAGCCTACTGTCAAATACTTTCGAGTTTTTGGCAACAAGTGTTATATCTTACGAGATTGTGAAAATCTAGGAAAGTTTGATACGAAAAGTGATGAAGGGATCTTTCTTGGATACTCTTTAAACAGTCGAGCTTATAGGGTTCTGAATAAAAGGATCGGTGTAATTCAAAAGTCCATCAATGTGGTCATAGATGATCATTTAAATACACCAGTCTCAAGTCCAGATAATGATGAAGTTCTCATAATTAATAAACCTAAAACTTCATCTAATCAGATTAATTCTGATTTGAGGACTGTTAAATGTAAGACCCGTATCATAATCCGTGTTGTTCCGTCGCTTTCCGCGATCCTTCTCGTCAAATTTTGGCAATCCGTGACCTATAGTTGACGTTGCGCACGACCGTAAGTCCTATCCTATTCATTTGAGCCGGCTTAATCCGAGACTTGTATCATTGCGACCGCACCGTCACTGCGGTTACAACGCTGCAAGTCACGCACTGATCCGATACCCAGACGATGAGATGCGGACCCGCGTTCAGTTCGAGAAAAAAAACACCGCGCGTTGCAAATTTCAAGAGAATCTCTACGAAGTGTCAAATCAATCCCATCAATCAATCACCTATCAATCACCTCTCATGTCAAGTACACACACCCATGCTTTCTTTCTCTACAAGATAAGCAACCACCAAAGTCAACTAACACATCACCTCACCCATCACTCACATCCATCAACCATCACCCCATCACTCCTCCTTACATCCCATCTCCATCTCTCATTTCTCAATACACCAACCCAAGTAAGGGAGCACTCCCACGTCCAAGCCTTCCCATGGAGAGAAGTGCATGTGTGAGGCCCACTTTTCACTCCCAAATCTCCCATCCTAGCCATCTATTTCCCATCTCCATTATCAAAGTGAAGCTCTAGGAGACCGGCGATCCAACGGACCAAGAAGATCAAGTGGTGGGTGTTTCCATAAGCTAGATTTTCATATTTCTATGATGGGCCAAGTGAGGCCCACCGATCAATGGTGTGGATCTCATTTGGGACCCTAAGATGTGGCCAATGGCCCATCTTGATCATCAAATCATTCCATGATGGGGCCATTCTCCATGGACCCCATCATGATGTTTACTTTCCTTGCATTAAGAGGTCATATAGACCGTTCATCTTGGATGGAGAGGGATCTCCACCGTCGATCTTTTGGTTGAATGACCCATTGATGTATGATTGGATGGTTGAATGGAGGGCCCATAGTATCGGGGTCCCTCCATCACACGTGTGTCCTACTTTTCTCTCTTTCTCTCCCTCTCATTTTTATTTATCTTTCTTGAATGTTGATGAGGCCATGAGGCCCACTTGGATGAGCCCCACATGAAATATGTATTTTTTTCTAAGCCGTCCATGGGTGGGGCCCATCTTAAATGCATCATCCATCATGTGGTGGCCCACCTAAACAGGGCCCACCTTGAATATATATGATAAACCCAACAAAAAAAAAAGAAGAAACGTCCAGCGTCTCTGGACGTTGCAGGATGAAAATAAAAAAATATGAGGGGCCATTGGGGTGGGTCACTTGTACAGGAACCACCTTAATGCATGTATCCAATCCGTGCCATCCATCCCTTTCCTCATATTATTTTAGGCGTTGAGCCAAAATATGGAGCCGATCCAACTGTCTAGTGGGCCATGGTTTTAAAAATATTACTATTACCATTAAAACCTTTCTAGATTTTTTTGTACACGCTGAATAAGGGCTGATATTGGTCTTGATGGATGAGTTATGAGCCATGGAATCCAACGGATGGATTGGATTCATCAGATGCGGGCCCCATATAATAAAAACCCCAGGGAGAAGGGTTTTCAAAAAAATAATAATAATACAACACAGCAGCTGCTGCTGCTGTGTCAGACCATGCTGGCCGTGCCAGCGGCTGGCGGGCGGACGTGGGCAGGGACCCACGGCCCCGTGTACGGGCCCCACCATGATGCATATTTTGTATCTGCGCCGTCTATGAGGCGGACCATCCTCTGAGGTGGGTCCCCTCCAAAAATGGGATTGATCCAGACCTCAGGTGGCCCACACCATAAGGAACAGTGTGAAATGAACTCTACCATTGAAATCTTCTTTCAGGCCCACTGGAGTTCTGGATCAAGCTAAAATTTATTTTTACCCTTCATTCGGGTCTGCGTGACCTAATGGACGGGTCGGATGTCATGTAAACATAATGGTGGGCCCCACATGGGACCCACACTGAAATATGTATTTTGTTTCCACTGTCCGTACCACGTTGATGTTTGTATTTCCACGCCGTCCAGTAGACGGTCAGTGGGACCCCCACCATGGTACGTGTGTTTCATCTGCACCGTCCACACCCGCTAACGGTGGGACCCCATTGATGTATGTATTTTATCAACAACGCCCAGCCATTGGGCTTGGCGCTGTAAGGTTAGTGGACCCCCACCATGATGCATGAGTTGTATCCTAACCGTTCATCCATTTTAAGAGCTTAAATGAGGCAGATCTATGTTTCAAATGGGCCCACCTTGGTGTGTGTCTAGGGCCCACAATTTACTTAATTATGGCCATTCATTGAGGCCTACTTTGATACATATCTAAAGCCTATGGGACTAAGCCCATTTGACATAGGCAAAGTCTAGGGGACTAAGCCCATTCAATACATAAAGAGCCCATGGGTTCAAGCCCATTTGATGTGCATGGGGCGCAAATGGAGTGGCCCACTTGATATATTTAAAGATCGTGTATGTAGGCCCATCTGACATATTTAAGGCCCAAGTTGTGAGGCCACTTTGATGTATTTCAAGGCCCATGGATCATGGACCATTGCAATGTACATAAGGCTCATTGGTGAGTCCCATTAATGCAACCCATTTGATGAATGTGAGGCCCATGTAATATGACCCATTGGATATATCTAAGGCCCATGGATCTAGGCCCAACGGATGTCCTTAGGGTCCATTGCAATGTACGTTTCTCATGGTTCATGAAATGATATTTATGGCAGGTCGTGCTTAGGAAACAATGTTGGTTTGACGTCCACATTGTATGTACAATGTTGGTTAAATGTCCTCATTGTAACTCTCCTTAGGGCCCATTGATAGGCCCACACTCGTTACTATTCATTGCTTTATAACGTGCTTAGTATAATCCCATGACTCATGCCCATACGCATCATATGTATGCTTGATTTGAGTAGTGACTGATCATAGCATATGCCATTGGGCAGACCACCTATAGGACCCGTTATGAGACAGAGTGCCCCACATGATCGCGCTGGATTTCTGCATGATTTGACGGCGTGATTCATGCATCTCGCATACGTGTGACTTGATCACTGCACGCCCTAGCGACATCAGGGCCGTGACTCCACAGGTACATCGTGGATAGCCATATTGGATACTGAAAATACTTATTTCAGCACTGTGGGCATTAAGGATGTCCTTAGGTGAGAGTTCCAGAACTTTTTTGGTACCAGGAGATACTCCAACGTCTGAACCGAGTGGATACACGAGCGCTCGAGTGCCGAATACCAGTAGGCCGCGTCTCCCACTGTGTCGTGGTCGGTTGGAAGGGGGTGTGGCCTTATCCGCCTGAGTGAGGGGGCTATAAGCTAGGCTGAGTTTGACTAGCTCACAAATGAGTCCGCTATCGATGAGCCGGGTAGGTATTGACATACTACTGGTCAGGCGGATAGCGAGGTCTTTTCCACTTGCTTGACTATGCAGCTAGGGAGGTGGCAGTCACTGCGAAGTGTATTAGACCCCGGTGATATCCAGAGGGGAACTGTACTGATATGTGTACATGATGAGTACTGACTTACTTGGATTGCATTTCGCATATGACATTCGGCTATGTAGGCCTTGCATTGCATCGGTGTGACCGATGGCATTCCTATCTCGTATCATGCCTTGCATTACATAGCCTTGGTATATTCACGGACTTACCGCATACTTCCGCATTACCTGATCTTGTACACTCTGCGTTTGCCCTCCGCACACACTTACACCACCCTCTAAGCTTTTGTAAGCTTATGCACGACAGTTGAGTGCAGGTAGCGTTGGACAGCAGCAGCGCTGAGGCAGGAGTGCATATCAGGACCTTTTGGAGCTTTTTAATTACCTTGTATTTTCCTTTTCGCATTGTACTTAAAGATTTTGATATAGTGAATATGTGGTGATGTTGTTTTGTGACTTGGTTATGCTTGTGGTATTGCTCCATTACAAAAAAAAAATTCATTCTGAAAATCCTCCTTGTAGGATCCCAGGATCGAAATCTGGCAAATTGATTGTCAGGAGCCGAGAATGGAATACTAAGAAGGCTGTCGGTACCAGATTCGACAATCGGGATTCATGTGAATCCGATTTTCGAGTTTGGGGCGTGACATTAAAGATCATCTAACCACACAGATTCTTGAAAACCTTCTCACTGGTGTTCGTACCAGTAAACAACTTGAGGATATATGTAATTACATATGTTTTATATCCTAGATAGAACCATCTAATGTAAAAGAAGCACTTGCCGATGAAAACTGGATCATTGCAATGCAAGAAGAACTTAACCAATTCATGAGAAATGATGTCTGTAATCTCGTACCTAGACTTAAAGATAAACACATTATTGGAACCAAGTGGATTTTCAAAAATAAGTTTGATGAGCTTCGTAATATAATTTGAAATAAGTCTAGGCTAGTGGTACAAGGTTATACTTAAATTGAAGGTATTGATTATGATGAAACCTTTGCACCAGCAGCACATCTTGAATCAATTAGACTTTTTATATCCATTGCATACTTTAGAAAGTTTAAGATTTACCAAATGGATGTGAAAAGTATATTTTTAAATGGTGATCTGTATGAAGAAGTCTATGTTGAACAACCTATGAGTTTTGAAGACCCTAAGAATGCTGATCATGTATATCGCCTTAAAAAGGCACTTTATGACTTAAAACAAGCTCTTAGGGCATGGTACGAGAAACTAACAAAATTTTTATTAAATCATAATTTTCAAATGAGATGTGTTGATAAAACTCTTTTTATTAAAAAACATAATGATCACATTTTAATATTACAAATTTATGTTGATGATATCATTTATGGATCTACTTGTACTGACATGACTATTGAGTTTGCAGATTTGATGAAATCTCAATTTGAAATGAGTATGGTTGGAGAATTGAATTATTTCCTTGGGTTGCAAGTAAAACAGCAACCTGATGGGATATTCATTTCCCAATCAAAATATGCTATGAATTTAATTAAGAGATTTGGAATTGAAAATGGTAAGAATTTCGATACTCCTATGACGTACAACTTTGAAACTCTCAAAAGATTCTGCAGGTAAGAATGTGGATCCGAAATTATATCGAAGTATGATTGGTAGTCTACTGTATTTAACTGCCAGTAGAATTGATTCGCTCTAAGTGTTGGTATTTGTGCTAGATATCAGTTTGGTCCTAAAGAATCGCACTTGACTGTTGTCAAGCAGATTATGCGATATGTCGCAAGTACTGTTAATCTCGGTCTCTGGTATCCACATGAGACTAGTGTTCAATTAGCGGGGTACTCGGATGCTGACTGGGGTGGTAATCTTGATGATAAAAAATCAACCAGTGGTGGTTACTTTTATATCGGAAACTATTTAGTTTCTTGGTTTAGTAAGAAACAAAGTTCTATATCACTTTCAACTGTTGAAGCTGAATATATCGCAGCTGGTATTGCGTGTACGTAGCTTGTCTGGATGAAACGGATGCTAAGTGATTATGAAATTAAACAGGATTCTATGTTATTATATTGTGATAATTCTAGTGCCATAAACATTTCAAAAAATCCAATTCAGCATTCTCGTACTAAGCACATTGACATTAGATTTCATTATATTCATGAATTAGTGGAAGAAAAGGTTATATCTTAGGATTATATCCCTACCGAGAATTAACGTGCTGACATTTTTACTAAACCACTTGATAAAAGCAGGTTTAACAAAATGAAATTTGATCTTGGCATGTGCATTCTAAAATGATTATTTATATCTATTTGTATCATATTGTATCATATTTACTAGTTTAAATTTTATTTTTTTTTGTTAAAAAAATTATATATGTAGGAAATTAGAAATTTTGACCGATACTCGACCAGTCGTGAGTATACACGACCAGTCGTAAATCGCATGAATCACGTAAATTTGGGGAAATCACTTCTTCTTCATTTCCTCTTCACTCTCCAACGAGCCAACGCACGATTAGTTGAACCCATCCTTCAAAATCTTCAACGTTAGTACTCCATTTACATTTTTCTTGTACATTTGTGTCTAGATTATCTTTTTTATCCCTTAAAGTTGTCTATTTCATATTTCGTTGTGATTTGGGATTTTTTCTTTTGAAAAAGCTGATTTAAGAAAACCTTCTTCTCAAACCTTTACAACTCCTTGTCTTCTTGAAATTCTTCTTACAAATGGATTCTAGAGGGAGAAAGACAACATCCCGTGGTCCATCTTCCTCCAGATCAGCCCCTATCACTAAGCGTCATCTTCGGGCTTCCGAGGATGATTCATCTTACGTTCGGGACATCAGATTGCGTAATGTTATTGTTGAACATCCTGTTGATATTAATCATGTTGCTCCTTTTGATATCCTTCCTATACTCCAAGCTGTAGATTGGGATAACTTATTGCATTGGGGTGGGCCAGCATATTAGTCCATTGCCCAGTCCATGTTCACTTGTATAAGTGAGTTTTTACTAGAAAATTTAACCTTTAACATAGCCACAAGAGAAGGATCATTGAAGTTGATCATCATTGGATTTCAGCTCTTATGGAAATTCCTGTGAATAATGAGGGCATTCCTATTTATACTTTATCTGAAAAGCCATCAGAAACTGAAAAACGTATGCTCACTAGAACCTTATGCAATTTGGACGTTCAATGGACTCATAAAGGGAATGCGCTTCCCTCAAGGTTTTTGTTACCTAAATATAGAGTTCTTCATAAAAATTTTGTGTCCAACTTGTATCCTAGATCGGGTAATAAATTTAAATTGACATCCTTTATGGTTCGTGTTTTTCATACTGTTGCTAGAGGTGTTCATGTTTGTTTACCATTCTTAATTTGTTATTCCGTTATTCAGTTTAGACTACATCCAGGTCACAGTGACATCCCTTTTGCTTATCTGATGGTTGTGTTGGCTATACATATGTTAGTCGATATGCCTTTTGAAGAGGCCCTTATCCATCATCTTATATTTAACAATTCTAATATCAATAAGATGAAGCTGGATTACCTTCCTGTTCAAGGTAATGATGATGGTGGTGCTCAAGCTGGACATGAGGAAGAAGCAGGTGATCTTCCTTCCGATGACATTGACATGGATGATATTTTCGAAGAACTTGAATCTGATTCAGCTAATAATCCAGATTATGAACCATCTGAGTTCGATGCGCGTTTACGTGCATTGGAAGAGAAAGTTGAGAATATTAATGTTAAAATGAAAAATATGAATATTGCCCATGATTTACAGTTTAAATATATGCGCAAATATCTAAGGTGATTGAACAAGGGCATGCATCAACTTGATCCTTCTATCCCTGCTCTTTCATCTGGCTTAGATTAGTTTTTTTTTTTTTTTGAACTGTAATAACTGTATTACTCTTGCACTAGCTTAATTAGTTTTGAGATTGTAGCTATCTTTAACTTTGCTTAGTTTATGAATGATGTGTGTTGCTTATGTTATATCTTGTCTTGTTATCTCTCTTATATCTCCTTCTCCTCAGTCATCCTTTCTGTGCTTCCTTTGTCCTATTGTGCCAAAAAGGAGGAGAATGAATGTCTTACTTATGCCTCTCCTTGTTGTTATGTTATGAGAGGAGTAGCATTTTATGTTATGAGAGGAGTAGCATTTTTTGTGTTGTATGTTACTCAGGGGGAGTATGTGTAGAAGTAGACTGTATGTTGAATATTGATTTGCAGGTTCATGTGTGCCGGTTGATAACAACTGGTACATGATTCTTTAATCAGATATTTTGTTTTATGTCTGTTTTATGTAATATATTTCGACAGTGTGTTTTGTCACTAATTTGACAAAGGGGGAGATTGTAAGTGCTATAGTTGCTAGCCTCTTTTTGTTGTCAAATTTATGCTACCAAAGACACTGTTTGTATCTTGTTATGAAGCTTGCATATGTCTACTCAAGATATGCCGAGTCACAAGCCTCACAACATCAGCTTCGATAGATAAGTACTATTCACAAATCAAGTCTCGTGAATGCAAGTATGTACGACTTAATACAAGTCTAGTATACAAGTTCAAGATCTCAAGAAGCTTTCAAGTCCAAGCTACATCAAGATCTCAGGCTTCATTATTCTCAAAGGTCATTCGCCTTCAAGTTTCAATGTCCTTACTTTACTATTGAGGTATGACTGACCATAAGTTGACCCTTAGAGTAGGGCCTTTTGAATACATAACTCATATATTTTATATAAGTGAGTTTGGTCTGTTCTAAGATTAGTCCTGGGTCTTTCTGGACTAGTCCTAGCACTGTTTCGACTTGTCCTAGACTTTCTTGGATCGGTCGTAAGTTTGTTGCAAAATTCAAAAATTTTCTGTTAGGCTTTGATTAGTCCTGGAGTCTATTCGACTAGTTGTATGAACAGTGTCGATTGCTTCTTCGACCAGTCGTGGCCCTACGACTCAAAGTACAGTGAAGAAATTCGGTTTCTTTCAACTAGTCATGGGAGACCTTCAACCGGTCGTAGGATACCTATGACTAGTCGTGGATGGCCTACGATCAGTCGTGAAACTGCCTTATCTTATCGCGCCCGAAATTTCAAATATTCATTGGTTCTACGACCAGTCATAGATCTATCTAGATCAGTTGAAGACGTGATTTTCTCACTTATAAATAGAGCACGAATCTCAGAATAAAAAAATAATTCATGCTAATTTAATTCGGCCTTCTGAGAGATAAGACTCTACTCCATTTAAGCTAAGTGTGCCTATTTCATATTCTCTTTCTTTAGCTTTGTTAATTGATTTCGTTTCTTGTATTCCAATCTAATCTGAAAAGAGAAACTTTGATTATCCTTTTTCTGAAATTAAAATCAATTAAAGCTAGTCCATTTGATTTAATTTAAAATCTATTAGAACTTAGAATCATTATAAAGTGAGTATTGGACATTGAACTTGGACATTCAAACCTCTACTCTGATTTGGTTCTTCTGGGCTGCTACATCGAAGGAGATATTCAGGTATTTTACATTTCAGTAATTTACTTTCTTTTGGTTTACTTTTGAGATTTACTAGAAAAATCTCATTATATTGGTTATCTGAGGAGAGATAGGAAAACTCATAAGTGGGGTTTTTTTAATTGTGCAAGCCCACAGAGAAAAGACACAATTGTGAAGGTTTTGAGTGAACCTAGAAAACCTAATTTGATAGTGAACGCTAATATCCACTGTGTGAGGATATTAGGATTGGAGTAGCTGTGTGGCTGTTTATTAACAGTTGGTGTACACACAGGCGAACCACTATAATCCCTTGTGTTTTGTGGTTGTATGATTTATCTTCTTATCTTTGTATATTCATTTGTGGGATGTATATGTGGATGTGAATGTTATAATCATTTTATTTCAAGCGTTGTGACGAATGGTGTAATAGTTTAAAATTAACCTTTTTCTATTCATTTATTGCTTTGAGATTTAATTTCTTTATTTGTTCTAGTAAGGTTGCTCTGCCATTCTTATGGTGTATGGTTGTCCTGAGAACAATTAGTACATGCTTGTTATGTATGCGACAACTCCTTAGCAAAAGGATTTGTCCAAATATGCAATATGCCAACATACGTGATGTATGTTGAATAGTGTAGTCTAAATGTTTGTATAAATGCCTGAATGAGTTAGAAATAGGTAAAGTATGAGTTTTTAAGGGAATTGAGATATGAATCTCAACCACCTTACTTGTATGTATGATTTTCTCTATGTTATATTTAGTCTATTTCGTTTATGCTAATTGTGTGTATGATTTTCTTCATGTTATGTTTAGCTTATTTCATTCCTGCTAATTGTGTGTATGATTTTCTTCATGTTATGTTTAGCTTATTTCATTCCTACTAATTGTGTGTTGAGTCTATTTCGTTCATGTTAATTGTGTGTATGATTTTCTTCATGTTATGTTTAGCTTATTTCATTCCTGCTAATTGTGTGTACGATTTCCTCCATGTATAATATTCATGTTTAAGTTATATTTCATATCATGCTTATATGAATGTGGAAGTTGAATCATATGTCTATTATTGAGGTTGTACGTGATTGGGGCCATATTATGGTCCAGGCATTCGGTAACAGGCTTGAGTTCGTGGTCGAGCTTTATTCGCCACGTAGGACGTGTTTGACGAACCCGAGTCGTACTAGAGATGTCGGCAGTGGTTTGTCCACGTGAAGTGTTTCAGCACTTCATGTCGATCAACTCAACGTGCGCTCGTGCTAGTCGAGCTCGTCAAGTAACCCGATTGATCCGATGTATGTTCACCATGTATGGACGCTTCTATTTGAATCTAGGGTACCAAACTTACCAGTGAAATCCCGTTAACCTTAGTACCTTGATCCGCTAAGACTCATGAGTCGGACATGGTGGTATGGGACACCGTGGTCGAGCTGTCGGCCTATGCTGGGGCGACGAGCCTCTCCATAGTGACCAGTGAGTAACCTAGACTCGTGAGTTGATTATGGTGGTATGAGACACTATATTCGAGCTATCGGCCTACTCTGATTAGTGACGAGCCTTTTATAGTGACCTCGAGTATATCCTGAAACTGAATTGGGGCGATGAACCTTGTTGTAGTCTATAGGATACAACTAGACCTGTATTGATTGGTGACGAGCCCTTTACAATGATTTAGAACTATACTATTGTATGAGATTATCTAGGACTGACGACCCTAGAATGGATCATCGTTTGGGTAATAATACAAGGGAGGTACCTTAGCTTCCCAATACTACTGTATGAAAAGGATTAATAATAACTCAGTAATCATGTTCATAACATCGCACTGCATGTGCCGACAATGAAGTGCACAGAGGAAAAAAAACATACCGCGAACGTAAGATGGTGTTGCACGAGGGAGTGTAGGCGAGGGCATGCATCATGAAAACATTCCATCCTTGTATTAACAAGAGTATCTAGGAATGTTTGATATGTCTGTTTTATCATTACTGCTTGACTGAATTGATAACATGTTAATCTTTACTCTATGATTCCATTGAGTTGATCACTCAATCCCACGTTTTGGGATGGTGTTCTGAACACCCACCAGACTTTGTCTTAGTTGTAGATGACGATGCAACTCAAGAGGCGGAGCCTGATTACTACGACGATCAGGACGAGTTCTCATATATGCAGTTCTCTGACGGTTTGCTTAGGTCGTTCTGATTGACGGGGCTACAGGGTTTATCATTGTAGTTGGACCATTCTTTTGACATTTTGTTTTTGAGCTATTACATGTATATGATGACTCAGTGATGTATTCATACTCTGGCGATCGACAACGATCTTTTAGATTTATATTCATTTACATACATCTTTTAGTCTTCCGCTTGCGTTATATAAACTGATCTAGAGTATGAATTATTGTTTTAGTGTAATCCCACTCATGTTTAATGCGTTACCATGAACAACATTCAATCATCTTTATCTATATTGCATAAGTGATGCATTGGAACTCGGAAGCTGATCTTCTGCCCGACCCCCAATTTTTAGAGCATTACAGGCTATCTCTCTTTTTTTATTCTCCTGTAATTATCTTAAATTTGGCATAGTCCTATTCATCCCCCCTCTAGGAAATATAGCTAGGCGTTTCATATTGTAATTCAAACATTGGTCTGATTACATTCTCATCACTGCACCATCCTATTTTGGAATAGGATAAGAATCCTATTGATACTTGCTCCTTTCATAATTTGAGCCTTCTCATGTTGTAGGAAGATGCTTCCCATGAAGCTCAGACGGTCAAAATATTACCTTTTAAGGTTACATTCTTTATGGTGTCCTAATGCTTTGCTTGTAAGACCCGTAACCTAAACCGTATTGTTCTGTATGCTTTCGCGATCCTCTCGGTCAAATTCTGACAACCCTCGACCTGTATCCGACGTTTGCTCACGATCCTAAGCCGAGACCTGTATACCAAAGTCGGCTCGACTCGAAACTTGTACCCTAGCGACCGTGCTGTCGCCGTGACTCACCCATCGATCCGATACTCAGGCTAAAAGTTGTGGGCTCGGGTTCGTTCTGAAGAAACGCCGCGCGTTACAAATTTCAAGGAAATCTGTACAACATGTCCCATCAATCAATCAATCACTCAAGTCAAGTACACCCCATATCTCAATTACAAGCTCCATCCCTCCTTTTTCTACAATTCAACTCTCTCTCTCTCCCCTACCCATCCCTCTTTTACAAATTTCAAACCAAACCTTACCTATCCACCTCCTTTTCTTACAACCACCACTCCATCCATTATTTCTACCTCTCTCTCTCATTCTCTTGCAATTTCCTAAATTCCAAGAGAAATTCCATACGTCTAAGCTCCTCTCTTCCAACTCCAAGTGTGGCCCACTTTCTCACTCTCTCATCTTCCATCTTAACCTTCTAACATCCATCAACCTCCATCAAAATTGAAGGCAAGGAGCATAGGAGTCCAAGGGATCAAGGAGAAGGCCTAGAGGTGGGTGATCTACTGTCAATTCTTATTATAGATGGGACCCATTATGATGTATGTGTTGTATTCATGAGGGGCCCATAGTGGCGGGGCCCCTCCATTACCGTCTCTTTCATCTTTCTTTCTCTCTCTTTCCATTTTCTTTGTGATAATGTGACTGTGTGGCCCACCCGGATAGATCTTACAATGAAGTATGTAACTCATCCATGCCATCCATCATTGTGGGACCCACCTGTTGGATGTGTTTGATCAACACCGTCCAGCCCATTACCGTGCCTAGATGGGAGGAAAACACAAATATCAAAATGATCTAGATCAAGTGGGCCACATCCATGAGGGACCCACCTTGATGAAATGGTGCACGCAGACCGTCCAGCGTCCCTGAACGCTAGACATGTTTCCAATGAAACGTGAACTGACATGGGGTTGCACTAAAAGCAAGGTGTTTGGGTGGGCCACTCCTACAGGCCTCACCTTGATATATGTACTTGATCCAAGCCGTCCATCCTTTTCCTCAAATCATTTTAGTCGTTGAGCCAAAAATGAACTCAATCTGATTTCCCTGGTGGGCCATAGCATAGAGAATAGTATTTTTGCCATTAAAATACACCATGATGTTTCTGTACACCAAAACCCATCGAATATTGGGGTAGATGGGTTTGTATTGAGCCATAGAAACCAGTGGCTGGGTTGGATTTTCCTAAGGCTGGCCCCACCTGCGAAAAACCACGAGAAAATGGTTTTTAAAAAATATAAATAAATACAAGCAGCAGAACGCTGCCGGGAATGTGAACGGGCGGGGACCACGGGTCCCATTCGTAGGCCCCACCGTGATGTGTGATGTGCATCCACATAGTCCATTGGGTGGGCCCCCTCCTGGCTGTGGGCCACCCCTAAAATCAGCCATATTTGGAACTCAGATGGTCCACGTCACAGGAAACAGAGGTGATTGAACATCTGCCATTAGAACCCCTTTTGGGTGTCCCAGAAGCCTTGAATCATTATAAAATTTATTTTCCCTCTTCATTTGGGTCTGCGTGACCTTATCAACAGATTAGATGGCATATGAATGTTATGGTGGGCCCCACGTGGGACCCACTGATGTGTGTTTTACCCACACCATGGTGAAATGGATGGTGTATCTCACTCCAGGTAGTGGCGTCACCAAGTCCATGGGTCCCACCTGATTTATCCGTGTCGTCCATCTATGGGACCCACCATGATGCATGTGTTGCATCCAAGCCGTCCAACCATTGTGAAAGCTCATTTTAAGGCTTGAGTTCAAAAATGAGACAGATCCAGTATCAAGTGGACCACACTGCCATAATAGTGGGGCGAGGATTGAACGTCCAGCATTGGAAACCTTGGGGTCACAGAAGTTCTGGACCAAAATGAAATTTGTTCTTCCTCCTATTCAAGTCTTTATGACCGTATGAACAACTTGGATGGAAAATAAATATTATGGTGGTCCCTATGAAATTTTCTAACAGTGAAAATCACTATCTCCACTCCTATTTGTGATGCGGTCCAAATGATATTCTAATCATTATCACTATTGTTAAGTATGATATGGTCCAGATGATCCTTGGATATGATTCATAATTTTTTTATAATGTCCTAAAATGATCTTTAATAAGGGATGTATGGAGCATTTGATCAGCCCAATTGATTGAGGCTCACTTTGATATATATGAGGTCATGTGATTAGGCCCATCTTAATGTATTTGTGGCCCGTTGTTAAGGCCCACTTTGATATATATAAGGCCCATGTTATTAGGCCCATCTTGATATATTTGTGAACCATTGTTGAGGCCCACCTTGATATATATACAAGATCCATGTTATGAGGCCATTTGATGTATTGGAGGCCCATGGGTCGAGGCCCAATAAGACGTACATAAGGCCCATTGTAGTGTGATTCCACCATGGTATATGTGTTGACCTTTATAGCGGAATATGCCTTGGGAGCAATGATGGTTTGACGTCTACATTGTAAGGATGATGTTGGTTAAATGTCTGCATTATCACTCTCTCTAGGGCCCATTGTTAGGCCCATACTTATAGTGTGTAGGTTGTCCAGGCCCATCTTCATTATGAATAAAGCCCATCACCACATAACATGTTTAGTATAGATCCATGATTCATGATCATACGCATCATATGTATGCCTGATATAAGGAGTGATTGATCATAGCATATGCCTTCGGGCATATTATTTATGGGCTCCTTGATAGGCGGAGTTACCCTACATGAGTGCGCAGTACGTGCAGGATTGTTGCATGTCTGGTAGAGTAATTCATGCACTTGCATGTGTGTGATTATGATTATTGTATGCTGTAACACCCTGAAAATCGGGGGTCGTGTGTAAACTCAACTCCCGAGTTCCAGACCGTCACTTATGCAACAAAAATGGTTATGATTCAATGTTGTCTGATTTAAAGCATTCACATGAGTAAAAGTATACCAAAACTGCAATTCATACTTCAGATCCAGTGATAAAAGCAAGCGGAAGACTAAACAATGTATATATCACTGTATGGAAAAACAAAGTAATCTCATCTGTCTCCAAAGTATGACTACATCTCTGAGTCTCATATACATATACATAACCAAGGAATAATGTTCAAAAACAGAAAGTCCCACTGATGTCCCCTCGATCCAGGTCGCCTACGGGAAGCCGTCGTGATACTGCATATACGAGAACTCATCCTGGTCCTCGTCGATCTCTGGCTCCACCTCCTGGATCTCGTCCTCACCTGCAACTACAACAGGGTCTGGTGGGTGTTGCAAACACCAACCCGTAACGTGGGAATGAGTGATCAACTCAGTGGAAGCATAGAGCAAAGATTAGCATGTTCACAATTCAATCACGCGATAATAGTAAAGCAGTAAATCAGACAATCCTAATACTGTTGTTAATGCAAGATGATATGACGTGATGTATGCCCTCACCAACGATCACCCTCATGCGGCAACATCTTACGACCGCGGCATGCCACACTCCCTAGAGTGCTCCACATCTTCCAGGCACATGCAATGCTATGGTGATATGATTTCCAAGTTGTTATTAGTCCATTCAAACAGCAGGATTGGGAAACTAAGGTACTTCCCTTGTATCAATCCCAACACAGATCCTGTCTAGGGTCGTCACTCCTAGTAATCTCATACGATGTGTATTTCGTAGGTCACTGCAAGGGCTGCCAGGGCTGTTGCTCGCACTCGTTGCACTGCTCCCCCATCACCTTATCAATACAGGCCTACCGTACTCTACTGCAACGGAAGGGTCGTCGCCTCCCGTGGACTCAGAATACGCTCGCGGTCACTACAAAGGGCTCGTCGCCTGATCAGTGTAGGCCGACAGCTAGAATATAGTGTCCCATACCACCATAATCTGCTCACGAGTCAAGGTGCTCACTGGTCACTACGGGGAGGTTTGTGGCCCCAGCGTAGGCCGACAGCTCGACCACGGTGTCCCATACCACCATGCCCGGCTCATGAGTCTTCGTGGATCAAGGTACCATGGTTAACAGGGTTTTCAGTGGTAAGTTCAGTACCCTAGGTTCAAGCAGTTATGACACATACAAGGTGAACATACATCGGCCAGTCGGGTTACTTGACGGGCTCGACTAGCGCGATCGCATCTCAAGTTGAACGACATGAAGTGCGTAAAACACTTCGCGTGGCCTAACCACTGCCGCCAACTCTAAACACGAATCACGTTCATCGACGCGTCGTTCGTGGCTATGACCAGTCAGCCACGAATTCGCTCGGTTACCGACTGCCTGGACTAAGTCAAGTCCCACACATCTATGGAATCATATTAGCATTACATGTTAAAGTATTGGAATTGAAATACATCATGTGAGCATGTTAACACATGTTATAACATTCAACTTAAGCAAATCTTCAAGGCATACTTTCCATGCATGTAATGCAATCATGCATAAGGTAAACATGTGAAAAATCATTTAGGTCAGCATATTAGTCAAGAAATCAATCTCAAACTACTACATAACATCATTTAATTCAATACATACTAATACAAGTATTTATACAAACACATACACTACACACTTAAGTCCACATATAGTATGTCGACCCAAAGTGCGCAACTTGGCGAATCTCTTCGCCAAACTGATTATGCAAGCATTCCTAACTCCCTAATGCGGCGACAAACCATGTCAATCACGTCAGCAAAATATGCATGTAGACCGTACTTCCTACAAATGACTAAAATGCCCTAAATCTCATATTCTTCGTTAATTTACGAAACAGGAAACGGAGAGCATGTTGTACATGTCAAACGGCGATGCCGTCGATAATCTACTATTAAACGACATTGAAAGCGTTGTAAACCGTCAATCAAAGCGTCTAAAATCCTCACCTAGTCTCTTACGGTTGCGGGATTTTGAACGGAGCGTGTACGCTTCGTCTACGGCAGTAGGAGAGCCTGATTTATGGAATACGTTAGCTAACATGCCATGATTCTAAGTAAACCCTAAATCAGCAAGTTTTTGAGGTTATTTTATACCTGAAAAAGGGGAGAAATCACCAGCCAGGTGATTGGGAAGAAGTGCTGAAGCACTAGCAGTCGGCGGCTCGGAAGCGGAAAAATTCTCTTCCAATCTCTCTCTCAAACTCTCTCTCCTTTTCTCTAGGGTTTGCTATTTTCGGATGGAAGGGAGAAATGAGGGTTTCAACCCCTTTTATAAGCTTAAAAACGCCGAAAATAGGCTCCGGGATGAAGTTTACTTGGTGCCTATCCATTTCGGGGCTGTTTCGGTCCAAAGATTACTTTCTGGTGGTCCCCTGGTCGATTGCGATCGGACTTAAGCTCATGTGTACCAGATGTAGCTCGTATTAAGTTTTCAGTCTGGCAGGGTTCGCAGATCGCACGTGGCGGACCAGTTTCAATTCAGCGGTCGCCGCACATAGATCAGGGCTGAAAGTCTCATGATAATAAATAAAAATTTTTCCTGATCCGAGGGTATAATCTGGATGAATTCTGACGGTCAGAACGCTTAATACTGACGTGTCAAGTCGTGTGCCAGATTTGAATTTAAAATTCCAAATTCGTCCCTATTCGCGGTCGCTTCAGTCCGGGTTCAACGAAATCATCTGTGATTATCGGTTTGACTTGATTTTCGAGATGATTGTCAAGTCCAGCTGGGCGGTTCTAACGGTCTAAGATAGGAGGTATCGGACCTTCGACGCGCGGTCTAAATCCAATACAAAATTTCAATATGGTCCAGAGAACAAACCCGCTTAGAGTTTGATCCGAGGTTATAGAGTATTGTAGAGTTGTTTGTTCTACTCGATTTAGGTCTTGCAGAACATATTTAAAGTGATCAGGGACTATTTCCCAGCTACTCTAGCGTTGCGCTAGCTAACTTACGCTTAATTTCCATGGAAATTATTTTTACGCGATTTCGGGTCGAGTTGGTACTCGAGCCCAAGTATGGATTTTTCACGGGCGTTACATATACCCTAGCAACATCAGGGCCATAGCCTCCACAGACACATCGTGAATAGCTCGATTGGATACCAAAAATACTATTTCTAGCATCAGGGTGCCATAGATGTCCCTAGGTGAAAATCTTTAAACCCGATGGTACCAGAGGAGGACTCCAACGTCAAGACTAAATGGATATACAAGTGCATGAGGGCGGAATACCAGGAGGCCGCGTCTCCCACTGTATCATGGTCTATTGGAAAGGGGTGTAGCCTTACTTGGCCGAGGGTAGGGGGCATTACTAGGCTGAGTTTAACCAGCTCATGAATAGGTCCTGTAACATCCTGAAAATCGGGGGGTCGAGTAAAAACCCAACTCCCGAGTTTCAAAATGTTATTTATGCAACATAGATATGTATAATTGAATGTTGTCTGTATTAATGTATGAAACATGAGTGGGATTATGCCAGAACAACATATCATACTCCAGAGACAGTTAAATTAACCAGCGGAAGTCTGTGATAGTATGTATAACATATATAAACTGTTGTGTGTCTCTTGAGTGTAAACATGTTACCAGGTTAAACATATACATGTATACCTCAAAATAGAAAGAAAGTATATACATGAGTGCTCTGAAAATATAAAATGACAAGTGTCAAGATATCTAATCAACCTTCCTGTAATCCCGTCGATCAGAACACGCTTAAAGGAGGGATCCTCCTCATTATCATCAAGTCCGGCTCTGCCTCGCAGGCCACGCCATCATCTGCAATCACAAAAGGGTCTGGTAGGTGTCCGGAAACACTATCCCGTAACGTGGGAGTGAGTAGCTAACTCAGTGGAATAATAGAGCAAGGATTAACATGTTCTCAAATCAATCATACGATAATAGTAAAGCAGTAAATCAAACAATCCTAAAACTGTTGTTAATGCAATATGACATGACGTGATGTATGCCCTCACCGACGATCTCCCTCATACGGCACTATCTTACGACCGCGGCATGCAATCGACCCTCAAGTACTCCACATCTTCCAGGCACATGCAATGGTATGGTGATATGATTTTTGAGTTATTATTTGTCCATTCAAACAGCAGGATTGGGAAACTAAGGTACTTCCCTTATATCAATCCCAACACAGATCCTGTCTAGGGTCATCCCTCCTAGTAATCTCATATGAGGTATATTTTGTAGGTCGCTGCAAGGGCTGTCAGGGCTGTTGCACGCACTCATTGCTCCGCTCCCCCATCACCTTATCAATACAGGCCTACTATACTCTACTGCTACTGAAGGGTCGTCGTCTCCCGTAGACTCAGAATACGCTCGCGGTCACTACAAAGGACTCGTCGCCTGATCAGTGTAGGTCGACAGGAAGAATATAGTGTCTCATACCACCATTATCTGGTCACGAGACTAGGTGCTCACTGGTCACTACGGGGAGGTTTGTGGCCCCAGCGTAGGCCGACAGCTCGACCACGGTGTCCCATACCACCATGTCTGGCTCATGAGTCTTTGTGGATCAAGGTACCATGGTTAATAGGGTTTACAATGGTAAGTTCAGTACCCTAGGTTCAAGCAGTTATGACTCATGCAGGGTGAACATACAATGGCCAGTCGGGTTACTTGACGGCTCGACTAGCACGATCGCATCTCAAGTTGAACGACATGAAGCGCATAAAATACTTCGTGTGGCCTAACCACTGCCGCCAACTCCAAACACGACTCGCGTTCATCAACACGTCGTTCGTGGCCAAAATCAGCCAACCACGAATTCGCTCGGTTACCGACTGCCTGGACTAAGCATAGTTCCAAACAATTAAGGAATCACATCAGCAAATCATATGAGAGTATTGGAATTGAAATACAACCATGTGAGCATGTTAACACATGTTATAACATACAACTTAAGTAAATCATCAAGTACATGCATTTCATACATACAATGAAATCATGCATATAACTAACATGTAGGAAATCATTCACATCAGCATATTAATTGAGAAACCAATCTCAAACTAATCCATAACATCATTTAATTCAATACATACTAATACAAGCATTTATACAAACACTTACACTACACACTTAAGTCTACATATAGTATGTCGACCCAAAGCGCGCATTTAGGCGAATCTCTTCGCCAAACTAAGTATGCACGCATTCCTAACATTCTAATGCGACAATAAACCATGTCAATCACATCAACAAAATATAAATGAAAATAGTACTTCCTATAAATGACTAAAATGCCCTAAATCTCATATTCTCCGCCGGTTTACGAAACAGGAAACGGACAGCATGTTGTACATGTCAAATGGCGTTGCCGTCAATAATCTACTATTAAACGGCATTGAAAGCTTTAGAAACAGTCAATCAAAGCGTCTAAAATCCGCACCTTGTCTCTTATAAACGTGTCGTTTTGAACGGAGCGTATACGCTTCGTCTACGGCGATAAGAGAACCTAATTTACAAGATACGTCAGCTAACATGCTATGAATCCTAGCGAACCTTAAATTAGCAACTTCTAGGGCTATTTCTTACCTGAAAATGCGAAGAAATCACCGGCAAAGTGATTAGAGCGTGTGGCTTAACCACTTGCAACATGTGGCACAAGCAGCAGGGAATTCTCTTCCACCTTCTCTCACAAACTCTCACCTTTTTTCTCTCTCAATCTAGGGCTTTTTGCAAATTTATATGGGAGAGAGGAGGGTTTTAACCCTTTTTATAAGCCCAAACTTGCCCGAAATAGGCTCGGGAACAAGTTTCACTTGAGGGGTAACCAAATCGGGACTGTTTCAGTCCAAAAGGACATTTCTGGTGGTCCCCTGGCTGAATGCGGTCGGACTTAAGCTCATGCATACTGGATCTAGCACACATCAAGTTTTCAGTCTGGTATGGTTCGCAGATCGCACGTGGCGGTCCAGTTTCAGTTCAGCGGTCACCGCACGTAGATCAGGCCTACAAATCTCATGATATGAAATAGAAATTTTTTCTGATCCGAGGGTGTAATTTGGCTGAATTCTGACGGTCAGAATGCTTAATACTGATACGTCAAGTCGTGTGCCAGATTTGAATTTGAAATTCTAATTCTGTCCCTATTCGCACTCTCTTCAGTCCGGGCTCAATGAAATAGCCTGTGATTATCGGTTAGACTTGATTTTCGAAATGATTATCAAGTCCAGCTAGGCGGTTCTAACGGTCTAAGATACCAGGTATCGGACTTTCGACACGCGGTCTAGATCCAATATAAAGTTTCAAAGTGGTCCAGAGAACAAACCTGCTTAGAGTTTGATCCGAGGTTATAGAGTATTATAGAGTCATTGGTTCTACTCGATTTGGATCTTGTAGAACATATTTAAAGTGATTAGGGACTATTTCCCAGCTACTCTAGCGTTGCGCTAGCTAACTTATGCTTAGTTTCTAAAGGAATTATTCCTAAGTGGTTTCTTTGGCTATGGAATTAGGTTCTTAGCGATTTTTCAAGTGTTTTAGTTGACCCATTGCCTAAGGACGTTTAATCCCAGATTGGCCAAAATTCGGGGTGTTACAGGTCCACTATTAATGTGCCGGATAGGTATTGGCAGACTATTGACTAGGCAGATAGTGAGGTTTCTTACGCTCACTTGGACTGTGTGCCTGAAAAAGGGGTAATGCCATTTGGAGTGTATTAAACCCTGGTGATTATCCAGAATGAGAATTGTACTGATATTTGATGAGCTGTATGAGGATTTGGATGAGGATTGGTATACTTGAGCTGTATCTCACATCGCATGGTCTTGACATGGCCAATAGCATTCTTATCTTGTACCCCATATCCTTGGTATGACTGATTGTATTCGTGTACTCATCAGCATGTTTCCACATTACTCTTACCTTGCATTCTGAGCACGTTCATATTACGCACACACTTACACCTCCCTCTAAGCTTTCTATAAGCTTATGCACGATTAATGGGTACAGGTGATGCCAGGACGTAGTCGTAGCTGAGTAGGGGCAGGAGCATATCACAGAGCTTCAGGAGTTTTTGATTATTATCACCATTATATTTCCCTTTATGTGTCTTGTACTTAAAAGTTTTTTATCATAGTGAATTTTGTGATGGTATTCTTGTGGTTATTGTTCATGGGTTATACTTATAGTTATGCTCATTATGAACCAAATCATGTTTGAAATCCTCCTTATAGAATTTCAAGATCGAAACCTGGTGTATGGGTGCCGAGAACTGAGAATGGGGTACTACGGAGGTTGTGGGCGCCGAATTCGGCAATCAAAAATTTTATGATCCTGGTTTCTGAGTTTAGGGCGTGACAGAAGTTGGTATCAGAGCATAACTTGGGAATAACTGAGAACAACATCATATGTTTGCTATAAGTTTAGGATGATTAGGTTCCGAGTGTGTAACCTTCTGATTGAGTTCCCTAACGTGCGATTCTAAAGGTTGATTAACGTTATTGTTCTTTCCTATAGGACATGCCGCCCAGGAGAGTGACTTGAGCGAACCCCGCTCCACCAACTGAGGATCTAACTTTACCACCCGCGACTCCCGGTCCACCCTTAGAGATTCCTACTCCCCATCTTGAGGATGTCATTCCTCCACCTGAGACTGATGCGGATCCGACCGTGACTCGAGCAAACCCCACTCCATCACTTGAGGCTCCAATTTTATCACTTGCGACTCTCGTTCCACCCCCAGAGATTCCTGCTCCCCAGCCTAAGATGTCATTCCTCCACCTGAAACCGGTGCGGATCTGACCATACCTGTAAGTGCCTCTTAGTTACAGTAGATGTTGCAGGCCGTGACGGCTGTGCTTCAGGGACAGGGTAGGCGCCCAGCTGTTTCACCAGCACAGGCAGAGTAGGAGCGCGTGAGCGTCCTTCTTCGAGAGTTCAGATAGCTCGATCTTTCATGTTTTCAGGGCAAGTCAGATCTGACTGTAGCTGAGAGATGGCGATCTGATGTGGAGAAGATTTTTAATACTATGGTATGTACGACCCAGCAGTTGGTCCGGTTGACAGTATTTCTCCTCTAGGGTGAGGCCGAGCACTGGTGGACCTTCATTACCCGTGTTGTACAGCCTGATTATATATGGACATAGGAGGATTTCATTAATCGATTTGAGCAGCAGTACTTTCCTAACCACATTCGTCGTCAGAGAGCACTGGAGTTCGAGACCTTAGTACAGGGAGACATGTCTGTGGCATAGTTCGTGGCCCATGTTGTGGCGCTATCGAGGTTCGCATCATATTTAATTGATGATGAGGGGCGAAAGGCCCGCCGTTTTGAGAATGATTTACGTTACGATCTTCGAGGCCGTGTTATTAGGCATGAGCTCTTGACCTTTTAAGAGGTAGTACAGAGGGCTCAGATTTATGATATTGAGTGGGCCGGCTCACAGAGCGATCGAGATTAGAGAAGAGGCCAGAAGAGGCAGGCCCCATCCAGTAGCTACCACCAGCATCGACGGCACAGAGGTACAGGAGCCACCCACCTGCTAGAGCACCAGCAGCACCTGCAGCACCTTCAATGCCACCCCAACAGCCATTTTCAGGAACCTGTTTTGGATGTGGCGGGACAGGGCACAGTGTGTCTAAGTGCCCTCGCCCTCATTTGTAGCAATCGAGAGGGCTACAACAGCCTTTAACACAGCAGCGACCGCAACCACCTCAACTGTCAAGGCCCCAGTAGCAGCAGAGATAGCAGTACAGGCTATTGCAGAGGCAGCAACAGCACCAGGGACCTCAGAGGGGACATGCACCTCTCCACCCAACTCAGGCTAGATTTTATGTGGCTTAGCAGGACCCGTAGACTTCCAGAGGAGTTGTTGAGGGTATACTTCCAGTCTCTTCATGCATCGCCTGAGTATTATTTGATTTAGGTGCTTCGCACTCATTCGTGTCTAAGAATTTTTGCCAATTGACTAGGTTGTCGACAGAGTCTGCTAATGAGGGATTGATCGTATCGACGTCCTTGGGAAAGACTACAGTATTAGGTCGTTTATGTTCGTCTTGCCCCGTGTTAGTGGGAGAGATTTTCTTGTCCGTCAACTTATACGTACTGCCAATGTCAGATTTTGATGTTATCTTGGGCATGAATTGGCTTGCCGAGTACTACGTCATCTTGGACTGTTCTGCGAGGACAGTCACATTCTGTATACCAGGCTTGCCACAGTTTCAGTTCGTTACAGAGCCCCGAGGAGAGCCGTTATCTTGCTTGATGTCCTACGCCGTTGGGGAGCCAATAACCGCTTGTATTGATTAGTGGCCGATTATCTGTGATTTTTTCGACATGTTGTAAGAGATTCCGGGATTTCTGTCACGCCATCATATAGAGTTCCAGATAAATCTTGTGTCTAGTACCGCATCTATCTCGAAGGCCCCATACCGTATGGTACCAATGGAGTTGTATAAGCTGCAGTGACAGTTGGATGAATTTCTTATGTTGGGATTCATTCGTCTGAGCAGTTTACCTTGGAGAGCGCCGGTACTTTTCGTCAGGAAGAAGGATGGCTTGTTAAGGCGGGGCAAACATAAAATTGAGCGGGGCAAACATAAAATTTCTAGTTTGCCCCACTCAATTTTCAATTTGCACCGCTTAATTTCATGTTTGCCCCGCTCAATTTCTAGTTTGCCTTGCTTAATTTCTAGTTTTCCCGCTCAATTTCATGTTTTCCCCGCTTAATTTCATATTTGTCCCGCTCAATTTTCAGTTTGCCCGCTCAATTTCTAGTTTTTCCTGCTCAATTTTTAGTTTGGCCCACTCAATTTCATGTTAGCCCAGCTCAATTTTCTGTTTGCCCCGCTCAATTTCATGTTTTCCCTGCTCAATTTCTCATTGGCCCCACTCAATTTCATGTTTGCCCCGCTCAATTTCATGTTTACCCCACCGAATATCTAGTTTTCCCTGCTCAATTTTTATTTGACCGTGAAATGAAGGCAATTTATCGTGAAATGCACGGAATTGCCTGTGAAGTGAAGGGAATTGACCGTGAAGTGAAGGGGAATCGCCAGTATTGATCGTGAAATGTTTGGAATTGATCGCGTAGTGAATGAAATGAATGAAATTGACCATGAAGTGAATAAAATAGATTTTAGACCATTGACCTGATGGAATCTTGAAAAATAACCAGGTTGGTTGGCTAAAGTAGCTTCTCCAACCCCAAAATCATATAGGCTACGTCAGATAACTAATTTTGGTTTAGAAAATATTCTTATTAAATGAAGAAAGAAAGAAATGAAAAAAAGAGAGAAAATTTTTTTTATATGCTTATATATGTATATTTATATAAATATGTATTAGAGAATATTGTAGGTAGAATAAATTTCTCCATGTAAAAAAATAAAATTAAATTAAAAAGAACTTTTTTTACATAAATTAGCACAGACTACAGTTATAACTACGGTTACAATCCGTAGCTAAAGGTAAAATTACCTTTGATATATATCAAAGGTCTTTCGATATTATCAAAAAAGTCCAGAACTATCCAGCGAGTTTGCCTAAAAAATCCTGCAAATTTGGACACACTATGGCTTCGGATAAGAGAAATTTCCAACTGTACGACCCATATATGGCCCACCAGCCTTTTGAAGCCCACTGCTTTTTAAGCTTCCAAAAATAAGTCTCTACTGTACGGACGCCCCTGTACATGACGAAAATGCCCTTACTCTAAAAATATGACCGCAGGCACTCCCTTACACGCAAATACACGTCCGAACTCTCCCCGCCATCCCTAATCCCTATTTTCACCCATTTTCTTCATGAAATCTCCATAAAATCTCCATAGAATCCCCATCCGACCATCACATTACATCTTGTATCATCCATTACTCCAGGTGAACAGTTTTCTTTTTCTGAGAGGACGTGGATGCATTGATAAATTTGAGATCTTGAAGACTTGTCTCCAAAGAACGTGTTTCACACCAAGGTACTCTTATTATTATTCTCGAACAGGGTTTTACTGATACGGCAGTGGCACGAGGTAAGGACGTTTAAATTCTTAATAAATTATCTAGAAATTTGTGGTCAATTTCATACATTGCTAAGTAAATTTCACGTGTCAATTTCATGCATTGCTAAATTTTCGGGCTCGTGCCCTAAATTTTCGGGGTCAAATTTACTTCAGGCATGTTTGATTTTCTCGAGTAAATGTAAATACAGTGGAAATGGGAAATAATTATTTCCCTGGGTAATTAGCTTCAAGGAGACTGCCAAATGTAAGTGGGGCCTACCATGATGTAGGTGGATTATCCACACTGTCCATCCATCATGACAACTGAATTTAGGCCACGAAGCAAAAAATGAGGCAGATTCAAAGTTCAAGTGGACCACACCACAGTTAAAATGTAATTAAACACTTACCGTTAAAAACTTCTTAGAGCCACTGTTTACTTTGGTGTGGGCCACTTGAATGTTGGATTTTTCTGATTTTTCAGTTCATGCCTCAAAATGTTATGGTAAAACGGATGGACGATGCGGATACATCATATACATGACGGTGTGGCCTACAAAAATTTATGCCAGTAACTTTGGACTCGTTTTTCAAAGCAGGAATACGCTGCTATTTTCAAACAGGTGAAATTGTAATAATTGGTTGTTCACAGGTATTTACATTCTCTTTGGAAAATCAAACAAGCCCTTAGTTCCCGGTTAATTTACTGAATTGATCGGTCAACTTCATGCACTACTTGGTCAAGTTCACGCATTTTACCTTCAAATTGTAGTGCATTTTTATAATACGACCGTCAAATTTGTATTGCCTTTTTTGTAATACGACTGTGAAGGTTATATATTGAATACATTTGTTTCTTTCTTTGAAATTGGGAATTTCATACCAATACGATTCAAATTTTACGGTCAATAAGACATTCATTTCAAGGTCAATTTTATGCACTTCGTGGTTAATTCGCTTCACTTCACGGTCAATTCCATGCATTTCACGGTTAATTCCATGCGAGTCCCCTTCACTTCACGATCAATTCCATGCATTTCATGCTCAATTCCCTTCACTTCACGGTCAATTCCATGCATTTCACGCTCAATTCCCTTCACTTCACAGTCATTTCTATTCATTTCACGATTAATTCCACCGATTCCCCTTCACTTCCCAGTCAATTCAATGCATTTAATGGTCAATTCCATGCATTTCATGGCTAATTCCCTTCACTTCATGGTCAATTCAATGCATTTCACAGTCAATCCCTTCAGTTCACGGTCAATGCAATGCATTTCACGGTCAATTCCATGCATTTAATGGTTAATTTCATGGATTCCCCTTCACTTCATGGTCGATTTCATGCATTTCACGATCAATTCCCTTCACTTCATTGTCAATTCCATGCATTTCACAGTCAATTCCCTTCACTTCACTTAGAAAATTTGACCGATAAGTCGGTTACATTCGAGCTAGTACAATGCTGTATTTCCTACTACTTAGTCAAATCCACCTTATACATGTGAATACTAAACAAGTTATATTATTGTGTTTGTTTTCAGAAAATGTCTTCAATAATGATCCTATGCTCATATGGTGGGGAGTTAGTAAGCGAAAACAATCGATACACGTACAAAGGTGGACATTCCAAAACTACTATTGTGGGTGTTGATACCACATATGATGAGCTTCTATCAAAAATGTACAAGATTGCGAAGTGTAAACCTGAGGATTATGATATTAGGTTCAAAGCATTATTTCCCTGCATAAATGAATCGGTTCCTCCGATTGTAATTGAAGACGATGAAGATGTGAGAATGTTGTTGGTAGCACAGTTGAAGCATTCGGATCAGTACATCCCTTTATTCATCGAGACAATGGAGCGCGTTAACGAGGCAATACCCAAAGACCCGGTGGCTTTCAGTGGTTTCGAACATGACGCCCCAGCGGTAGGAAGTTTGGGTGAGGAAGATATCTTAAAAGTTGAAGTAAAGGCATCACCTTCACATATTCCTCTAAGCAACACCCCAGTACCCGAGCTGGCTCAGACATCAAACTTCATAACAAGTCAAGTGAGGGCGTCAGTTGACATGAATCTCATAAGTGAATATACGACATCGCCTTCATTTACAAGAGTAGATTTGGCATCAACATCCAACGCCATCAACGTAAGTGGAAGTGATATTCCATTGCTCGAGCAGGCTCGAACATCTGACTTCACCACTATCCTTCCCATTGTGCCTTTCGAGGATGTTGGTTTCACCAATGCAGACCTGTCATTGTATTCGTATTCAGTTGATGACGTGATTGATATAGCCGTTAAGCAAACGTTTAAGGACAAGAGCCGGTGTAACTACGTGTTGAGCCAATTTACAATTCGTAAAATCTTTCAATACAAGGTCTTGTATTCCACATCTAAGAAATTCACCGTGAAATGTATGGAAGATAAGTGTGATTGGAGGGTACACGCATCTAGGGTGAATGATGCGGAAATTTTTAAGATTAAGACTTACACGTCCACACATACATGTGGAATGTCATACATGAAGAGTGATCATCGGCAAGCAAGAAGTAAGCTAGCCAGTGAGCTGGTAGTCAATCGCATTGAGCAATGGCTGGGATTAAGGCTGAAAGACATTATATTGGCAATCCAAGAAAAGTATAACATTCTTATTAGCTATAAGAAGGCATGGCACGCAAAAGAAATTACAATCAATCATGTAATGGGGTCCTATGAAGACTCTTACAATGAACTCCCGATGTACTTGCATGAGTTGAGGATGGCGAATCCGAGAACACTAATCGCCCTACTTGCGGATCAACAAATTGGGAGGTTCGAGAGATGTTTTGTTGCTCTGGGACAGTGCGTCAGAAGTTTTCGAACATGTCTGCGAAGGGTCTTGACTGTTGATGGGACGCATCTAAAAGATAAGTACAAGGGTGTTCTATTTGTCGCTACGGATTTGGATGGCGACAATCATATCTTTCCAGTCGCGTTTGGTATCAGAGAATCGGAGAACAGCAGTAGTTGGAACTGGTTTCTTACCTACCTCAGTCATTCGTTAGGCGATCTACCTGGTCTTGTGATCATATCAGATCGGCATAAAGGTCTAATGAAAGAAGTTCCCCAGGTCTTCTAAGCAGCAATCCATGGCTACTGCTCCTACCATATATACCGCAACTTGGTGGACACATTCAAAGATAAGTCGTTAGAAATATACTACTGACAAGGTATAAAGACTTGTAGGAGGGCTGAGTTCGAAAAGCTAATGCATGATATTAAACTTGTCAATCCCCCGGTACATGCATGGTTGAGGGAAATAGGGTATGAAAAGTGGGCATCATCGCACTTCACATGAAAAAGATTCAATTTAGTCACTACAAACATAACTGAGTGTGTTAATGCTCTATTCAAAGAAGCGCGAGAATATCCCATGACTATACTGATAGAGATGATCAGATTGAAAATTCAAGAGATGTTCTATAAGCAAAGAGAATCAGCATCATCATTCGTTGCACTGTTGACACCGTGGGCCAAGAAACAATTAAAGGATCTCATACCGAAGGCACGAAATGTCCGTTGTCATGCAATTTCTCGAGATGAATACTATATTATAGGAGAGTACAGTGATACAGTCAACCTTAATGAGCTTTCATGTACATGCCGCGAGTTTGAAGTACTGGGATTGCCTTGTTTTCATGTTCTTTCAGCATGTATAAACTACAACCTTCTGCATTATTCATACTGCTCCCCGTTATACACGGCTCAGAATTACCAGATCACATATGAAGATTCCGTGTACCCAGTACGAGACAAGAGCCAATGGGAAATTTCATTAGCATTCAAGGAATTGTGTATGAGTATGATGCCACCGCTACAGAGGAGGGTAGCTGGAAGACCGAAGAAGGCACAGATCCTTTCCTGTGGAGAGGAGCGAACAACCAAAAAATGTGGACTTTGCAAACAAACGGGCCATAATCGTCGGAGTTGTAAATCTCTAATACATCCGTAATAATGTAATTTATTGTGCATTTTTTGTAATACGACTGTGAATGTTATACATTTGTTGTAATAGGACTGTAAATGTTATACTTTTTTTAAACAAACGACTGTAATGAATGTTATACATTTTTTGGTATATGACTGTGAATGTAATACATATGATACGACTGTGAACAAATCAAATGCAGCAGAATCAAACTAAAATGGTGCCCGTGTGACCAAATCAAGATGCAAATTTTATACAATGGCAAAATCAAGCGTTTTCTCTTTAAACACACTTTAAATGACTTGGTCTTTGGTCCCATACAGGTACAAATGATACTTTGATGTGAATAGCATGGTAAGCACAAACTGAGTGGATCTGAAAGCATAAACTAAATTGCTGCCCAATCACGGTCATTTCCATTCATTTCACTGTCATTCCCGGCAATTTCGTGTTGATTCACGGTCATTTCCACACATTTCATGGTCAATTCCCTTCACTTCACGGTCATTTATATGCATTTCACGGTCAATTTGCTTCAATTCATGATCATTTCCATGCATTTCACGGTCATCTCAACCAATTCCGTGTTGATTCACGATCATTTCGAGGCATTTCACGGTCAATTCCCTTCACTTCGCGGCCATTTGCATGCATTTCGCGGTCAATTCGCTTCAATTCATGATCATTTCCATGCATTTCACGGTCATCCCAACCAATTCCGCGTTGATTCACGGTCATTTCGAGGCATTTCACGGTCAAACTCCTTCACTTCACGGTCATTTGCATGCATTTCACGGTCAATTCGCTTCAAACCATGATCATTCTCATGCATTTCACGGTCGTCCAAAACAATTCCATGTTGATTCACGGTCATTTTGAAGCATTTCACAGTCAAACTCCTTCACTTCGCGGCCATTTGCATGCATTTTACGGTCAATTCGCTTCAATTCATGATCAAGAGAAATTTCCAACTGTACGACGAATATATGGCCCATTCCCGAGACGAAGCCCACCCCATTTTACTTTCCAAGTATACTCCCCAGGTGTATGGACGCCTTTCCAAACGTCAAAAATGCCCCTACTTTTTCCTTCAAGCGGATCGACTGCTATTCGAAGACAAGCGCTGACGCTTCTCGAACTCTGAGTTATACAAACGGTTCAAAAGAGATCAACGTTACATGGGCTCCATAGTTATGTATTTATTATATCCACAACGTTCATCCATATTTCGTTCATCCATATTTCGAGGTCATTTCGGAGCATTATCACAAAAAAAGAAAAAAATCATATCCAAAGATCAACTGGACCACACCACAAAGAGTAGCAGAAAATTGATTTTCACTATTGAAACGCATGTAGGGCCCACCATAACATTTATTTTCCATCCAATCTATTCATGAGGTCACAAAGAACTGGATGAATAGTAAAAATACATTTTCTAATGATCCAAAACTGTTTTGGACGAGTGAAAGGGTTTCAACGGCAGACATATAAAGCAGAATAGTAATGTCATTTGCTACAGTTTTACCTGTAGCTACAGATTATAACCGTAGCCATATAATCCGTAACAATAGAGTACACCCGAGGTGGGCGCGCCGAACTAACCGCACCCCCACACCACTCTCTGGACACTCCGGCGCGGCCACGCCGATCGGGCGCGCCCCCGGCCATATTGTTGTTTATAGCTACGGATAATAATCGTAGCAATAATCCGTAGCAGTAGGTTTTTTTGTGTTTTTTTTTCTTTTTTGGTTTTTTTTTTTTTTTTTTTTGTACATGGAGAACTTCATTCTACCTAAAATTTTCTCTAACACATATTTATATAAATATGTATATATAAGCATATAAATTTTTTTTTCTCTTTTTTTCCATTTCCTTCTTTATTCATTTAACAAGAATATCTTCTAAACTAAAATTAGTTACTTGATGTACCCTATATGATTTTGGGGTAGGAGAAGCTACTTTAACCAACCAATCTAATTATTTTCCAACATTTCATCAGCTCGATGATTGAAAATCCATTTCATTCACTTAGCGGTGAATTTCGTTCATTTCATTTACATGCATTTCATGGTCATTTTACTTCAATTCATGATCACTTCTATGCATTTCATGGTCATCCGAAACATTTTCGTGTTAATTCACGGTCATTTCGAAGCATTTCGCGGTCAATTTCCTTCACTTCACGGTCATTTGCATGCATTTTGCGGTCAATTTGCTTCAAACCATGATCATTTCCATGCATTTCACGGTCATCCGAAATAATTCCGTGTTGATTCACGGTCATTTTGAGGCATTTCACAGTCAAACTCTTTCACTTCACGGTCATTTGCATGCATTTCGCGGTCAATTCGCTTCAAACCATGATCATTCCCATGCATTTCACAGTCATCCCTAACAATTCCGCGTTGATTCACGGTCATTTCGAGGCATTTCATAGTCAAACTCCTTCACTTCACGGTCATTTGCATGCATTTTGCGGTCAATTCGCTTCAAACCATGATCATTCCCATGCATTTCACGGTCATCTGAAACAGTTTCGTGATAATTCACGGTCATTTCGAGGCATTTCACAGTCAAACTCCTTCACTTCACAGTCATTTGCATGCATTTCGCGGTCAATTCGCTTCAAACCATGATCATTCCCATGCATTTCATGGTCGTCCGAAACAGTTCTGTGTTGATTCACGGTCATTTCGAGGAATTTCACAGTCAAACTCCTTCACTTCACGGTCATTTACATGCATTTTACGGTCAATTTGCTTCAAACCATGATCCTTCTCATGCATTTCACGGTCGTTGGAAACAATTCCGTGTTGATTCACGGTCATTTCGAGGCATTTCACAGTCAAACTCCTTCACTTCACGGTCATTTGCATGCATTTCGCGGTCAATTCGCTTCAAACCATGATCATTCCCATGCATTTCATGGTCGTCCGAAACAGTTCTGTGTTGATTCACGGTCATTTCGAGGAATTTCACAGTCAAACTCCTTCACTTCACGGTCATTTACATGCATTTTGCGGTCAATTTGCTTCAAACCATGATCCTTCTCATGCATTTCACGGTCGTTGGAAACAATTCCGTGTTGATTCACGGTCATTTCGAGGCATTTCACAGTCAAACTCCTTCACTTCACAGTCATTTGCATGCATTTTGCTATCAATTCGCTTCAAACCATGATCATTCTCATGCATTTCACGGTTGTCCGAAACAATTCCGTGTTGATTCACGGTCATTTTGAGGCATTAAACAATCAAACTTCTTCACTTCACGGTCATTTGCATGCATTTCGCGATCAATTTGCTTCAAACCATGATCATTCCCATGCATTTCACGTTCGTCCGAAATAGTTCCGTGTTGATTCACGGTCATTTCGAGGCATTTCACTGTCAAACACCTTTCAGAAATAGAAATAAAAACTTTTTTTTTGTTTAAAACGCTGTCCTCCAAATCTCCAAGTTATTGTTAACTCCATCTCTAGTCTCATCAACCAGCACCATGTCATCGCCTCTCCTATTGCTTCTATATACAATATGTGCATATGTTTATCCATGCTTATGTAATCATTCACAGATGTCAGCATATACATCTAAATGTAAACATATCTTCCATATTAATCTGAGAGTGATATTTCTTTTTCTTGGGATTCTATTGCATCAAACTGTCTGTTCTTAGTTATACAAGTATCAAAGGCTACCCCAGACCAAAATGCATAACTCTTGCATGTCTTCTGAATCAATTGTATACATATATGCATATCAGTCATTGGCTTTAGTCTTCTGACATTAGGTGTGGATATCCTGCTGTCAATGCATCCTACTATGATTTGAATTTTCATCCGATCAGCACAAACAAAGACTACAAGCGTTACAAAAACTCTCGGGCCATCAAGTGTTACAGTTGTGATTCTTGCAAGTAAGATCTTCGCTGGCTACATTCTTTCTTCTGCCGAAATTTCCAAATATTGAGAGCTTTACTTTTTGTTGTCTTTTCAGGGCTGGGGTTGTGGTTCTGTTTGTTGTTCTGGTAAGCTCCACCCTAGAATGCATGTAAGAGAATTTCTAGGATGATTCATACATGGAAAGAGTGAAGAGGCATTCACATCACGCAACCCCATGTGTGGGAGATCAAGTTCATTCATCAGGTAGGCCTCACTGTGAACATGGTCTAGCCCAAAAAATAAGGCTGCACCTGTCAGATGGGCTGTGCATATATGAGAAAGTGGACTTATAAATTAGCTGACCAACAGTCTATATGCACTCGTGGCTTAACTGATGAGTGGACTGTGTTTTTTTGGGTCCAGGCTTGTCCACTGTGGCCCTGGAATTGCTGCTGCAATCTCTCTTCCTGTGAATCCCCTCAGCTTCTCTCATACATGGAAATGGCAAAATTTCCCCCCTTCGGAGAAAACAGTTCTAAAAGTTCAAGATTGAAACACCTGGCAATCTGATTGAATTCTTTGACAATCTCGCATGCCAGATCAAAAAGTGAATAACAACAAAAAAATATTCTGATTCATTTGCATGCATTTCACGATCATTTTGCTTCAATTCATGATCACTTCTATGCATTTCATGGTCATTCGAAACATTTTCGTGTTGATTCACGGTCATTTCGAAGCATTTTGCGGTCAATTCCCTTCACTTCACGGTCATTTGCATGCATTTCGCGATCAATTCGCTTCAAACCATAATCATTCCCATGCATTTCACGGTCGTTCGAAACAATTCCGTGTTGATTCACAGTCATTTCGAGGCATTTCACAGTCAAACTCCTTCACTTCATGGCCATTTGCATGCATTTTGCGGTCAATTCGCTTCAATTCATGATCAAGAGAAATTTCCAATTGTACAACGAATATATGGCCCATTCCCGAGACGAAGCCCACCCCATTTTACTTTCCAAGTATACTCCCTAGGTTTACGGATGCCTTTCCAAACGTCAAAAATGTCCCTACTTTTTCCTTCAAGCGGATCGGCTGTTATTCGAAGACAAGCGCTGACGCTTCTCGAACTCCGAGTTATACGAACGGTTCAAAAGAGATCAACGTTACATGGGCTCCACAGTTATGTATTTATTATATCCACAACGTTCATCCATATTTCGTTCATCCATATTTCGAGGTCATTTCGGAGCATTATCACAAAAAAAAAAAAAAAAATCGTATCCAAAGATCAACTGGACCACACCACAAAGAGTGGCAGAAAATTGATTTTCACTGTTGAAATGCATGTAGGGCCCACCATAACATTTATTTTCCATCCAATCTATTCATGAGGTCATAAAGAACTGGATGAATAGGAAAAACACATTTCCTAATGATCCAAAACTGTTTTGGACGACTGAAAGGGTTTCAATGGCAGACATATAAAGCAGAATAGTAATGCAATTTGCTATGATTTTACCTGTAGCTACGGATTATAACCGTAGCCATATAATCCGTAGCAATAGAGTACACCCGGGGTGGGCGTGCCGAACTACCCGCACCCCCGCGCCACTCTCTGGACACTCCGGCGCGGCCACGCCGATCGGGCGCGCCCCCGCCCATATTGATTTAGGGCTACGGATAATAATTGTAGCTATAATCCGTAGCAGTAGGTTTTTTTGTGTTTTTTTTTTTTTTTTGGTTTTTTTTTTTTTTTTGTACATGGAGAACTTCATTCTACGTAAAATTTTCTCTGACACATATTTATATAAATATGTATATATAAGCATATAAATTTTTTTTTCTCTTTTTTTCCATTTCTTTCTTTATTCATTTAACAAGAATATCTTCTAAACTAAAATTAGTTACTTGATGTACCCTATATGATTTTGGGGTAGGAGAAGCTACTTTAACCAACCAATCTAGTTATTTTCCAACATTTCATCAGCTCGATGATCGAAAATCCATTTCATTCACTTAGCGGTGAATTTCGTTCATTTCATTTGCATGCATTTCACGGTCATTTTGCTTCAATTCATGATCACTTCTATGCATTTCATGGTCATCCGAAACATTTTCGTGTTGATTCACGGTCATTTTAAAGCATTTCGCGATCAATTCCCTTCACTTTACGGTCATTTGCATGCATTTTGCGGTCAATTCGCTTCAAACCATGATCATTCCCATGCATTTCACGGTCGTCCGAAAAAATTTCGTGTTGATTCACGGTCATTTCGAGGCATTTCACAGTCAAACTCCTTCACTTCACGGTCATTTTCATGCATTTTGCGGTCAATTCGCTTCAAACCATGATCATTCCCATGCATTTCACGGTCGTCCGAAAGAATTCCGTGTTGATTGACGATCATTTCGAGGCATTTCACAGTCAAACTCCTTCACTTCACGGTCATTTACATGTATTTCGTGGTCAATTCGCTTCAAACCATGATCATTCCCATGCATTTCACGGTCGTCCAAAAAATTCCGTGTTGATTCACGGTCATTTCGAGGCATTTCACAGTCAAACTCCTTCACTTCAGGTCATTTGCATGCATTTCGCGGTCAATTTGCTTCAAACCATGATCATTCCCATGCATTTCACGGTCGTCCGAAATAGTTCCGTGTTGATTCACGGTCATTTCGAGGCATTTCACAGTCAAACACCTTTCAGAAATAGAAATAAAGACTTTTTTTTTTTAAACGCTGTCCTCCAAACCTCCAAGTTATTTTTAACTCCATCTCTAGTCTCATCAACCAGCACCATGTCATCGTCTCTCCTATTGCTTCTATATACTAAATGTGCATATGTTTATCCATGCTTATGTAATCATTCACAGATGTCAGCATATACATCTAAATGTAAACATATCTTCCATATTAATCTGAGAGTGATATTTCTTTTTCTTGGGATTCTATTCCATCAAACTGTCTGTTCTTAGTTATATAAGTATCAAACGCTACCCCAGACCAAAATGCATAACTCTTGCATGTCTTCTGAATCAATTGTATACATATATGCATATCAGTCATTGGCTTTAGTCTTCTGACATTAGGTGTGGATATCCTGCTGTCAATGCATCCTACTATGATTTGAGTTTTCATCCGATCAGCACAAACAAAGACTGCAAGCGTTACAAAAACTCTCGGGCCATCAAGTGTTACAGTTGTGATTCTTGCAAGTAAGATCTTCGCTGGCTACATTCTTTCTTCGGCCGAAATTTCCAAATATTGAGAGCTTTACTTTTTGTTGTCTTTTCAGGGTTGGGGTTGCGCAGTACATGAAAACTGAATGGAGAGTTGTTGATATCTTTAATGTGGTTCTGTTTGTTGTTCTAGTAAGCTCCACCCTAGAATGCATGCAAGAGAATTGCTAGGATGATTCATACATGGAAAGAGTCACATCACGCAACCCCATGTGTGGGAGATCAAGTTCATTCATCAGGTGGGCCTCACTGTGAACATGCTCTAGCCCAAAAAATAAGGCTGCACCTGTCAGATGGGCTGTGCATATATGAGAAAGTGGACTTATAAATTAGTTGACCAACAGTCTATTTGCACTCGTGGCTTAACTAATGAGTGGACTGTGTTTTTTTGGGTCAAACTCCTTCACTTCACAGTCATTTCACAGTCCTACGATGCAATCGATAACTGATCAATTGCATCGTAGGACTGTTATCGATCAGACTTTTCAGTCATTTCACAGTCAAACTCCTTCACTTCACGGTCATTTACTTGCATTTCGCGGTCAATTCGCTTCAAACCATGATCATTCCCATCCATTTCACGGTCGTCCGAAACAATTCCGTGTTGATTCACGGTCATTTCGAGGCATTTCACAGTCAAACTCCTTCAGTTCACGGTCATTTGCATGCATTTCGTGGTCAATTCGCTTCAAACCATGATCATTCTCATGCATTTCACGGTCGTCCGAAACAATTCCGTGTTGATTCACGGTCATTTCGAAACCTGTATTTTACTACCCAATGGAGCACATGTCAAACTGGACTTCGAAAGAGTATTTGGTGGTCTAATGCATGTAATCATTTGATGAAGCACAATGTCAATTTTTAAAATCTGGTTAGATATATTTAAAAATAAAGTGTTAATAGCATATGTCCTTCTGAGAATGCACAACAAACATTAAAATCTGTTAATCTTAGCATACGTCCTTTGGAGAGCATACGTCCTTCTAAGAGCCATCTGCTTTTTGGTTTAGCTTCTTGATGTTGCTCTCATTGCGCATGAATGATTTTGTAAATTTGATTTGAAGATTGTGTTGAAGATATTCAAAATTCTCTCCCCCTAATTTTTCTTTCTCATGGTAAAAGCAAAGGACTGCTGCTACCAACAGTTGCAGCTATATCTGCAATTTGAAAAATAGCTTCTCCACATGGTAAGAACCTAAATTTGAAAATAACTGTTATGCTTTTCTTAGAAAAATAAAGTGAGTTTATTTCCAACACAATCCCAACAGAACCAAAGTCCAGAGTAGAAGTGATGTAAATATACCCTGACAAAAAAAAGGAAAAAAGAAAAAAAAAAAAAAAAAAAAAAAAAAGATTGGGGGCATTTCTTGTCATATCTGAAATCTGAAGGAAGAGGCTACAACAGTTTTTTTATAGTACAAAAAGGCAATATGACAAGTGCTTTGAAAAATAAACTATCAACACAACTGCAGGTGAGGGAAACAAAACACAAAAGAGACCTTCACCCAATGATAAAAAATCAACAAAGGGATCCAACCAGAAGTAGATTTGGTCAGTGGCAGTACACACATCTGATGTGCAACTCGATAGTTCGAAGTATGTGCTGGTGGCATACTCAATGGTCTCATTGGCTGGACACAGGAATGTTCTCTTCACTTGGCACTGCATCACTTGCAGATGACTTCTTTATCAGTGACTTGGGGATGTCAATGTCATCCTGCGCACAGCGTTGCTACGGATGTGACAATAGCATGCACATACAGGTATCGCTGGAATTTTTGCTAGCAGCTTGTAAAAATAAAATAAGACATTGTTCAAATTCTGTTGTGAACCGGCAATGAAATGGTATCAATAGAAACTAGTATTTTGTCTTAAAATTATGGCAAACGGCTCCTGCAGAATAGATAGACGGAGCCTCAGATTATGCAGAAACTGGTAGCAAATCAGCCACCTGAATCCTTGGATGTCGACTCGACTATGCTGCTGGAATTTTTCTATAGTATTTCCTTGCCCAGTCCTGAAAATGCATACTTACAACCCACAGGAAAAAAAGAAAAAGAAAAGTCTGAGGATTCCCCTCTAACTCGTGCTTATAAAATGACTTTTTTTCTTCTTCTTCAATTACACTCCATACAGAACTCTCCTCTTAACTTTCAAACTTACAGTCCTAATAAAATAGAAATAGAAACTAATAAAGACTCTTACTAAAATTAGAAACTAACTTTGACTTCTAGCAACTACTATCATAAAATGATTATAATTTGAAACTATCTTTGACTTGTTGCAACTACTTAGTTGAGCAAAACTTGCTTATAAGGCCTTTCATTCCAAACCCCTAGTCCCCAAGAAACCCTATGCTAAAGGTGGGGTTACTTTGTTAGAGACTAAGACAATCATCCCCCTTGAGAGTGGTGGAATGCATTTCTTTACTTGCTTACTGTATTTGTAATTTCCATACAGACTTTCCTCCCTTCTTAAAACATCTCCTCTAGCCTTACCATGCACCACTAGTTACATTTGCATCAAAGGTAGTTAGATATCTGCTCATAATACCTCTGGAATATGACAATTGTCAAATTTTTTTACCCATCAACTACAGAGGAGAGGATCATTGCCTCCACAAGAGATAATGTAGGCTTATTATGGGAATAAACAACCTATTACAATGGCAGAAATAGATGGTATCTACTGTCTTTTTTCTTTTTCTTTTTTTTTAAGCAACGGGATTTATATAAAAATGGAGGAAGGAAACAAGGGGGGCTGCTGAGATAGCAGAGCCAGAACCAAAAAACAAAAACATTACAAGCCTAAAAAGAGAAAGTTAAAATCTCTAAGAGTAGTCGAAGAAGCCTAAAACAAAGTGTCTACTGTCTTCGTGGACCTTCACTATGAAATGTAGGGGATATCAAAGTTCTCAAAGCAGCAATGTGAATTATGAATCTTATCAAGGATTCTGCCTCATGGAGGTTTCAATACAGAGACCCAAGTGATCCAGCGATACCATTGAAGAAGGCTTCAATTCATAATGGCTGACCAAGACTCGAATGTTTGAATAGATTATGAGGGAAAAACAAAGAGCTTCAACTTCCACTATATTTATCTCCATCGAATCCTATATATCTCACAACCATTGACTTCACAGAACATGGCACTGTCCATGTTCCCCAGCTACTTTCTCCCCAACTACCTTCTGTGCTTCCAATGTCTAATGCAATCCAGTTATGAGCACTGGTACTAAAAATTGTCAGTTAATATGAAATAGGAGAAACCTTTCCAGCACATCATGGGCAATACTGATGCAAACAAAAGCAACGGTTCCACCAAGAGTGAAGTGCTTAACCATAAGAATGCACAACAAACATTAAAATCTATTAATCTTAGAGCCAAAGTATCCCAATTGAGAGGAAATTCCAGCAAAAGGCAAACTCCCACATCATAGAAAGATCTGTCATTGAGTTACTAAACTGTTCTCCTTTGATTAACAAACCTCTCAAAAATCGCCTTCATTGGATGCTCCTAACAATCCATATTTATTATACTAGAAAAGGTATAATCGTTGATATGGACTGTCTCCACAACTGATTGCCCATTCTTCTCAAATTCATATTTTTCAAACAACCATGCTATTGATTATTGATGGCTTGGAAAATGGAAAGTCCATGTTTAATTTACTAGAAAGGTCTGATCATTGATACAGACCATCATCATGCCAGGCTCACCTTTGATTGCCCATTCCTCTCAAAAAACCCTTCAAGCAAAAGATCCAATTCATACGATCAAGGCTACATAAACAATCTCCATTCTCCACTGCTGGATCATCTTACAACCTATAGTCAAAATATGGGAACCCCTTCTTATGAGGCTATGACCACTTGGGATCTAACCATCTTCCCTAATTCCATTTGTTAGCAAGAACATAACCGTCAGAAAATCCATATCTGTTGGCAACAAGATGATGCCATGACACTCCTTGCTCATGCTACCACCTAACATTTGGATACCAACCCATATTTGTATTTTTCTATCATTTTCATCTCATTTTCTTTTTCTTTTCTTTTTTTCTTATAATAAAACATCATTGATTGTCAAAAAAATAAAGATCAATCCCTTCCTCCCATGCAGTCAGTCCCAAGTTGCAAAAAAACTTCTTACAGTGGCTATTCCTAACTGGTTTCCAGACTCTCAGACAATCAGAAGCTTCCTGTGGATGACTTTGGGGAAAAAAATGGATGGTAATAAAAAAGTCAATTATACATCCTTTATTTGTCTATTTATTTCAAAAATTTCCTCCAATCCCAAGGGTCAGGAGTTTGGTATGAATTTTGGGTATGAATCAATGTGGGACCTGATGCTTGGTTTGGGCTCTTTATTGGTGGCTGCAATTTACCTAATTTCAACCTTATTTTTGGATAACAGTTTCTAATTTGATGTTATGCTACACACTTGTATAATTGCTGATTTAAAATATTTTGCATTTTATAGGATCTGGATCCAGTTATTTGTATGGGTTCTTTGATCAAGAATGGAAGGATGGAATGAGCAAAGATGAAGCTGAGGTATGTACATTCTTTATGTTTGTAAAATGGATATATTGATAAAATGCACTGAAATTTTTATTTATTGTTTTTTAAAGATAACTCCTGTCCATATCTATTTTAGATTTGTATTCCATATGATTCAAAGAAGTCATTGTATATGCTTTTCATTCTAGTAGAAATCATGACAAATTCATGTTCTTCAACAGCAGCATCATACTATCTAATAAATATTGGTGTTGGAAATAATGTTGATACTTTGTTTGTCCTTATTTTGACACAGAAATTAGTGGTGAAGGTAGTCTCTCTTGCCATTGCTCGAGATGGTGCCAGCGGGGGTGTTGTTCGGACTGTTATTGTGAGTTTCATTGTGTATGCGCTTTTCAATTGTGCCAAAGCATGTTACCAAATCCCACCTGAAACAGATTTTGAAAATTGTCGCAATCCCTTTCGAACATCTGCATCATATTCAATTTTTTATTTTTTTACCCTAATCATGTGCACATAAAAATCAATGTGTTTGTTATATTGGGGTGTGCTTGCTTTGATATGAAAATCAATTGAGTTTTCAGCATTTGTTTGGAATTGTTATCTTGTGTATGTTAGGAGGCTGAGTTCTCTTTTCATTCCAAACTGGGAACTTCCCTCTTCAGAACTTAGTTTGTAGATGTGGGTCCCATGGTTGGTCTATCCCAGCCATTGATCTAACTGTCCGATCATGGATGGACCATTCCCCCAAAATCTCCCAAATTGGAAGACGCTAGCCTTCAAATCTTTGATCTTTCCTCCATCGAATGTAGTTTGTTCTTGCATTTCTTTTTAATTGCGTATTTGCATGCTAACAGTGGGAAGGTTAGAGATGCTCCGTGCATGATGGGGCCCATCAGATTAATGGCTTGGGTGGGCCAACCATGGGCCCCACATCTACGAACTAAAGTTTCCAAACAGGGAAGTTCCCCATTCGGACCAAATATGGAACTTGGCCTTGTTCGTGTATTTCTTTCATGCATGCACTGCCTCAGTTCTCTTTTTTATTTACTTGTAAGTTTGGTTCTAGTTCTTGTCTGAGAAATCTGTTCAAACACAATAATCTGTCATTTGAATGGTGTTGAATTGGTCAAGCGAATGAAAACAATTGTCATTTGAATGCAGTTGACATCCTGTTTATATCTTGTACATGAAAGCTTAGATGCTTGTTTGTGTGCAGATAAATTCGGAAGGTGTCACAAGGAACTTCTACCCAGGTGATGCTCTTCCATTGTGGCATGAAGAACTGGAGTCACGAAATTCATTGCTGGACATAGTGTCGTCGGCTAGCCCTTATCCCATGAGCATCTAATTTGATTGAATGGTGGTTACTAGACAATATAATATGCTCCTAGTACATGTTTTCCTTTTAAAATGATATTGTGGGGAACATGTCATTTCAAATCTCTCTGTAATCTCTCAAAGATCTTTTTGCTTGCGAACCATTTCATTTTCAGGTAAAAATCATTTCTGCTGAAAATTATGTTTGTTTGCAGAAAGGTGGAATCACACCACCTATAATTTGAAAACAAAGAGACCTGTTTGTTTGTAGAAATGCATGCAAATGACCGTGAAGTGAAGGAGTTTGACTGTGAAATGCCTCGAAATGACCGTGAATCAACACGGAATTGTTTCGGACGACCGTGAAATGCATGGTAATGATCATGGTTTGAAGCGAATTGACCGCGAAATGCATGCAAATGACCGTGAAGTGAAGGAGTTTGACTGTGAAATGCCTCGAAATGACCGTGAATCAACACGAAATTGTTTCGGACGATCGTGAAATGCATGGGAATGATCATGGTTTGAAGCGAAATGACCGCAAAATGCATGCAAATGACCGTGAAGTGAAGGGAATTGATCGCGAAATGCTTCAAAATGACCGTGAATCAACACGAAAATGTTTCGGATGACCATGAAATGCATAGAAGTGATCATGAATTGAAGCAAAATGACCGTGAAATGCATGCAAATGAAATGAACGAAATTCACCGCTAAGTGAATGAAATGGATTTTCGATCATCGAGCTGATGAAATGTTGAAAAATAACTAGATTGGTTGGTTAAAGTAGCTTCTCCTACCCCAAAATCATATAGGGTACATCAAGTAACTAATTTTAGTTTAGAAGATATTCTTGTTAAATGAATAAAGAAAGAAATGGAAAAAAAGAGAAAAAAAATTTATATGCTTATATATACATATTTATATAAATGTGTCAGAGAAAATTTTACGTAGAATGAAGTTCTCCATGTACAAAAAAAAAAAAAAACCAAAAAAAAAAAAAAAAAACACAAAAAAACCTACTGCTACGGATTATAGCTACAATTATTATCCGTAGCCCTAAATCAATATGGGCGGGGGCGCGCCCGATCGGCGTGGCCGCGCTGGAGTGTCCAGAGAGTGGCGCGGGGGTGCGGCTAGTTCGGCACGCCCACCCCGGGTGTACTCTATTGCTACGGATTATATGGCTACGGTTATAATCCGTAGCTACAGGTAAAATCATAGCAAATTGCATTACTATTCTGCTTTATATGTCTGCCATTGAAACCCTTTCAGTCGTCCAAAACAGTTTTGGATCATTAGGAAATGTGTTTTTCCTATTCATCCAGTTCTTTATGACCTCATGAATAGATTGGATGGAAAATAAATGTTATGGTGGGCCCTACATGCATTTCAACAGTGAAAATCAATTTTCTGCCACTCTTTGTGGTGTGGTCCAGTTGATCTTTGGATATGATTTTTTTTTTTTTTTTGTGATAATGCTCCGAAATGACCTCGAAATATGGATGAACGAAATATGGATGAACGTTGTGGATATAATAAATACATAACTGTGGAGCCCATGTAACGTTGATCTCTTTTGAACCGTTCGTATAACTCGGAGTTCAAGAAGCGTCAGCGCTTGTCTTCGAATAACAGCCGATCCGCTTGAAGGAAAAAGTAGGGACATTTTTGACGTTTGGAAAGGCATCCGTAAACCTGGGGAGTATACTTGGAAAGTAAAATGGGGTGGGCTTCGTCTCGGGAATGGGCCATATATTCGTTGTACAATTGGAAATTTCTCTTGATCATGAATTGAAGCGAATTGACCGCAAAATGCATGCAAATGGCCATGAAGTGAAGGAGTTTGACTGTGAAATGCCTCGAAATGACTGTGAATCAACACGGAATTGTTTCGAACGACCGTGAAATGCATGGGAATGATTATGGTTTGAAGCGAATTGATCGCGAAATGCATGCAAATGACCGTGAAGTGAAGGGAATTGACCGCAAAATGCTTCGAAATGACCGTGAATCAACACGAAAATGTTTCGAATGACCATGAAATGCATAGAAGTGATCATGAATTGAAGCAAAATGATCGTGAAATGCATGCAAATGAATCAGAATATTTTTTTGTTGTTATTCACTTTTTGATCTGGCATGCGAGATTGTCAAAGAATTCAATCAGATTGCTAGGTGTTTCAATCTTGAACTTTTAGAACTGTTTTCTCCGAAGGGGGGAAATTTTGCCATTTCCATGTATGAGAGAAGCTGAGGGGATTCACAGGAAGAAAACTAGATTGGTTGGTTAAAGTAGCTTCTCCTACCCCAAAATCATATAGGGTACATCAAGTAACTAATTTTAGTTTAGAAGATATTCTTGTTAAATGAATAATGAAAGAAGTGGAAAAAAAGAGAAAAAAAAAAAATTTATATGCTTATATATACATATTTATATAAATATGTGTTAGAGAAAATTATAGGTAGAATGAAGTTCTCCATGTACAAAAAAATAAAAATAAAAATAAAAATAAAAAAATAAAAAATAAAAAATAAAAAACATACTGCTACGGTTATTATCCGTAGCCATAAACTACACTATGGGCTGGGGCGCTCCAGATCGGCGTGGCCGCACCGGAGTGTCCATAAAGTGGCGCGGGGGGGCGGCTAGTTCGGCGCGCCCACCCCGGGTGTACTCTATTGATACGGATTATATAGCTACGGTTATAATCCGTAGCTATAGGTTAAACCGTAGCAAATAGCATTACTATTCTGGTTTATATGTCTACCATTGAAACCCTTTCAGGGGTCACAGAAGTTTTGGATCATTAGGAAATTTGTTTTTCCTATTCATCCAGTTCTTTGTGACCTCATGAATATATTGGATGGAAAATAAATGTTATGGTGGGCCCTACATGCGTTTCAGCAGTGAAAATCAATTTTCTGCTACTCTTTGTGGTGTGGTCCTGTTGATCTTTGGATATGATTTTTTTTTCTTTTTTTTTGTGATAATGCCTCGAAATGATCTCAAAATATGGATGAACGTTGTAGATATAATAAATACATAACTGTGGAGCCCATTATCAAATCTCAAAACCTATAACCTAAACCAAAACCAAAACCTATAACCTAAACCCGAACCCATTATCAAATCTCAAAACCTATAACCTAAACCAAAACCAAAACCTATAACCTAAACCCGAACCCACCTTGGTATATATATGTACATGGAAAGTGGGCCACGATCGTGTGGGACCCACCTTGGTGAATGTGGACCATGTCCGTGTGGGACCCACCGTGTAGTATCTGTTTAAAGCACGCCATCCAGCGTCTCTGGACGCTGGACTGGCAGCGTTAACACACTGCACTTTTCAAAAAAAAAAAAAAAGAAGGGAAAAGTATACTTTTACGGTGGGCCACTGATGCAGGCCCCACCTTGAGGTATTTTCTTGATCCAAGCCGTCCATCCTTTTTCTCCGATTACATTAGGCGTTGAGCCAAATTTTGGGACTAATCTGACTCTCAAGTGGGCCATACCATCTAAAAATATGTGGAGACATGCCTGAATATATAAAAGCACTTGGTGGGACCTACTTGAAATTTGGACGCATCTTAAACTTGGACTGAACGGTCCACCACGTGGGACACACATATTAAACGATTTGGATCATCTTATTGTGGGCCCCATATTTTTTAAAAAAAAAAGAGAGAAGGAAAGAAAAGGGAAGGGAAATGGTGGGCTGTTCCAACATAGCCCCACCTTGATGTATATATTTAATCCAAGCCATCCATTTTATTCTCGGGATCATTTTAGGCGTTGAGCCGAAAAATGAGACCGATCCAATTATCTGGCGGGCCGTGGCATTAAGAATACTAGTATCTTCCTTTAAAACTTGAAAAAATGATTTCTAGGATCTACCAGAAGCTTGGACCTACCTGAAACTTATTTTGGACCCCTATTTTTGTGGGAAACATGCAATGGATGGGGTAGATCTGGTTAATGTGGGTCCCACCTAGGATTAAAAATATATATATATAAAAAAAAAAATTTGGCATGACTTTGTGTCATGACGTCCAGAGACGTCCACGTTAAAAAGGGTGGCCGCATTGGCCCACTAGTAGACTCCACCATGATGTATGTTTTACATCTATACCGTTCATTTAATAGGTCCCCTTGAATGGTGCGTTGACTCCAAAAATCATCCACAAACTGAACTCAGGTGGGCCATACCATCCAAATCATGTGAAGACATGCCTAAATCATATAAAAACACTTGGTGGGGCCTACCTGAATTTTGAATGTGGCTGAAAGTTGGTGTGAACCCTCAAACAGGTGGGACACACGTAATGGACGGGTTGGATTGCAAATAAACACTTTGGTGGGCCCTACATGGGACCCACTGTGGTATGTGTGGCTTACCACACCGTCAAAACATTGGGTGGGACACCCACTGTGATGCAAGTGTTTCACTCACGCCATCCGTCCACGGCAGTGGACGGTGGCCCCCACTCAGATGTATGTATTGTGTCCACGCCGTCCATCACGTGGGCCTCTGGCCACGTGACGTTATGAACAGGTTTGGATGACAATAAACATTACAGTGGGCCCTAGGCCATGTGATTCTATGAACAGTTTGGATGCAAATAAATAGTACAGTGGACCCAGGTTGGGTAAAAAATATACATTACGGTGGGCCCTGGGTCTATATGACCTTATCAACAGATTTGAATGGAAAATAAACATTTTGGTGGGCCCCTTGCTACATGACCTTATCAACAGGTGGGATGTAAAATAAATATTTTGGTGGGCCCCTTGCCACACGTCCTTAACAACAGGTTGGGTGGCAAATAAGCATTTCAGTGGGCCCAGGATTGGATGGAAAATAAATGTTATAGTGGGCCCACATGGGAGTCTACCATGATGCATGAGTTTCATCCAAACCGTCCAACCATTTTGAGATCATTTTAAGGCCATTGTTGAGGCCCATCTTAATGTATTTGTGGCCCGCCCACTAAGGCCCACTTTGTTATATATGGTCCCATGTGTGTAGGCCCATTTGATGTATTTGTGGCCCAATGTTGAGGCCCACTTTGGTATATATAAGGCCTATGTGATTAGGCCCATTTGATGCACATAAAGCTTATGTGATTGGGCTCATTTTAATGCATTTTAAGGCCCATGTGTGATGGTCCATTGCAAAATACCCAAGGTCCATTGGTGAGGCCCATTGAGGTGGCCCACTTGATGAATATAAGGCCCATGAGATACGGCCCATTTGATGTATTTGAGGCCCAATGGGTTGTACCTAAGGTACATTGCAATGTGTGATTCCGCCATGATTTATTTAATGATATTTAAGGCGAACCGAGCCTTGGGAGCAATGATGGTTTGACGTCCACATTGTAAGATTAATGTTGGTTAAATGTCCGCATTGTCACTCTCCCTAGGGCCTACTGATAGGCCTAACTCTTTGTGTATGAGGCCCATGTGCAGGGCCCACCTGTGACGTATATTAGGCTCATGTGTAGGGCCCACCCATTAAGTATTGGGGCCCGTGGATTGTGATGTATTTTCGGCCCAGATGACAAGACCTGATGTTATGTATGAGAGACCTAAGGGATGTGGCCCATTACGATGTGTTCGGGGCCTATGGATATGGTCCATTATACTGTACATGCGGCCTGTATATGGGGACCATTATAATGTTACATATGGCCTTATGTGAGGACTAATGTGGTACATGTCAGGCTTAGGTGATAAGGTCCACTTTGATATACTTGTGGCCCATTAGTGCGCCCCATTGATGCGACTCACTTAATGTGTATGAGGCCCATTAGTACGACTCATTAATGTAGCTCACCTGTTGTATATGAGGCCCTTGATCGAGGTCCATGTGATGCGGGCCATTATGATGTATATTAGGCCCATGATGCATAGCCTATTTGATATATTTGAGGCCCATGAGCAGGGCCCACCTATTGTGTATATATGACCCTTGAGTAATGCCCAATGTGTCGTATATTAGGCCTTTGTGTAAGGTCGTGGGCCCATTATATGTTTAGATCTATGTGGACCATTCCTTGGGGCAATGTTGGTTAAATGTCCACATTGTTGAGGCCGATTGTTGATACCGACTATGAGTATGTGACAACATAACATCATGATACATGCCCATACGCATCATCTGTATGTTTGTTACGAGATGTGATTGACCATTGCATATGTCATTGGGTAGGATGATATGAGACTCCCTGATAGGCGGAGGTTATCTCACTGCGCAGGATTGATGCATGACTGGATTGTATGACTCATGCATCTTGCATTGTGTGTTATACGCCCTAGCGACATAAGGGTCGTAGCCTCCACAGGCATATCGTGGATGGCCAGACAGGACACCAAAAATGTTTGGTTCTAGCATACGGTCACCATAGATGTCCCTGGGTGAAAATTCTTAAACCTCCGTGGTCAGGAGATGACTCCAACGTCGAGACCGAGTGGATATATGAGCGCACGAGGGCCGAATACCAAGAGGCTACGTCTCCTATTGTGTCGTGGTCGGTTGGAAAGGGGTGTGACCTTACCCGCTTGAGTGAGGGGGCAATGTCTAGGTTGAGTTTAACCAGCTTGAGGAATGGGTCCGCTATCGACGAGCTGGGCCTGATATTGGCAGGCGGATAGTGAGGTCTCTTCCACTTACCCAGTTGTGCGCTTGGATAGGGGCGACAAGCTGGCATAAAGTGTAATAGACCCTGGTGATGATCTCAAAGATGAACTGTACTAATATGTGGACTTATTGAGTAGGAGTTGTATACTCATTCATTCATTCATTCACTATCCACTCGGGCTGGTGGTGCACAACTAATTATTATGTACCTTCGTTATGGTAAAGATTTCGGCTGGGGCGCGCGACTAACCTGAGATTAGGAGTTTACCACATTGTGTCTAACTATCCAAATTTAGGTATGAGACTGGTTTGGATAGAAGTCCCTTGTGATGGACCCCATAGCCTGTGATACTTCGTACCGTCGTCCCGACTTCACATTCCAGCATAGTCATTTCATTCACACCACATATCACATTGCATCCACCGTACTTGGTATTTTGGGTTACGATGTTTTGCACTTGTATAGCCTAGATGAGGTTGATGGTATTTATGGCTTGTCTAGATTTGCATATTGCATTGTATCTTCAGCATCTGTTATTGTCTTATTAAGTTTTGCATTAAATGGCCATGGTATGGCCAATAACATTCATGCCTTGCATCACATAGCTTTGGTACAGCTGATTGAATTCATAGACTTACCGCATATTTCTGCATCACTCTGATATCGTATGATTCTTGATCTTATCAGAATTTCCGCTTATCTCGATGATAAATGATTATGAGCTTTATTATATACCTGACACTTACCTTACACACACGTACACCACCCTCTAAGCTTTTGTAAGCTTATGCACGATAGATGCGTGCAGGTGGCGTTAGGTTGCAGCAGCGTTGAACTTGTAACGTGCAACGATTTTCAGGAGCTCTGATTTTGATATATGTATTTTCCTTTCAGTATTGTATTCAAGTGATTATATTAGTGGATATGTGATGATGATGTTTTCTTTATAATTTGGGTAAACTTGTGGTTATGCTTATTACAAGACAAATGTACGTTCGAAAAATCCTCCTTGTAGGATCCCAGGATCGAAATCTGGCGTATGTTGCGCTGGGAGCCGAGAATGGGGTACTATGGAGGCCGTTGGCACCGGATTCGGCGATCGAGATTCCTGTGAATCTGATTTCTGAGTTTGGGGCGTGTTAGAAGTGATGATGAATTGAAGCGAAATGACCGTGAAATGCATGCAAATGACCGTGAAGTGAAGAAGTTTGACCGTGAAATGCCTCGAAATGACTGTGAATCAACACAGAATTGTTTCGGACGACCGTGAAATGCAAGGAAGTGATCATGAATTGAAGCGAAATGACCATGAAATGCATGCAAATGACCGTGAAGTGAAGGAGTTTGACCGTGAAATGCCTTGAAATGATCGTGAATCCACACGAAAAGGTTTTAGATGACTGTGAAATGCATGGAAGTGATGATAAATTGAAGTGAAATGACCGTGAAATGCATGTAAATGAAATGAACGAAATTGACCGCTAAGTGAATTAAATGGATTTTCGATCATCGAACGGATGAAATCTTTGAAAATAACTAAGTTGGTTGGTTAAAGTAGCTTCTCCTACCCCAAAATCATATAGGGTACATCGAGTAACTAATTTTAGTTTAGAAGATATTCTTGTTAAATGAATAAAGAAAGAAATGGAAAAAAAGAGAAAAAAAAAATTATATGCTTTGATATATATATATATATATATATATATATATGTGGTAGAAAAAATTATAGGTTGAATAAAGTTCTCCATTAAAAAAAAAATACGAAAAAAAAAAAAAAAAAAAGCTGTTGCTACGGACTTTAGCTATGGTTATTATCCATAGCCATAGGGCCCACCCTATGGGTGCGGCCTCGCCAGATCGATATGGCCGCGCCGGACAGGCCAACAAGTGGCGCCGGGGGCCGCTAATTCGGCACGCCCACTCCGGATGGATCCTGTTGCTACGGATTATGGTATTTATGGCTACGGTTATAATCCGTAGCCATACGTCTGACCGTAGCAAATGGTAACGCCATTCTGCTTTAAACGTCTACCGTTGAAACCCTTCGAGGGGTCATGGAAGTTTTGGATCATTACAATTTTTTTTTTCCTATTCATCCAGGTCTTTGTGACCTCATGAATGGATTAGATGGAAGATAAATCTTATGGTGGGCCCTACAAAAGTTTCAACGTTGAAAATCAATTTTCTGCTGCTCTTTGTGGTGTGATCCAGTTGATCTTTGGATATGATTTTTTTTTTGGGATAATGCTCCGAAATTATCTCGAAATTTGGATGAACGTTGTGGATATAATAAATACATAACTGATGGGTTCATGTAACGTTGATCTCCTTTGAACCGTTCGTACAACTGGGAGTTCGACGAGCGTCAACGCTTGAAGGAAAAAGCAGGGCCATTTTCAACCTTTTGCGGGGCGTCCGTACACCCGGGGAGTATTATTGGAAAGTGAAATGGGTGGGCTTCGTCTCAGGAATGGGCCATATAGTGGTCGTACAGTTGGAAATTTCTCTACGGATTATGTAGCCATATTTTTTTTTTTGTTGTGTTACTTTTGTGGGTCCCATCATGAAGCCTGTGTTATATCCAAACCGTCCATCTATTTGGTGACATCATATTAAGGCTTGAGACGAAAAATAATATAGATATAGGACCACACTGTAAAAGGCAATGGGGAATTGAACCTCTACCATTGAAACCCTTTTTGGAGTTACAGAAGTTTTGGATAATTATGAAATTTGTTTTTACTATTCATCCAGGTCTTTGTGACCCTATGAATGAACTTAGATGGAGAGGATTTCTCACAAACATCACAGTGGGCCCCTAAAAGTTTTTAATGGTCGACGCTCATTCAACACTGTTTCCTGTAATGTGGTGCACTTGAGATTTGGATATACCTCATTTTTGGCCTCATACCATGAAATGATCTGGAAAAATATATGGACGGCATGGATGAAAATCATACATCATGGTGGGGCCCACAGACCATCGACCATCCGCCCTTGGCCGGTGGCAGGCGGAGTACCCAATCCGTTTCCGTGAGAGGGGTATTTTCGTCCTCAAATTGGCTAACCGTACGGGCAGGTCCAAGTTTCCAAAGAAAGTTTGTATAGTTTCACCATAACAGCTGCATAAAAGGTAGGGTCCACGGTCCCAAATTTCTCTACGTGGATTTTATTTGTTCTACGTCCGACGGCAGCATTGCACACAGGGGTTGTACAGGTATACACACACGCGCGGGAACACAGCTAAATAAGAAACACGTGTGTGAGATCTGAGCTTTCCACAATATTTGGAAATAATGCTTAATTCTTCTGCTTAAAAGATCAGACAATTTCAAACGGCCGCAATGCACAAATGAAAAAGGCATTAAATTGTTTTCTAGTCATTCATTTATTTTGATAAGTTTTGGCCCACATGATATATGAAATGGCCTAATTTTTCATGTCAGAAGATCTAAGCAATGTAGCTCGCATTGTGGAAAGCTCAGATCTCACACACATGTCACATTGCTATACATGCGGGAGCCGTACACATCCCGCATGCATCTCGAACTAGCAAAACTCGGTTGTATAATGGTCCGCCCACAGATTATACGTTACCGATCCGATTTTTCAGTTTACAAGTGGGCCATTTCTTTAGCGATCCAAACCGTTGAAATATGCGACCCATTGTGAATAGTCCATTTGAGAATCTACCAAATAAAGAAACCCTAAATCTTTCAACACCCAATAGAGCAACGGTTCCATTCAACCAATAAATGGCCCTAAAGTTCTATGGCTGAAATTTTCCAGATCTTGTGGTTCTGTGCTTCAGCTCCATCCAAAGTGTCTCCCATGTTGTGATATATCAAATTTCCAGATCACTGAATAATGGGCGCCACTTGTATAATAGCTGTGGAAAGAGGAGAAATCAAACGAGCTATCTCTCACCTTACTATCATTAGGTGGTTTGAAATTGGGTTTGGTTGGAAATTGGGTTTGTAAATGACCGGAAGGATTGGTATTTTATTATCCACCGTTGATTACAATTCCATGGTGTATCAAATGACGTGTATTTTTCAAAATAGGAATTAATTCGATCCCAAACGTAGGAGAGGACAGTAAAAATAGCATGATATTTGTAGACATGTAATCATTATGAATTAATGATATTAATTCCATCTAATGCAATTTCATAGCATTTAATCCTACGGTCCAAACCGGCCTTAACAAATTCCAAACTATCCAGTATCTGTTAGTCAATTTCTAGATTTGAATCCTTCTGGATGGCCATTTAGCATACCAGAACGTGAGATGTACCTTATCGTGGGGGACCTACCATTAATGTGGGGACAATGACTTTATGTAGATGAGATCCACACCATCCATTAAGCACGCCACTCTTCTTTTTGCATTGATGCCAAAAATCTTGCAAGCCCAAAACTAAGCTGGGCTACACCATCATGAATAGTGTGAAATCGTGTAAATTGGTGTAGTATGGTTTGTTTGAGTTTAACGATAGCTCGAATTTTAGTAAGTCCCTTTATCCTGATGAGTGGCATCAGATGAATGGATTGGATTCCATGTGAATGCTACAGTGAACCCCACACGCAACTAATAGTGGACATCCCTATTCCATATGTTTCCCACGTGTGGTGTGCCTGAGTTTTGGATCGACTTCATTTTTGGCTTCCATGTGATTATGACAAAGTGGACCTAATGGACGGGGTGGATCTCATGCTTGTTCTTCAGGTACTGCTTAATGAGCGTGTATGTACACCCATTGTACACCTACAATGAGTTGCGCTAGCACAGGTCTTTGCAAAGCTCAAAGTGTGTCAGGGATTTTGATGTACACGACACAGATGTGAAAGATCCAAGCCATCCATCAAATGGTCCCATCATGGATATGACTATTGCAAAAAATAGCCATGTCAAAAAGGTTTTAAATAAGCTACCACATTAACCTAAGTCATGTTTGTTTTACTAATTATATCAATAATGTAAAAGAAGTTAATAATAATTATAATTTACTTGTCTCGTTACATGAGTTGCATTTGCCTATAATAATGGCATCCAAGTAAAATTTTAAAGAAGACAAATTTAAAATTTAAAATTATAATAATTAATTTTTAAATTATATTTGTATTTGGCCTTTAAATTATGTGTCATGGTATTTGTTTAAGTAAATATTACAAAATATAAATAAAGCAAAAGAAGTGAAAATAAACAAGCACTGGGGTTGCAGCTCAGCATGCCCACCATTATGTTTATATGAAATCCACCATTTTTTTTATTACACACGTGTACACACCCCAAACACTCGCGCTGGTGGAATTTCAACACCTCGGGTACTCGAACCCTTGACCGGGAGTTGAAACTCCTGAGATTCTACCATTCCGGCAAGAGAAAGGACCCTATATGAAATCCACCTTAACCAACATGTGAGTCACCCATGCTGAGCACAGGGTAAAAATAAAAATAAAAATCAACCCCATCAAAATTTTGGGTGAACCACATGATTGAAAATAAAGTACATGACAATTCTTGCCCTCTAAAACGTGGCATACCTAAATCAAGAATAGGTATGATTTTTGTACCCAAGGCCTAAGTTGTGTTATAACATCTAATGATTAGAGTGGATTTTAAATAATCATCATCGTGAGCCCGGTAAAAATTATGTGTAGGTATCTCTCTAAAATATATTATTTTTTGTGGCTCACCTAAATAATACTGTCAGTTTAATTTTTTTTAACCTCGATCTTGGTATAGGATTACAAACATAATGATAGAGTGGATCTCAGGTGCACATCATGATGAGGCTCGTAAAAATAGAAATAAATAATAAATCCAGAGTGGTCCTCCCATAAAATTTCTTTATTTTTTACCCAAGGGGTCTCAAGTCTAACCGATTTGGACCACAAGTTCTGGCATATGCATTGATGCTAAATTTGAACCTATTAAATGCATGTGAAATCCAGCCTTTCTAATGTATGCAGCTCACCTGATGTTGGCCTAGTGAAAAAGTTAGCCTTACCTACTTATCAAATGAGCTTCAACACAAAATAATGACGAGACATCGACACATGGAAACGGCAAAACTTAATTGTGGTACACTCAATGAGTGGTGTTGTTGAATTTTTCAAAAGGCAATGCTCATAATGGGTCCGACTTATTAGACGGGGTAGATGTCGTGCACGCTTGAAAGGCTGAAAGTTATCAACTATCTAACAGGTTGGACTTGAGACCTCTTTTCTAATATATGAATGGAGATCTCTTTCTTGCAGCAGTTGGGAGAGGAACAACTGCCCTAGAATTTTAACAGGCCCAACTGTGATTTACAGGGCCATACCAAAGAAAACACCTGGGAGAAAGATGTTCACAGTTGATCTTACCATGCATACTGTGATGATTACACGTAATCCACTCCAAACATTAGATATCTCACCAAAATTTAGGCTTGGGATTCAAATTCTAGAGTCATATATACGTGATTCAAGTGGGTCAGTCCAAGGGAAACAATTTGGAGGGTAAGTACTGCCCTGTCCACTAAGTACTGCCCTGTCCACTATTTCCAATTATGTAGTCCACTTGAATCTTGGATGGTAATTTTTTTTTTTTTGTCCTAAGCCTAACATGAGGTGATGCACCTAATGGATGGGGGTAGATTTAATATAAACATTATGGTGGGGCCAGCCTAACCAAGCTACCAAACTGCCTGCTCACACAGTGACGCAGGGAAGGACATGAGGTCAAGCACCGTCTTCCTCAAGATGATAATTACTCTGAATCCATGGAGCTTCTCTGGACTCCTCATAGAGACTTCTTGAATCCACGACGAAAGAAAGCAGGAAAATAAAAATAATTCTAATAAATTCAAAATTGATTAATGAATGAGTAAAAATAAGTTTACATCCCTTTAAATAAAGGAATCAAGTAATAGGAAAGAAATCAAACTCAAACTACAACTAAAACTCCTAAAATCCGCGACTTACTATAAATAGTAAACTTACTATTTATAGACGGTCGTGACGTCTACTAGTGCGCAAGGTTTTCGGCCAAAAATAGTAAGTGTCCTATTTGGCTTCACCAAACCGTTCTCTTAATTATTCTAAGCACTTTTCATGCCCCAGCGGATAAAGAGTTATAATAAAACTAAAACTTACTATTTATAGTAAAAATGAAAATAAAATAGGAAAACAATCGTCGATCAGGGAGTTTTTTGCAAATTCGGGCTGCGCAACCCGGCAGAGCAGGGTTGGTTGGCTAAAGTAGTTCGTTCTACCCTAAAATCATATATTTTACGTCAGATAACCCATCCCAGACTGCGAGATACGCCCAATCTAAGGTTTGATAATCCGGATCACTTCTGTCGTCGACCGTGCCTTTTCTTATCTATCTTGGCCATGAAATTGTCCACAATCCACTCTACATCACACAAAAACACAATTAAAAAACCTAATGGGAATGATAATTATTTAAATTAATGTACTAATTAAAAGCTCTTGTGAAAAAGGAATTGGAATGCAAATTATATAACAAGCAGGTAGTTTTTTTATAATATAAAATTCATATTTATAAACTTGTAATTTGCAACACCAACTTTCCTTATTATAGAGTGATATCTTTACAATTATTTATTTATTTATTTATTTTACAAGTAATACTTATAATATATTTGTCAAACCATGTTATGAGGACTTTGACCCATTCATGTTTCTATGTGTATATCGCATGGATGGGACCTATCATGTACCACCATTATGATTAATTACTAAAAATAAATCTAAACTACTAATTTTATAAAATAATACATATAATTGTTTTAAAATTTTACTTTAAAATAAATATACCCAACCACGTTGATTAATCATTCCATTTTTTATATGAGGCAACCCATAAGAGTCATACATGTGAGTCACCCCGTGTTAAGCCCAAGGTTAAAAAATAAAAATTAAGAATTAACCCCATCAGTGTTTTGGATGGACCACATGATTGAAAATAATGTATATGACAAGTCTTACCCTCCAAACTGTTTCCCCTAATGTGGCCTACCTAAATTGTGTGGTAACATCTAATGGTTGAAGTGGATTTTATATAACCATCATGCTCCGTCCTGTAAGCAGGTATCTCTCCTAAGTATATCATTTTTCGCACATTGAAGTTAACTTTGAACCTATCAAATGCATGTGAAATCCAGCCGCTCTAATTGAAAGTACTCACCCAAAGTTTGCCTAGTGCAAAAGGAAGCCTTACCTACTTATCAAATGGCAAAACTTAATTATGGTACACTCAATGAGTGTTGTTGAATTTTTCAAAAGGCAATGCTTATAATAGGTCCAAATCCATTGCCAAATAATAATGGCTAATTTGGAATGTGGGATTAGGTGGGATGGAATTACATTTGATCCCATACAAATTTCCTCCCGCATTAGAAGGATTAGATAAATCCAAGAATTATATCATCCAGTCCCAATAATAAATGCTGCAATCCACTACATATTTGTGGGCTATGTTAATGCATGATTTTATCCACACGGTCCATCTATACACGCATTTTATATGTTATATTTGAGTTGCATGTGTGCACCGATGATGTGAAATCTGATATGATACAATGGTATTTCAAAAAATGCAATCATTGGGCAATAACAATAACAATTTCATCTAATACAATTTCATACTTAATTAATTAATAACAAACATTAAACAAAGTATTAATGAAAAAAATAAATCATTAGACTGAGAGGACTTATGTTATAACATTTAATGAGTCAGATGGCCAAATAATCTCAATTATTTATTTAATTAAATATTTGCATACTTCACGTGCAATTCTCACCCATGAGAACTGAAGTTTTAAAGTTTTCTACTTGGTATACATTAAGGTGGACGTAATAGTGAAATTTGATTGGTCGGATGATTCTGTCAGTGACGACCCACACAAGATATGTTGAAAAGTTAATTGATGGAGCACGCGCTTAACCTGGACCCATCTCTGACAGAAGCCCGTGAGCCAACCAAATTCTGCCACGTCAGTTCGTCTCCTGCCGAGTCCTGGTGGGTGTACCGAATCCGCGTACCGTGGGAAAGGGTGTAGAAATGCCGTACATCTACGTCAGCTATTTCTACTCGGGTTGACGTCTTGGACAATCCGTCAAAGCACGTGTGGCAACATTTTCTCAAAGTCACGTGTGCAATAGCATGGCCCCACACGCCTAACCGTGGTGTTAATATCGTGTCAACAATGCAAGCGTTGTGGAAAGTCCGTCACGTGACGGGACTTCCATGTAGCAACCGCATAAGTTTCAAATGTTGAGATATATTTTAGACATTTACCTAATATGTGATTTGTTTTACTTCTATTTCGATTGCTTATTTATATTTATAAAAGAAAGAAAAAATTACTGCAGAACGTAAGTTATCCTTGTACCTTAACTTTTAAATTTTCAGAAAACGAGTATAGAATTCGGGTTATAAAATCGAAGGCATTATGATATAAGTAGTTGTGAAAAGATGTGGAATCAAACGAGCTATCTCTAACCTTACTTTCATTAGGTGGTATGAAATTGGGTTGGGATGGAAATTTCATCCAGGTTTTGAAATGACTGGAAGGATGGTATTTTATTATCCACCGTTGATTACAATTCTATGGTGTATCAAATGAGGATTTACCTAATAGTGTATTTTTCGAAATAAGAATTAATTCAATTCCGAATGCAGGATAGGACAGTCAACATACCATAATACCTGTAGGCATGTAATCATTACGCATTAATGATACTAATTCCATCTTGCAATTCCATACCATTTAATCTTACGGTTCAAATAGGCATTAACAAATTCCAAACCTTCCAATATCTGTTAGCCTATTTTTGGATTTGAATCCTTTTGGATGGCCATTTAGCATACCAGAACGTGAGGTGTACCTTATGGTGGGGGACCTACCATTAATGTGGGTACAATGACTTTATGTAGATGGGATCCACACCATCCATTAAGCACGTCTCTCTTCTTTTTGCATTGATGCCAAAAATCTGGCAAGCCCAAAACTAAGTTGGGCTACACCATCGTGAATAGTATGAAATCATGTAAATTCGTGTAGTATGGTTTGTTTGAGTTTAACGATAGCTTGAATTTTAGTGATTCCCTTCAATCTGATGAGTGGCATCAGATGACTGGATTGGATTTCATATGAATGCTACAGTGAACCCCACACTCAACTAATAGTGGACATCCCTATTCCATATGTTTCCTACGTGTGGTGTGCCTGAGTTTTGGATGACTTCAATTTTGGCTTTCATGGTGAGTATGACATAGTGGGCCTAACGAACGGGGTGGATCTCATGCTTGTTCTTTAGGTACTGCTTAATGAGTGTGAATGTACACCCTCCATACACCTACAATGAGTTACGCTAACACAGGACTTTGCAAAGCCTTTTTTTTTTTTTTTTTTTTTTTTTTTTTTTACACACACACACCCTACACACTCGTGCCGGTGGAATTTCACCACCTATGCGTACTCGAACCCTTGACCAGGAGTTGAAACTCCTGAGAGTCTACCACCGAGCAAGAGCAAGGACCCAGCTTTGCAAAGCTCAAAGTAAGGGATTTACACAACACAGACTCAAAAGATTGAAGCCATCCATCAAATGGTCCCATCATGGGTATGACTATTACAAAAATTAAGCCATGTCAAAATGGTTTCAAATAAGCTAATACATTAACCTAGCTCATGTTTGTTTTACTAATTATATCAATAAGGTAAAAGAGGTGAATGAAAATTATAACTTACTTGTCTTCCTTACATTAGTTGCATTTGCTTATAATAATGACATTCAAGTAAAATTTTAAAGAAGGTAATTTTATAATTTAAAATTATAATAATTAATTTTTTATTATTATGTTTGTTTTTGACTTTCAAATTATGAGTCATAATATCTGTTTAAATAAATATTATAAAATATAAATAAAGCAAAAGAAGTGAAAATAAACAAGCCCTTAATTAATTATCATGTGCCACGTCCCAAAATTCAGGCCAAGAATATGCACCCTTAAACCTGAGTTTCAATTCGTAACTTGTACACAAAGTGTACTGATTTAATTCCTTAATCAGTTTAATTAGAGATGATAATTATATTTAATATAAGTTCCACCATAATCTCAATTATACATACATAACACTTAGTACCAATCAATCAGGCATATACACATTTTGTCAACTCTTAAAATAAAATAAAACTTAAAAATCATTCATTTATTATATCATCATACTATGATTATGTTTATTCTATACTAACATTGTTTTAATGAAATAAATCTAAATAATTCATTAAGATCTCAAAATCAATACTAATATGCATTATACGTTAATCAAACTATTCTAACAAATAAATCACATAATCAGAAACTGTCTAATGCCGTCACTTCATCTTCAGATAAGTATGGCCACGTTTTACATGCGTCGTATTCAGGTACGGTAGATCCTTCCGGTTCTTGCGCCACATCATCTACTAATGGCTCATATGTACTGTTTTTCCATCAATAAAAAGGTAAGCTGGCCAGGCTTAATAAAATAACCCAGCATGATTCATAATAATAGCAATTAAAATAACATAAAAATGTATGCACAATGATATAGATGTAAATGGTGTATGAATGCATCAGATGAGGTGATCGTTCATCTACTTAGGTTAGAGGTTGTTAACTAGCATCTACCCGTTGGGTAAGCTTCCACCTTTCGGTAAGCTTGGGTATAGCCCGCATCTGGTAATGCTCTACCAGGATCGACATTTCTTCCATGGAGGACTCATATGATCGATCATGCATTATGTAAATGTAATGAAATGATGGATGATATGGAAATGCATATTTTTCATATTTAGTATAATTGTCTTGATCAGAATATTCACATATGATATTTAGCGTACAATTACCATAACAAAATACTCAAATCAATATATCAATCAATCAAACAATCACAAACGATTTATTTTAATTTTAATGAATTATGAGACAAGTTGGATTACTCACCTGAGTGTGATAGTATATAATTCACAAGGTAAATGAATTAGTTTGAATTCAGATATCCTATTGGTTATATCAATAACATTATTATTCATCCAGTTATTTTATATGGTGGGGTCCACCTTTGATATATATCTTAGGTGGCTAAATCTTAAATAATCAAATAATTAAAATTATATGTTTATTAAATTTAATTATCAAAATTTAGAATTTTCTTTTTAAGATCCTAAAATTTAATGTCAAATAATTAATCGGGGTGACCCACTGGATGATTGGATCACCCAGATTCTTGAAGTCTTGACATATTTTGCCTCTACACATTGGATAAATGGTATGGATCTCACCACATATACACCAATGGCCCATCTCGACCTTATACGCCAAGTGATACCAACACTTGCGTAAAAATCTAAAATTTTTTTATTAAATAATAATGAACATATCTAAAATCATAAAGCATCACTTTGTTAAAGATTGGAACTTGATCACTTCTTAATTAGAATTTCCTCTTTCTTTTACTTTAGGGCGTCCTATCTCCTTTTTTTTTACTGCTTCAAGAATTGATTCATAAACCTCTCTCTAACTAAGAATTTCTTTACCAACTCAACTATTAATTTATTCTTATTTTTTATTTAAAAATAAAATATTTAAATATTTAATTTAATTTTTTATAATGTACCAAAATTTAGGGTTGATACAATATATGACGTGGGGTCATACAAACAATGGAGTTGCAACTCAGCATGCCCACCACTATGTTTATATGAAATCCACCTTGACCAACATGTGAGTCACACATGTTAAGCCCAAGGTAAAATAAAAAAAAATAAAAAATCATCCCCATCAATATTTTGGGTAGACCACATGATTGAAAATAATGTACATGACAATTCTTACCCTCTAAACCGTGGCATACCTAAATCAAGAATTGGTATGATTTTTGTACCCAATGCCTAAATTGTGTTGTAACATCTAATGGTTGGAGTGTATTTTATATAATCATCAAGGTGAGCCTTATGAAAATCAAAGGTGGGTATCTCTCCTAACTATATCATTTTTTGTGGCCCACCTAATTAATACTATCATCTTAATTTTTTAGCCCCGTGCTTAGTGTAGGATTACAAATATGATGATCAGAGTAGATCTCACATACACATTATGATGAGCTCCATAAAAAAATCAAGGGTGGACCGCCAATAAAATTCCCTTCTTTTTTAACGAGGGGTCTCAGGTCTAACCAGTTTGACCACAAGTTATAGCATATACATTGATGCTAACTTTGAACATATCAAATGCATGTGAAATCTAGCCTTTCTAATTGATAGTGCTCACCCGATCGAAGATCGCCTAGTGCAAAAGGTAGCCCTCCCTACCTACATATCAAATGAGATTCAATATGTAAAATAATGTTGAGACATTGATACATGGCAAAATTTAATTGTGGTACACTCAGTGAGTGGTGTTGTTGAATTTTTCAAAAGGCCTTGCTTATAATAGGTCCAACTTATTAGACAGGGTAGATGTCGTCCACACGTAAAAGGCTGAAAGTTATCAAGTATCCAACAGATTGGACATGAGACCTCTTTTCTAATATGTGATTAGAGATCTCTGGTTTTCTTGCAGCAGTTGGGAGAGGAACACCTGCCCTATATTTTTAACAGGCCCACCTATGATTTAGAGGGCCACACTGAAGAAAACACTTGGGAGAAGGATGTTCGTACTTGATCTTACCATGCCTACTGTGATGATTATACGTAATCCACTCCAAACATTAGATATCTCAGCAAAATTTAGGCTTGAGACTCAAATTTTGGAGTCATCAGTTATTCAAGTGGGTCAATCCAAGGGAAAAAATTTGGAGGGTAAGTATTGTCTTGTACACTATTTTCAATTATGTGGCCCACTTTAATCATGGATGGTGACATTTTTTAGTTTTGAGCCTAGCATGAGGTGATGCACCTAGTGGGTGGGGTGGATTTAATATAAACATTATGGTGGGGCCTAACTAAGCTACCAAACTGCATGCTCACACAGAGCCACGGATAAAAAACCTAATGGGAATGATAATTATTTAAATTAATGTACTAATTGAAATCTCCTGTAAAAAAGGGATTGGAATGCAAATTCTATAATAGGTAGGTAGTTTTTTTTATATATAAAATTCATATTTGTAAACTTGCAAATTGCAACACCAACTATCCTTATTATAGAGTGATATCTTTACAATTATTTATTTATTTTACAAATAATACTTACAATATATTTGTCACACCATGTTATAAGTACTTTGACCCACTCATGTTTCTATGTGCATATCGCATGGATGTAGACAATCATTACGTGTATGTCGCATGGATGTAAACAATCATTATCTCTCATGCTATCGTACATATATCCTTCTAATAACTACCTTAAAGCCTATTGTTACGGACCTATGGTATCCCACCATTATGATTAATTACTAAAAATTAAATCTAAACTACTAATTTTATAAAATAATACATAATACTTATTTTAAAATTAATTGTTTAATTAAATTTATCTTAAATACAAGACAAAACCCGTGAGAGCATAGATCATTTGTTAAGAATTCTACTCCTTGTAGGAACATGATCAATCACCTAGCTCATCATGATTGTGTAAGAATATGTGTTGGTGAATCAAAGTAACTAGTCAAAATCTTTACTGAGACCCCAGGTCCTCTTTAAGTGTATCAAGCATAGAAATTGTAATTAAGTTAATAGCAAATAGTAAAATCCAACTTCACTTCCTAAATTCAATTAAATGCATATGCATGCATGCACACGCTTACATATGTGTTGGGACAATGTCCCATGGTAGAGACTCACGAAATGCACCACAGTAACACCATGTATAGTTGTTTATGAAATAAATTATTTCAATTTTATCACTAATGTTTTGTGGTGCCTTAGATTCTGCAAGTTTTGGAAGTCAAAATGGGACATTATCAATCCAACTGACAGTATAGTGAGGGTTTTCAGATGGAGTAGAGTAGGACAGTGTCAATCCGGTTGGTAGGAGCTCACTTTGACCAACAACGTGTAGTGTCAATCCAAATTGGTCTGACCGACAACGTACACAAATTAGTAGAAGTCGAAGTATTTTAGTCTAATTGTGATTAGGGCTTAATTAATTATGAGTGTTTTATATCTAAGTGTAAGGGTATTGCAAAGTGAAAGGGTTTTCTACACTTATAAGCGATTGGGAAGAAATTTTCTAAGGGGTTAGGCTTTTTCCTAGGTGTGCATCGTAAGGAGAGATCGGTTGATTTTGTAATCGGAGAATGTGAGTATTGTAAACTCTAAGGCTCTTGATTATAGTGGAGATCTATGTTACTTTGTGTCATAATTTTTTTCCGCAGGGATTTAATTTTCACGTAAAATCAGTGTGTTCTATATTTGTTTGTTCAATTTTTTTATTATCCATTTGTTATTCTATTTTCGTTGAGCATACTTTCGCAAAGCGCACGGATTAACAGTTGTGTTAGATATGAATTTCTAGTTGTGTTAGATATAAATTTCTAATACCTAGGATTGATATAAGTTTATTGTGTCCTTGGAATTATATCAAAGTGGTGTGAGAGACGATCGGGTTTCTCCAACAACTAACTATTACATTATTTTAAGTTTACAAATAACCAAAAAACATTAAGCCTTATAGTGGATTTCAAATTAAACTTATCCTAATACATTGCCAATGATAAAGGCCTATTTGAAATATGGGATTAGGTGGGATGGAATTGCATTTGAACTGGTGTAAATTTCATCCAACATTTAAAGGATTAGATTAATCCAAGTATCATATTATCCAATCCCAATAATAAATAGTGCAATCCACTGCATATTTGTGGGCCATGGTGATGCATGATTTTATCCACGCCCTCAATCCATACACGCCTTTTATATGCTACATTTGAGTTGTATATGTGCACCGATGATGTGAAATCTGATATAATACAATGGTATTTCCAAAAATGTAATCTTTGTGCAATAACAACACGATTTCATCTAATACAATTTCATATTTAATTAATAATAATAAACATCAAACAAAGTATCAATGACCAAAAAAAAAATTCATTAGACTGAGAGGACTTACGTTCTAACATTTAATGAGTCAAATGACCAAATAATCTCAATCATTTATTTAATTAAAAATTTGCATACTTCACGTGCAAATTTCCCCATCACACCCGGAAGTTTCAAAGTCTTTTATTTGTATACATTAAGGTGGACGTAATAGTGAAATTTGATTGGCCTGGATGACTGTATCAGTGATGGGCCCACACAAGATACGTGGAAAAGTTATCTGATGGAGCACGCGATTGGCCTGGACCCATCTCTGACAGAAGCCGGTGAGCCAACCAAATTCCGCCACGTCGGTTCGTCTCCTGCCGAGTCCTGGTGAGGGTGTATCCAATCCGCGTGCCGTGGGAAAGGGTGTAGAAATGCCGTACATCACATCAGCTATTACTACTCGGGTTGATGTCTTCGATGATCCTTCAAAGCACGTGTGGCAACATTTTATCAAAGTCCCTGTGCAGTAGCATGGCCCCACACGCCTAACCGTACTGTTAAGAACGTGTCAACCATGCACGCGTTGTGGAAAGTCCGTCACGTGACAGGACTTCCATGCAGCGACCCGCATAAGTTTCTAGTGTGGGTGCCTCTCTCCGAAAGCGCGTCTTGTGTGCATATGGTGGCTCGTCGCCGACATGGTCCCGCATCGTGTACTGAGTGAACTCTGTGGGTCCCACCGTGACTTAAAGATTTCATCCACTCCGTCTATTCATTTTAAAATATAATTTTAATAGTAGATACCAAAAATTAATCATATTTAAATATCAAGGATCACACCACAGGAAACAGTGAGAATTGAACTTCAACTTTGAAAAGTTATCGGGGGACATGGAAGTCTTTGGTCAAGATGATATTTTTTCTTACCTTCATATATGTATGTTTGATCTTATGAACGGCTTAGATTACAAATAAACATCACTGTGGGTCCTATGACGGTGGAAATCAAGATTCCCACCGTTTCCTGTGTTATGGTCCACTTCAGCTTTGGATATGCTTTATTTTTTGGCTCAGCCCCTAAAATGAGCTGGAAAAACGGATGGACGGCGTGGATAAACCATATATATTCACAGTGGGCCCAACAGAGTTTACTAAGTAGCAATCTGATTTCAACCAACATTTCCATTTGCAGACAACCCATGCAATCAGAGCTGTTGGTGTAGTGGGTCATCACGTGAACAGGATGTATCCCGAAAATGACAGTGAACTAAGAATCTTATCCGTTCAAGCAGTGAATGTGGGCCATTTTAGACATCAAACAGACGGTCCGATCATCAGTCGGAATTTTTTATTTAAAGCCGCTAGCATACCTGGCGCACCGAGAGCCACGTGTGTGGGATTTTCACTAGATCCACCCCGTTCGTAAGGTGTGTTGCCTCGTTTTCACGATGGAGTTACAAAAATTGTGACCATCCAGAAGTCAGGTGGACCACTCCATAGGAAAAGGTTAGGATGGGATGCCACCATTAATTTTGTATAGGGCACACCTGGATGTTTACATGCCATCCGATCCATTAATCTGATTAGCGTCATCAGGATTAATGAATTACACAAAAATCGCAGTATTCAAAAACCCAACTGAGCCATACAATTTGAATTTAGAGGCTTTTAGGGGTGGCCCACCTTAACATTGAATGAGCCTGATTTTGAGTAGCACGGTTAAAAAAGGTGTGATGCACGTGATGGACGGGGTGGATTTAATGCACATTAAGTCGTCTCCCCCACGTTAGAGAAAGTTACCACTGTAGACACGTACCCGTGTTACGCAAGAGTTTTATCTATCTATATATATATATATATATATATATATATATATATATATATATATATATATATATATATATCTTTTTCATGCCAGCAATCCGATGGTTGGAATTATGTGATGAAAGTGATGCGTAATGCTTTAAAACCATTATAGGGTATCATTAAATGATGGGCCCCAAGCATAGATGACCGAATTTGTTGGTTGACCTATTCAATAGAGACGATCCAGACCTTTCATTTTCGAGGCGATTGATGGGATGGTTAGAATCTTGTAACTGTTGCTTCAGTGCTACGGTGAGTTTTGTACACGGCTAGTTGGATCATGCACGCAGGGAACGGAAAGGCTTGCCTGACTTGCTTAGTCATACGGAAGCATGACTTTCGCTGACGTGGATGGAAGGAATTCATGTAGATGAGATCCACCCCGTTCATCCAACGTACCACCCTGTGTTTGGACGTGGGCCGGAAATAAGAATTCCATTGTATTACACCGTGGGGGACAATTAAGAAGTGGATGCCCACCATGGAAATGGTTCAAATTGTGCATTGGGCCCACCGTGGTGTATATATGTCATCCAATCCATTCATCTGACGTACCCTTCCAATATGAAGACGCTTGCTAAAATCAGGATATTCCAACTGCTCAGGTGGGCCACACCACCTGATTTAAAAGTTTGAGACATGATTAATTTTACCCCGTTCCTTGTGGTGTGACCCACCTAAGTCTCGGGTTAAACTTACTTTTATGACCACGGTAAAAATGTGATGGTGCGACTGATGGACAGGATGGATCTAATGCATTCTTGTTGGCCGTATGAAATGAACAAAATGAGATTCACACAAATTCCGAAAGGTTTTTAATAGTGGGGTCTACATCCCAATGGTTCCCTGGGGTGTTGATCATCTGGTCATCGGCAGCATGTGACCGTTTGGACGATCTATTATATGTGATCTACTTTTGATTATGACTTTTAAGATGATGGGCCAGGAGACGGGGGATGAAGATAAGATAAATGTGCTGGTAATGAGGAAATTAGTAAATGATAAAATGACTTGAGAATAGACAGTGATGTAGAGTGGAGATGCATTGTTGGCATAGCTAGATCAAAAGAAAACTAAATGAAATTGATCTAGTCTTACCTGGGGAATGACATAATTAGGTTAAACATATCTAATTTTAATAGATTCATTCAAAATATGAGAAAATTACCGTTCTAAATTTTGACAATAAAACAATTATAACTTCTGATGCAAGCATTATCATGAACTACAGGATCTATCAATCTTTGTGTAATGGTGCATTCGAGGACAACCAACCTGCTTTGCAGGTTGAAGACGGGCATTTCACGAGAAAACACATATCTTCAATGTTAAAATCAAGATTTCATTGACAAAATTAACCTTTAGTAGATACTTTACTATGTTAGATAATTTTTATTTGAATTAGGTTTTGGGTGGGCTATCTAAGTGATATATAAATAATGTAATCAAGCAAACTTAGATTATTATTAAATAAAAATACCTTAATTTTCCGTCTTATTTCTTGGGATGGAAGAACTTGCCTTTAGATTGAAATTCTTGATTACTTGTGGAAGACGGTAATTTTCTTTTTACTGTTTCACACACTTCTGTATCACAAATACAATAATGTTCTCTGAACTTAAAATAAAATAATGCATTATACATATATAAGGTATAATGTATTCAAATTATATGATAATTAGTGTTCCAAACACTGTTTCTTAGCCTAATGTTATGTGTCATAACAGATAGTTTTATAATTTATTACGAATTTCATAATGAGACATCCAAACGGGGCCTCAACATGGGGCCAGTATGATGGACCTCTCAGATCTTGGTAATCAGTCACATGACTGCTAGATCCACAACTCATTGCATTTGCATGTGCAATGCACGTGTAGCCGCACAAGTGTGGTCTACTCATCAAGTGGGCCACACTATCCCCCAAAGAATGAATTAATGAAATGTATCATAGAAATATTCCTTGTTTTAAGTGGCCCAGCAGTAGCATGAATCTAGATCTGAAGTTTGGGCTTTCTGATTCTCTGGGCCAATTTTCCAAAGCTGCCAAACAGGCAGGTCAGCAGAAGTACTTGATTGAAACTTTTTTCGGCTGAAGCCACTCTTGGGCCGCGTGCCGATGTCACAAGCGTGTAGGTGATTGAGGGTCAGCCAACCCAGATCATCGAGGGCCGTTTCTTGATCTGAAGTTGACAAGGTATGGCCCATGTCTCTAATAAGCATACCAAGCTGCCCTGATAATAAATACGTCTGGGTCTAAGTCCAAAAGTCAGACCCGAGCACAAAGCAGGCCGAGTTACACACTCAAAGCAGACCTGATGCGAACCGGACCCAGTTTTAAATTGGTCCGACCACACCATCCTAAAATGGGTTTGACTCAGACCCGATGTAGGCTCAGGCTCGACCTAGACCTGTATTAGGGGTTAATGCGAGTAAACCGCTCTCGTTGTCTCCTGCGCTTATATGTGCAGCCTCTCCCACTCTTTTCCTCCTTGAATAGGCCTTGCACCTATAGTAGCTTAATTGGGTTGTTAATGGGCTAGGCTGGGCTGGCCTGTAGGTTTTTTGGGTTGGAGTATTAGGCCCACTGACTGGGCTTGAGCTTAAAACCCTACCCGTTTGTCAATCCGCCCAGGCTACAGTCAACTAATATGTCAAAAGCCACAGCCCGGCCCGGACCGGCCCGACCCAGCCTATTCACCATTTTATAATTAAAATTTAAAATAATTTTTTTACTCTCTCTTCAAAAATTTGAAAATTCAGAAACCAACCATCCCTTCTCTCCCTTTTCAGACAATTGAAATTTCAAAAACACAATTCCTCTATAAAAAAATCCTTATAAAACACACTTCCTCTCTAAAATAAATAAAATAAAATAAAATAAATAATAAATAATAAATAAATAAATAAATAATCCTTATTCACATGATTGAGATTTCAAAAACCCACTTTTCTCTCTTTCTCTCTCTCAAACTCCTCTCATGCTTTAAAATCTCAAATGACTCGGTTCAATCCTAACGATTAATCCTCTCTCTTTGCTTTCATTCCATTCTCCTACAAAACCATCCAGACGCTCTCATCTCAAATCCCCATCTCCAAACCCTACCACTCGTCCAATACTGCCAAGGAAAATTCCACAATCTCCTTTAATACGTCGTCTCCTATTCCTCCGTCCTTTCCGCTGCCGCCCCAAACCCGGATTTCGACCCACCAACCTCCGATCTCAGTTCAAATTGCTTCCCAATCGAAGGCCTTTTCTCAAGCTCCACATCAACAAATTCGGCGTGGGATCATGTTATGTTTGGTGGATCTCTAATTGAAAGAAAGAAGAGCCGCTGATTCTTCCTAACAAAAAATCGAAGGTCGTAATCTCCCTCTCTGTTACTGAGAATGGGTCCAAAAAAAAAATTATATATAAAAAAAAAAAAACAAAGTACAAGAAAATCATGTGCATACAAAACTACTACAAATCATAATAATACTTTACATTTACAACATACACCTACAAGACACTCAAATAAAGCTCACGACTAGAGCACTACACCAATAATACATGTAATAAACCATTTTTCAATTCAACGGTGGAGACCACTCCCTACTGTTTCCTATAGTGTAGTTCACTTAAACTTCATACCAGCCTCATTTTTGGGCCCATGCCCTAACATGGGCGGGCATAACTGATGGACGGAGTGGATTTGTCATATTATCTCTGCGGGCCCCACACCTCTCACACCTGACTCTATCCCTGTTTTTCTCTCCTCCACGACTCATCACCAACTTTCAACCCACCAGAAAAGTGGGCGTGGGCCCGATCCGACTGTTCATTCGGTGGCCCGTCATCCTGGCCCATCATACAAAAAAACACACGTTACTGTAAAATTGGTAGAAACCAACTCTCTCCCACTTCTCTCCTTTTTTGTCGTTCCATAATGGAATGACTTCACACTGATACTATCCATATTGTCCATATGAGGTTTTCGGGAAAGAGAATGAGAAAAAGAAAAGAAAAGGAAAAATAAACGAAATGCATTGTTAACGCATGCCGCCACAAACTTTGAACCTCTGAACTCATTGGCAGATCTCCATTTAAGCTTTGATATCTCAAATTTCCAAGCTTCTTTACGTCAGATTTCACCATCCTAAAGAAACATAACAGCCAGAAAACCTTCGATCGGCGATCAACCATTGCAGGCATATCCATCTTCCTCGTTAGGCAGCAGTAGAGGTGGGATCAAGTCGAGTCAGACCGGATTAGGTCCAACTCGACTCGATCTGGCTTTTGTAAGTATCCGACCCGAACTCGATCCGATTCGGGACCGAGTCTAGCAAGGCTGACCTGAACCGAGTCTGACTCGGTCTGGGAACCAAGTCGGATCGAGTTGAGTTTGTTCGATCGATTCGAACTGCGCTGAGTCAAGCCGAGCCGAATACTATGGTACTAGGAAAACAGGAGGGAAATCATGAGAGAAAGAGGGAGAGAAATGAGGAGAGAAAGAAGGAGAGGAAGGAAATCGAGAGAGAGAGGGAGAGAATGGAAGAGAGAGAATGAGGGAAAGAGAAGAAGTCGGCTCGGGCTGTGGTGCCGCATAAGTTCATCTGGCAGCATCGGCTCAGGTACGATTAGGGTTCGAGTAGAAGAAGGGTAAATTTTTTTAAAAGTAAAATTTGACTTTATACTACCCGATTCGGATTCAGATTGGATCAGATCGAATCGGATCAAGTTGCTACATGACCCAAACTTGACTCGGTTTGGCGTCAGATCCGAGTGGGACTACTCGATGCGACTCGACCCGACCCTGGCTTTTAGTTAAGGTCGGATCGAAACCGGCCAATTCGGTCGAGTCGGGTCAAATCCTGCCCACCTCTAGCAAGCAGTTGCTGCACCATCAAATCTCAACGTTAAAACTCTTTCATCTCATTTGGCAAGCTTCTAAACCCTCTGCAACAATTGTTTTTCCATTTTAAATCAGATCAATGGTTGTTGTTATCGCTTAAATCTAGTAGAGCCCGCGACTCCACTTGTAGGCTCCCGTGCACCTACACTAATTGACAATGGGGCTACCGATTGTGGTCATGGACCCTCTGATGCCTAAGTAGGTACCTAAAGTGGATGCAGTTAGTGCCAGAATTTTCGTGCATACCTTTTACCTAAGATGGAGGGTATATTTATAGGTTCTCTGGGTATTCTGTGTATCGTACTAGATCTGTCAGTTATGTTGAAGGGCCCATATTTGGGGCATGAATTTGCTTTCGAAAATATCTTCCAATTTTTCTTCGATTATCGTGATTTTCGGCTAAGATCCCGTCGAGTCAATCCTGCCTTGGTATGACACAAGATTGCCTCTGGACATTTCTGTCCGGAGGTCGAGGTCATTAATCGAGGTCAATATCGATGACTGAGGTCGAAGTTTGTAAGACTACTATGTCAAGATGATTAGGTTAGCTGATGAACCTTATTACCGAGCTCCGAGCCTAATCGGTTTTTAGCTCGACTGGCTCAACAAGCAGATCCTTTATCGAAGCCTAACTCGACCTCTCTGCTGGTAGAAAAGTTGGTGGTTCGAAGAGATTGTTGTGCTAATTCTTTGCCTCATATCTCATATGATTGGTCAATTCGGTTTTCCCCGTAATAGTTGTAAAATGTTTCATCAGTGCAGAACATTCCATTCAGTGAGTAGTAATTGAGTGCCTTACAACTAGCCGAGTCAACCAGTTAAGCAAAAATCTCAGTGTCTGATTCATCTTAAGCCTCGATTCATAATACCCTAAGGAAGGTAACTCCTCTCATAATCAGATCAAACTCTCAACTATTTCATAATTTTTTAACGCATGACTCATTGAGTTGATCTAGTGAATCGGTTGCTAAGTCTTATCTTCTCTTAGTGTCTAATCTGGCTATCACGTGAATTCTAACCCAATTAACCATGTTGAATCCCAGTGATCTCAAACTAAACCTAGGTAGTGACTTGTTCGAATCATCACAAGACTATAATAGAGATTTTCAACTCGTCAGTAGTTAATGAAAATCCCTCAGGTAGGTGATCATCCTTGTTTGAGATTTTTACAAATTTTATCATATGTAAGTCTAGACACAGGAATATTCTTAACTAAATTCAAAATGATAATTCGCAAAAGGAATTATCCTTTCATGGTATGTTATGAACTTTATAGTCTTAAATTTCGATGATATTACTGTAAGTGTGAATGTTGGATCTATTATTTCACTAGCTATTGTACATGTGTAAATGTTAATCCTGAATTTTAATTGCATTGCCAAATCTTAATTCAAGTAGCTGCTATGTGTATTTAGAAAATCATGAATATATAATTTTAGAATAACCAGCGATGTTATTGGGACTTTATACTATGGATGTATATATTTTATACCTTAAATATATAGATTGAACCCCGTGAACACTCGAATTGTATGCTTTTGAATTTTGTGTTAATCTCATTATTACATGCTAGGTGTAATTATAAATTTTATTGTTAATCTTTCAAGTGTAATAGTGTAAATTTATTTGGTTAAATTTATAAGTCAAAGAGTATATTATTCATGCAGATATCTTTCATTATCTATTAATATGTTATTATGAATATTGAGGAAATGGAAAATGATTTAGTATATTGTTATGGGTGCTCTTCCCATGGCCATTCCCGAAAGGATCGACAGGGGGTGTTTTGCCCTGAGCGATTCCCTAAAAGATATGCACACATGGGTACTTTGTCTCGAGCTTCTATCCCTAAAAGTTTTACATTGGTGCTCTGTTGAGGGTTATATCTTGAAAGGATGAACATTTATATCTTGAAAGGATGAACATCAACGCTCTGTTGTGGGTCATACCCTAAAAGGATTAACGCACATGGGTGTTTCGCTCAGACTTATTCTTAATATGTTGAGGATGATCTGTTTTAAAACAAATTGTTCATTTATATTCATGAATGACGAATGGTTAAGTGTGATGTCAAATCCAATACTTACCTTATTTTAATTAATGTGTTAGGCTTGTATTTGTTAAAATTTATGAAACTTTCAACTCGGAATTGATGTAATCTTATTGAGTTGTCAACTCACGGTGTTTTGAACCCTTTCGGGATATGAATATTTTGAAGATATAGAATTCTCCATTTGTATTTGGAGCATTAGATACGATTGGTAGCACATGATATTTTATCCTTCTTAGGATTTGTTTAAATTTCTTTTGGAGTGATTGATGTAATAAAATCTTAGGTTTGATTTATAGTTCCCTTACTTTTAGTTAAATTTAGTGATTGTGGATTGATGTAGTAGCAGACAATGAAATTATTTATCATAGTATGTGGTTTAGATTTTAAATTTTGTGAAATGTCATGTGAATAAATGAAATGAATGTTTCTTAGAGATACCTTATCTTTTTCATAGTTCACAGGTTTGAAATTTAGGTGTTGAATATCCTATTTAGGTACTCGAATTTTGGAGCAAGACAATACACCACACAACTACAACTACTCACACCTCACACCTCAAGGCTACTCACATCTCACACTACTTACATCTCTTCACCATTGGAGATGCTCTTATTTATAGCCAAAAGGTGCGGCGACGTTGATGGCAATCTCCTTATTTAGTAGGTGCATATTGTAGAGGGAATTATATCCCAAGCATGTCACGGTTATCTTTCGAAATATTCGACAAATATCTCGAAAATATATATTTGATAAGTTCTGAGTTGTCGGAATTAGAAGAAACATGTATTAGGAAGCCGAGACCAAGCATCCTAGGTGGCCTACATAACCATCCCGATGAGTAGTTTACCGACCTGGATACTCTAGTGAGCCGTGGTCAAGTTTTCTCTTAACATTGAACAGTTCATCGACTTATCGACTTGCCTTGGACATCGTATCCGAACATTGAGACCGAGCTCTCTTCCTTAATATAATATAGACGAAATCGGGGATGACCATCCTTTTCATCTTATCGTACGGTGCAGAGTTTGTGAAGGAGCTCGGCCTCAAGCTCGACATTGTAAAATAAAGTATGTTATGGGAAGATCCAAACCCCTTCAATTCTGAGGACTGACACCACCTTAATACGATCAGACACTTGAGGTTATCTAGGATTGTGAAAATGACCGAAGGGAAAAATGATTCTCGTTTGCTTGTTGCAAGTGTGCAGGTTCGAGACGTTGAAGCAGTTTGGAGTTCGTGAGTCAGAGTAGAGAGTCGTCCAGATTTACTCTTCAACATTTTTTGGCGCAATCTGTGGAAATCTAATACGAAAGGTTAGGTTCCTATTCTTAAGCATTATAGCGAGAGGGAAAAAGAAAGTTGGCAGCTATGGAACCAGATCAAAATGATCAAACCCGTTCCTCTTCGCTACGTCTTGCCAAATCGGCCTCAAGGCCTTCCTAGCGTTTTTGCAATCGGGCGAGCAAGTATCGAGCTATGCAAAGCGAGATATAAGCCCTACGTGAAAATTAACCAGATGAAGCGACAATAGGAGCCGCGGCTACATCCCATTCAGGAAAACCTCGTTCAGGAAACGGTCGGTCCAGTAGTGGAAGCCCATTCCGTGCTGAGGAGTATGAGAGCTGAGGGATCTCAGCGGTAACATGCTCGAGTACCAGCTTCGATTCAGAATCCTCCCCCGACCCACATCCGAGCTCCAGCCCGGAAGATAGTGATCGGGTTCCGACGAACGCCTCGGTCACCTTAGCCCTGGTACCAACAGATCTCCACCACAAGTTGAAAGGAGGAGGGGAAGGAGAACTCCAGAAATAGAAGACACTCAGGAGATAGTGGCCGAAAATAAAGATCCTTGGAAAACACGGTTCGCGGATCCAACAACAAGATCCTAACGCTAGAAAAGAATCAGTAACCGTCATCAGTTCCCACTGTTGTTCAAGTGATGATTGAAGAGACCGAGCCTCCCTTCACCTTTACAATCATGAGTGAGGTGATGCCCCAAAGGTTCCGTATACCTCCCGTCATCTAATATTTTGGATTTGGTGACCCATCCGAACATTTGGAGGCTTATCGTTCATGAATGCAAATCCAAACAGCGATTGATGCAATGATGTACAGAGGGTTTTTAATCACACTCACGAGATCCGCTCGGAATTGGTATTGCCAGCTCAGACCCAAATCCAAGATGGCACTCTCTGCAGTGTTCGGTGGTCTAAAAGAGAGGAAGTTCGCCTTCTCCATTGGGAAGAATCCTTCGAAGACATTAACCGAGCTCATCACCAGAGCTCAAAAGTACGCTAATGCTGAGGAATTCTCCAACGCCCGCAAGAATGTTCAAGTAATAGAGCCGATTGGCAAAGGGAAAAGGCCAAGGAATGAAGAACCTCAGACACTCAGCAAATGACCGCGCTGCCCGCGATCGTCGTCCAAGTAGAAAATCGGATGATAAATTCTATTCCTATACCCCCCTCAACACATCCACCGAGCAAATTCTACTGGACATCTGAGGGCAGAAGCTTCTGAATTGGCTTATTTGTATGAAGGCCGACCCGGACCATTAAGACACGCACAGCCGACTGCGTGGACCTTAAGGATGAGATTGAGACCCTCATTCACAAGGGTTATCTGTGCCGATATACCAAGGAAGAAAGAACAGCTCGAAAAAAAGAGTGAGAGCAACCAAACAACACCCTAGAAGAGTCAGTCGAAATTCGCACCATCTTCGGTGGCTCATCCAGTGGCGAAGACTCAAACCGAGCTCGAAAAGCCCACTCTCGGAAGTCTGATCCAGAACATTACATCCACATGACCGAGTGTCCTAGCAAGGAACTCCAAGTCAGCTCGTGTAATCTGACCTTTACGGAAGACGATACGTGCGGAATCCAGCATTCGCACGATGACGCCCTAGTGGTTACTATTACCATAACCAACCACAAAGTGTACCGCATCTTGGTTGACACCAAAAGCTCAGCCGATGTGATCTACTCTGAAGCTTTTAAAAGAATGGAGATTCTAATGTCACGCCTCAGACCTGTGAAGACCCCCTACACAGCTTTGTCGAAGAAAGTGTAATCTCCGAATGAGCCATCTCTCTCCCCGTGACCACGGGAGAAGGACAACATCAAGCCACCCTTATGGTGAACTTCCTCGTTGTCAACGTGCCATCAATGATTAACGTCATTTTGGGCAAACATTTTCTCAATGCAATGAGGGCAATCATCTCCACCTATCATCTGATGATGAAGTTTTCCGTCGAGGGTGGAACAGGTTACCTCCGAGGTGATCAGCGTGAGGCTCGGAGATGTTACGTTATAGCAGTAAAGAAAGGGTTCGTGAAGCAAGCACTCACTGTCAACATCCTAGATCTCAGAGGACCTACAGAGGACTCATCTGTGGAAGACCTGGAGAAAGTATCGCTCGATGAAGCAGACCCGAGTAAGATCGTTCAGCTGGGAATGTCATTAAGTTCTCAGCAGCGGACTGAAATACTGACTTTTGTACGGCAACATACGGATGTCTTTGCATAGTCGGATGGGGATATGCCCGGGATCTCCCCGAATGTCATGGTCCATAGGCTGAATGTGGACCTGGATCACAAACCCATAAAACAGAAGAGGAGACCGTTCAATGCCGAGCGGTATGAAGCCATAGCCGACGAAGTCTCCATTCTACTCGACGCTGGCTTTATAAAGGAGGTATACTATCCCGATTGAATCGCAAACATGATCCTCGTCAAAAAAGCCAACGGAAAATGTGGGTCTATGTAGATTACTCAGATCTGAATAAGGCGTGTCCGAAGGATAGCTTCCCGTTGCCTCGAATTGATCAACTGGTGGACAGCACAGCGGGGCACGAACTACACTCTTTCCTGGATACTTACTCCGAGTATAACCAGATTGCGATGCATCTCCCAGACAGGCAGAAGACTACCTTCGTCATTGACAAGGGACTCTACTGTTACCGGGTCATGCCGTTTTCCCTGAAAAATGCTAGGGCCACATATCAAAGGCTGGTGAATCAGATGTTCGCCAAACAGATCAGGTATACAATGGAAGTGTATGTCAACGACATGCTTATGAAGAGCATTAAGGCGTCCGATCACTTGACAAATCTCAGAGAAACTTTCACAATCCTTTGAGAATACCAGATGAAGCTGAATCTCGCGAAATGCACCTTCGGAGTTGGCTCCAGTAAATTTCTCGGGTTTCAAGTCAGCCAGAGGGGCATTGAAGCGAACCCTGATAAAATTAAAGCACTCCTCGATATGAGTGCATCTTGGACTGTCAAGGAGGTATAATGCCTTAATGGACGAGTAGCAGCGCTCGGACGGTTCATATCCAGAGCTACAAATAAATGTCTCATATTCTTTCAACAGTTGAAGGGTTATAAGAAAGCAGAATGGATGTCAGAATGCGAGCAGGCCCTTCAGCAGCTAAAACAGTATTTAAGTTCGCCACCCCTACTGTCTAAGCTTGAAGAAGGAAAGCCCTTGTTCTTATATCTCGTAGTCTCAGCCTCGGCTGTCAGCTCGATACTGATTAAAGAAGTAGGAGGCAAGCAGCATCCCGTTTATTATGTGAGTAAGGCTATGGTGCCCAATGAGACATAGTTTTGGAGAAGTTAGCACTCTGTCTCGTCATATCAGCTTGGAGGTTGCGTCCGTACTTCCAGGCCCATTCTGTCGTCGTGTTAACCAATTCTTCCCTTAAACAAGTCCACTAGAGGCCCGAAGTGTCAGGTCGGCTAACCAAGTGGGCCATCAAACTCGAGGAGTTCGACATCCAGTTCCAACCAAGGACAGCAATTAAGAGTCAAGCCGTGACTAACTTCATTGCTTATTCACCACCTTAAACGAAGAAGGGATCAGTCCCGAAGTCGAGATGACTCCTCGTGTTCCTCCAAATTATCAAAAGGAAGTATTAGAACCAGGATAGATTCTCTATATAGACGGGTCGTCCAATGCCAAGCGTGCTGGAGCAGGAATTATCCTAGTCTCGCCTGAATCCACATTCATCTAGTACACGATCAGACTCAATTTCAAGGCCTCTAACAATGAGGCGGAGTACGAGGCTCTGCTGGCTGAACTCAGGCTGGTGGCTAGTCTAAGGGTCTAGTCTCTCCAAGTACGATATGATTCTCGGCTAGTTGTGAATCATATCTCCACCAAATACGAGGCCAAGGAGACTAAGATGATTTCTTACCTAGCTGAAGCGAGAAAATTGATAGAAAGATTTTGGTGCTGCACTATCCATCAAATTCCTAGAGCAGAAAATTCCTGGGCCGATGCCTAACGAAGCTAGCCTCAGTTACGGAAGGAAAGATCCCGCGAATCATTCTCTTGGATTTCATAGAACATCCAAGCATCGACCAGACGGAGAAGAAAACAGTCAATCTAGTAGATGATACTCCGAGTTGAATGGACCAGATTTATGGCTACCTCACATTTGGCAAGGTCCCCTTGGATAAGCAGGAAGCTAGACGCCTGAGAGTCAAAGCGACACGGTATGTAGTCCTGGATGAGACCTTGTACAAGAAAGGACATTCACAGCCCTATCTCAGGTGTCTCCAACCCGATGAGGCAGATTATGTGATTCGGAAGATTCACGAAGGAATCTGCGAAAATCATTCTAGCGGAAAAGCCCTGACTCTGAAAATATACCGATAAGGATATTTTTGACTGACTATCTAGGAGGACTCGAAGAACTATGTTCGAAGGTGTGACAAATGTCAACGATATGCGGCTGTGCCAAGTCAACCTACAGAGAAAATGACTCCTAAAAGCGGTCCGTGGCCGTTCGCTCAGTGGGGGATCAACATCATCGGCCCCCTTCCCACAGGAAAAAGGCAAGTGAAGTTCGTCATTGTTGCAGTTGACTACTTCACCAAGTGGGCCGAGGCCGAACTCGTTGTAAAGATCATATAATAGAAGGTGATCGATTTTATCTGGAGAAATATCATTTGTCGATTCGAGATTTGTAACACCCTAGAAATCGGGGTCGCACATACGCTTAACTCCTGAGTTCATGAGAGTCACTAATAGCCGATTTCATTATTAGGCATTTAATCCAGTTTAAGTACGCAACGTGAAATTTTCTAAAATCATGGAACACAACAATAAGTCCGCAGAAATGAAAAAGATCTAACATACGTATATGTATTTGTCCAAAAGAATAAGGGGATTGCACAAGGCGCCACCAATCAAAATCACAAAAAAGAATGTATATGTCCAAAAAAATATAAGGCTGAGCCCGCACACAGCGATCCAAACCCTCCACTGAAGCTGGCAAAGAACTATCCATCAGCTGGAAGTATGACAGCCCCTCCTCCTCGTCGAGAGTAGCATTGTCATGCTCCCCCTGCTCCGTATCCCCTACATCTATGAGAGAGTTTGGTTAGTATTTTAAAATACCATCCCAAAGTGGGAGTGAGTGATCAACTCAGTGGGTGTTATTAGTCTTAAGTTATAAAAGGCATCAATTATAATATGAATTTATTAAAATACAATCAATCATCAATTCCTAAAAACTCTTATTTAAATGCATGAATGCGAGATGATATGATGCATGCCCTCGCCACAATACTCCCTCGAGCGACTCCATCTAACAAACGCGTATGTTAACACTCCTTCAGTACGACCTCGACTTTCGAGTCGCCACCCTAACTAATGCGATATAATGAGATTGTATTAACTGAGTTATTATTTAAGTCCATTCATCCAGCATATTGGGGAGTCTGATACACCCCACAAATCAAATGCCCTGAACTAGTTGCGAGGCCAAGACCCCCCAACGTGTGAGGCCAAGTCCCCGTGATCCTTGATCCCGTCGGGTTCCTCATCCCCGACTTCAAGCACATGGGGAGTGCTGAAAATTGGGATTGCTTGCGGTCACTACGGGGAGGCACGTCACCCCATCGTAGGCCGACAGCTCGGATATAGTGTCTCATTCCACCATGCCCAGCTCATGAGGCAGTGGATCGATTGCATGCGGTTATCGGTGGGCTGCAACGGCGATAGGGTGTTCCAGGTTCCATACATGTGTGAGCGAATATGGTTAACAATCGGGATTGGCAATAAGTAAGCCAGACGACACGAGTTAGGTGAGCATATGACAAATGACATCGGGTACAAGAGACTCATGTAGTCGAACTACTACCGCCCCTATGATATTGCTCATGACATGTATGATGCTTTGCTCTTGTGTATTTTCATAGCATGCCAATATCAATTAGCCTACAGTAGCATGATACACACATTCTATCATACAGTTCAGCATACCTGCAAACATGTTACATTATTAGAAACAAGGTGTGTGTGAGTCGTGAGGAGTAGTGAGGAAGTGAAACACTTCCCACGTTTCAAGGAATGAAAATACACAAGAGAAAAGCATCATACATGTCATGAGCAATATCATAGGAGGAAATCACACAACACATGAGAATAAAATCGTCTACTATGCCATAAAACATGAGAGGGGCATAAATACGATCATAAGAAAGGAAAACTAAACAAGCATCCAATTTCATACATCTCCAAACAAACATCCATATCCTAGGGTCTCTCTAGTTGTCACAAATGTTTCATCTAACAAGAAAAATCATTAAACTCATGTTATAATTGGTACTAGGCCACCTAAGATTAATTGTCCGAACCTTCGGATTCAATGGAGGCTTGGAAATGGCTTAAGAAATGTGGATTTTGGGATAGATCTGCCGGAATCCCTAAAACCAATCCTTGCATGTGAGAAATTTCATGCCAATCCTTTCTTAATACTTGGATTTGAAGAAGAAATGGGGAGTGGTTCTTACCTAGATAGCCAACGATCGAATTTAGGGTTGTGTTGGAGAGTTTCTTCTTGGAGGAGGATTAGAGAGTTTGAAAGAGTTGATGCCCTTGGCCCCACATTGATTGAGAGTCCACCTAGCTCACCTTCACCCTCCCTTTTTCTCTTTACTCTCCTCGGTTGTTGAAGAATGGTGGGAGCTACGAAAAGGGAGAGCTTGTCGTTGGAAGATGGTGAAAGTTATGAGAGAGAGATGGTAGATTGTTGGAGGTTGAGGAGTTATGAAGGAGAGAGGTTTGGTGGTGGGGGATTTGGAATAAGTTATGAGGGAGAGTGAGATGGGTTGTTGTTGGAGAATGAGGGTTATGAGAAAGAGCTAGGGTTATTCTCTAGAGTTGGGCCCCTTGGCCTTATGTTTCCATAATTTTCTAAAATAGCCTCTTAGGACTTCTATTGTTGTTGTTGTGGCCCCAACACTCCTATGGCCACCAAATTGGGTGGGTAGATGCCTCATGACCTAACGAGGGTCCATGCAAAGTTTGGGATCCAACGGATAAACGACCATGGGATTTAATCAGACGATCCCGATCTCTAAGCGACCTAGCGGGGTCTATTCCTGTGATTGGAGGGGTTCTGAAGGTCCCCTGGCCATGAAATTTATAGGGTAGGTGGTTCATGGCCCGATGAAGGATCATGCAAAATTTAAAAATGATCGAATATGGAGTTTGGTCGCACGGGTTCGATTTGTGATCAACGGTCATCGTGCCACGATCGGGATCCAGATTTTATGGACGAGTGAGGGACACCACATTAGACCTTTACCAAAAATTTAGAAGGAATCTGACGGCTAATACGCTCAGAATCCCTATTCCCTTGACAAGCGCCAGATTTCCAATATGGCCTTGTGTGGGTTGACCAGTGCTATAGAAACGACTTAGATAATTAGTTTCTGGGTATCCAATGAGTTTGTGGTCCGCAATGGGCCACAAGCCCAGTGAGATACAGTGTTCCCTAAAGTTTTGTAATTTTCTAACCTTCCCGTGTCGCGGTATGGCTCGCACGGGCTATTGCTAAGTATAAACGGTCATCTGCCTTGACGGCCCGCATTTGGTCCTAACATAACCCGTCTAGACTACTTTGTTGGACTAAATCTAGATTAATTTAGGTGTGGTACCTCACCACAAGTAGTCTAAATGAACGGTCCTGCGGTAAATCCTACGTGGACGCCTCAGGACACGGTGTTGGTTAGACGGGATATTACAATCTACCCCCCTAACAAATAAATTTCATCCTCAAAATTTATACATGTTCATATTGCTGAAGCAGGGTTGGGTAATGCTTGCGGACTTCAACTTCTGTCTCCCAAGTGGCCTCTTCTTTATCGTGATTGGTCCATAGTACCTTGACCAATGGGATGACCTTGTTGCGTAGGACCTGCTCCTTCCTATCTAGTATTTTAGTAGGTCGGAGAATGTATGTGGTATTTTCTTTGAGCTCCACATTCTCTCACTTGATGATATGCGAAGGATCGGAGATGTACTTCTTCAACATAGATACATGGAAGACATCATGCACTCCAACAAGCAGCGTAGGTAGGGCCAAGCGATAGGCAACTGCACCTATCCAGTTTAAAATCTGAAAGGGCCCGATGAATCGTGGCATGAGCTTTCTCTTCTTGCCGAAGCGTAAAACGTTATTCATTGAGGAGATCTTGAGAAATACGCGATCCCCTACTTCAAATTTCAAGTTTCGCCACCTTGTATCGGCATAACTCTTCTATCTGCTTTGAGCTGTGAAAAGGCAGCGCCGAATAACTCCAATCTTCTCGGTAGTGATCCACACCAAATCCAGTCCTAGCAAGCTTTTCTTGCCAATTTCTTCCCAACAATGCGGGGCTCGACATGGACGCCCATATAGAGCCTCGTAAGGCGTCATGCCGATGCTAGCCTGAAAGTTATTATTGTAGGCGAACTCGGCATATGGGAGACAATCATCCCAACTCTCCTGAAAGTCCAGAACAAAAGGCCGCAACATGTTTTTCAATATCTGGTTCACCCGCTCGGTTTGCCCATCTGTCTGTGGGTGGAAGGCGGTGCTAAACTTCAACTTCACTCCCATGGCTTCCTGAAGTTGGGTTCAAAAGATCGAAGTGAATCGAGTGTCCCAGTCCGACACAATTTTCAACGGGACACCATGGAGCCACACGATTTCCTTGATATACAGCTTGGCCAAATCATCGGCGGAGCTAGTAGTTTTGATTGGCAGAAAATGGGCTGATTAGGTTAGCCTATCCACAATCACCCATATCGAGTCATGCCCCTTCCTGATCTTGGGCAAGCCAAAAATGAAATCCATGGATATGAAGTCTCACTTCCATTCTGCTATGGGCATTGGTTGCAAAAGGCCCGATGGTCGTCGGTGTTCAGCCTTGACTTATTGACAGGTGAGGCATCGGGACACATATTCTACTATCTCCTTCTTCATGTTGTCCCACTAATAAGTTTGCTTCAAATCCTAGTACATTTTGGTGCTACCAGGGTGCATTGCCAGCTTGGAGTTGTAAGCGGCCTTCAAGACTTCTTCTTGTAGTCCCTGATGGTTTGGGACACAAAGGCGGCCTCGGTACCGCAACCCCCCGTCGGTGCCGACTCTCCACTCGATTTTCTCATCATTCCTTAATCTTTCTCTCATCTTCTTTAATAGCTCATCGCTCTCCTGGGCTTCAATAATCTTACTATCAACAAGTGGCTGGACCTGTACGTGGGCTATGAACTCGTACGGTTCCTTCACGGTTAGCTTCACATCGAAGTCCTGTACAAATTCCACCATATCTCATTCTCTCACCATTAGCAGTGCCGCAAATTCTATTGTCTTCTTGCGACTCAAAGCGTCCGCCACTAAATTGGCCTTGCCAGGGTTGTATAAGACATCAAACTTGAAGTCCTTTAGCATTTCCATCCAACGACGTTGTTCATGTTCAGGTCTTTTTAGGTGAAGATGTATTTGAGGCTCTTATGATCAGAAAAGAGCTCAAACTCCTCACCATAAAGGTAGTGTCTTCATATCTTCAATGCAAAAATCACAGCCGCAAGCTCAAGGTCATGCATCGAATAGTTCTCTTCATACTTTCTTAGTTGCCGAGACGCGTAAGCAATTGCCCTGTCCTTCTGGATAAGCACACATCCCAGGCCCACATGAGAGGCGTCAGTATAGACGGTATACTTGACTCCCTGCTCAGGTAGCATTAGCACAGGTGGCGACGTCAGTTTGTCCTTCAGCTCTTGGAAGGCTGCCTCCACCTTATCATTCCAGGCAAATTTAAGGTCCTTCCGTGTAAGCTGGGATAAGGGCTGATCTATTTTTGAGAAATCTTTAATGAATCTCCGATAATAACCTGCTAGCCTGAGAAAACTTCTCACTTCCTTAACCGACTTCTGTTGTTTCCAATCTTTCACGGCAGCGACCTTGGCGAGGTCGACAGATATACCCTCCTTGGACACAACATGTCCCAGAAATTTGATATCTTCCTTCCAGAAGGCGTGCTTCCTAAATTGTACATACAACCGATTTTTCTCAAGGGTCCCAAGGACCGCCCTTAGATGCTCTTCATGCTCCTCACGACTCTTTGAATAAATCAATATGTCATCGATGAATACGACGACGAATCTGTATATGAACGGCCTGAAGACTCGGTTCATAAGATCCATGAATACCGTTGGGGCATTGGTGAGCCCGAACGACATGACTAAGAACTCACAATGGCCGAAGCAGGTTCTGAAGGCCGTTTTCTGTATATCCTCGTCCCTGACCCGTAACTGATGGTACTCTGGTTATAGATCGATCTTTGAGAAGTATTTGGCACCCCTTAGTTGGTCGAATAAATCGTCAATTCTAGGTAACGGATATTTATTCCGAACAGTCACTTGGTTCAATCTTCTGTAATCTACACATAGATGTAGCGAGCCGTCCTTTTTCTTCACAAATAGGACTGGGGCTCCCCAAGGCGAGACGCTAGGTCAGATGAAGCCTTTCTTTAGCAAGTTATCAATCTGAGACTGAAGTTCCTCCATCTCACATGAGGGCATGCGGTAAGTAGGCAAGGAGATGGGCTTAGCACCCGGAGTCAGATCGATAGTGAAGTCTATTTCATGCCGTGGAGGTAGTCCAGGTATGGCTCTAAACACATCATCGAACTCTCGGACCATGGAAGTGCATGTGTGAGAAGGCCCATCATAATCATCCTCCAATGAAGCAAAACATAAAATCCTGCGGTCGTAGCTAACCTAGACTGGGAATGTGAGGGAAGTGTCGTCGTCCTCGAATATTTTCATTGTCAAAGAGTTACAGTCAAGCTCCGCTTTCATCGTGCTCAACCAGTCCATGCCCAGGATGACATCATAGTGAAAAATCTTTGTCACTATCAAGTCCACCAGCGCCACCTTGCATCCCAAATCAATGGGACAATCACGACATATCTTTGTCGCTTCTGAGACAGTACCGGCGGCAGTGATAATCTTCACCCCATCAAAGGAGGTAGCATGCAGTCCTAGACGCTTGATCGTATCATGTGTTATGAGTGAAGTGGTAGATCCCGTGTCTATCAACAAATAGATAGGAGTACCTTCTATGTGGGCCGTCACCTCGAAAGTTGTAGGAGTGGGAATGGTAGCATCCTGGCCCTCTGCCGCCAAGGCATGTACCTCTGCCGCCAAGGCATGTACTCAGGCCTGCTGTGAGAAGTTCGGCCGCTACATAGGCCGTTGTGGCGGTCTAACCTATGGTGGAGGAGGATGATGGAATTGTTGGCTAGGCCTCATTGTCCGTAAGGACGGAATCTATAATGCCTGCTATGGGGGCCTGTAGTTGCGCTGAGGTGGCGTGAAGCCAAGATCCCTCATCCTCGTAAAATAGGAAAGCTCAGAGTGTTCAGGTCTCCTGCAATAGCTGTAAATCTGGGTAGGTCGTGTGGAGGGAGCTGGTGCGACCGCAAGCCTAGGTAGAGAGTTCGAACGCGACCGTTTGTCGGTAAAAGAAGAGGATGATCCCTCCATCCTGTTTCGTAGCCCTAACTGTGAACGGGCCCGTGAGACACGCTCCTCATCCTGCTCCGCCCGTGTCGACATCTCTACGAGCTCGGCATATGTTCTTATGTTCGCACAACACATCTTAGAGCAGATGTTGCTCCTCAGTCCTGCCGTGAACCTTCTCATCTTAATCGCTTCATTGGCGATCATCTCGGAAGTGTAGCGCGACAGTTCTGTGAATCTGTTTTCGTATTGCGCCATTGTCATTCCCCCTTGTTGGAGGTGGAGGAACTCATTCTCTCGGTCATGTTAATACGACTGAGGGATGTATTTTTCATTAAAGCGGGCCTCGAATGCCTCTCACGTCCAAACATGGCCCTGAGAAATACACCGAAGGATACTTTCCCACCATTAATCCACCTCTTTTTCGAAGAGGTAGGAGACGAGCTCGACGTTTTCCACCTCAGATCAGTGGAGAGGCCGGAGTAGCTTACTGACCCGGTTGAGCCAGTATTCTACTTCCTCTGGGCGGTGAGTGCAAGCAAAAGTAGGTGGTCTATGCCCCTGAAATCGCTCAAACATGTTACTAGTGTTGGTTGCTTGTTCGGCCACGGCGAAAGGTTCCAGTTGCGGGAAGCAAAAATTCGGGACCATGTTAGGAGAGTCCGGTTGCTGGAAACTGAAATTTTGAGTCATGGCCCCCATCATGTTGCCATCATTTATTGTTGTTACTGCATAGTAGCGGCCATCATTTGTTGCTGTTGTTGCATAAAGTGCAACATTTGGCCCATTTGCTCCATGGCCGGCGTCGGGGGTGGTGTTGAGGCCGCGACTTGTGGTGGCGATGCATTTGGGCTGCTTCTTGGGGGCCTTGATGATTATCGGGAACATGGTTCCCATCAACTAGGCCACCATGGGGTAAATAGACATATCAACCCTCCGGTCGAGGAGGCATTTCCTAGAAAGAATCACTTAGAGTATTAGTCACTTAGAGCATTGTCGCACGTTAGGCAAGTTAGACCTACCACCTGTAATTCGTGACCATAATCACAACACAAACAAGACACTCTTTAAGAAAAAAAGATTTAAAGCCGATCCATATATTAGCATTGATTTTAAAATGCCATGAACATGGCCAGTTACATGCTACAATATGGATTACAAACACTACCAGATATGATAAACGAAAGAAAATGTAAGCTACGTAAGCAAATGCCCTAACTATTTCAATACATGAAATTTAAACCTAAGCAACTCGAGCAACTACTGATCACTAGATGACTCGTGGTATTACTCCTCTGAGTTGGGTAAAAGTGGAGGTGCTTCCTCCCCTTTGCTACAACAGATCAGGGCCTTTATAGCCCGATAAATCTTCTTATTCCACTTTTGTTGCTCAGCGTGATGTCTCGCATGACTCTCTTCCATCTTGGTCATCCTAGCGTTGAGCGCATCTAGACGCTCATGCACGTCAGGAGAAGTGGGCGATTCACCGCCGACTTCCCCAGCTTCCTGAGCTTGTTCGGCTCCCTCGGCCCCTTCCACATTTTCATCCTCTTCGCCCTCTTCACCTTCACTGCTTCCCTCTTCTTCTTCGGCAGGGTCCCCATATCGATCGATATGTGCTTGTCGCTACTTGGGACCTGTCTTCAGACTGTTCACCATCTCATCTCCCAACAACTGTGTTGGTACAGGATTTTCGTCTGACCCGCGTATCCCGTATTCCTCGGCCATCTTACACACCCGACGGCCGAAAGGAAGGCATACATTCTTCCTCGTAGATCGGGCGGCTCGTACAATCTGATAAAGTACCACACTAGGGAGGCACACATCTTCTCCACGCCCCACCTGATATAAAAATTCCACCATATAACGGGAGCACTCACTACGGTTAATCAGTCTTGGCTACACGTTATGGGTGCAGATGCAGTGAAGTACCTGGTATTCAGGGGTCAAGTGGGCAGCGCTCAGACCTTGACCCCACTCCCCTCGCTTCCATGGGGCTACCCGACCGCATAGAAAATGGGTGCGGACATCGCGGGCTTGGCTCGTATCCAGATTTCTCTCTTTGATCTGTATGTCGCCCTGTTGCACCCCGAGCACATCGGCAATGTCCGCCGCCACAACTGGGGTCCTCTCGTTCCCCATGATAAGGTCAAAGCCCAATAGCTCGAATCGAGGGTTCCTGATCCGCATATAAAAGACCCTAGCTAGCCCTACATCTTCTTGATAAGTTCCGTAGAAGGATGGACCCCACCCCTTATCCATAAGCTGGTCGAGTACATCATACTCGTCAAAAAGGTGCTCCTCCACGAAGGCTTCGAGCACGACACTGCGGACGCGAAAATTTCCCATATCCTCCACTAATGGTTGGGGAGCGAGCCCTTTTTGAGAAACCTTCCGACCCTTGGATCGAGCTCCCACGACCGCTTTTCCTTTCAGATCAGCTTTCTGCTTGCTCCGTCTTTCCTGGCTCGGTCCCGGCTCAGTGGTTGCCGATCTTTTCTTCCCCATGAGAGAAAGAATCATCGAAATGGAGAAGAAAGAGGCCATGGTGGCTAGGAAGGCCATTTCTCCTAACTAGGATGGGTTTAGGAAGGTATTGAGACTAGGATTTGAGATGGGTTCTATGAGAGAAAGAGTGAAAATGATGGAGTGGAATGGGTTAGGGAGATAAGAGATGTGAAGGAAAGAAGATAATGTTGGAGAGGATGATGTGTTGAGGTTTAGAGAAGAAGATGAAATTTTCTTTAAAGATTTGGGAGAATGGAGGATGGTGAAGTGAGAATGAAAGAGTGAGTAAGTTTAAGGAGAATGGATTTGAGGAATGGGAGTTGAGAAATGTTTAAGAAATGAGTTGGGGAAATGAGATTTGAGAAGGGTTGGAATGGATTTTGAGAGTAAATGGGTGGTGGAGTGAGATTGAGAATGGGTGTTGAGATGGGATACGTGAGTTTAAGGAGAATGGGTGGTGAGTTTAAGAAGAATGAATTTGAGGAATGGGAGTTGAGAAATGTTTAAGAAATGAGTTGGGAAAATGAGATTTGAGAAGAGTTGGAATGAGTTTTGAGAGTAAATGGGTGGTGGAGTGGGATTGAGAATGGGTGTTGAGATGGGATAGATTTTGTAAAGGAGAAGAAGATGGGTTTGAAGAGGGTTTTGTTGATAAAAGAGTGTGAGGGTTGAGGTGGGATTGGAAGAATAGATTTGGGGGTTGTGAAGAAGAAGAATAAGAAGAAGAAGAAGAAGAAGATGGGTTTGAAGAGGATTTAGAATGGGAGAGAGAGAGGGAAAATGGGTGTTGGGGTTTTGGAGGGAGCTTAGAAGGGGTGAAATGGGTTGGAAATAGGAGGCAATGGGCTTTAAAAACCCTAACCAGTAAGAAAAGTGGGCCCCACACGTTTTTGCTTAGAGGAGGGGAGGAAATCCCCAAATTTTGGGCACCGGCGCCGGCGACGCCGAAGCCGGGCGCTGGCGGCGCCGAGTCGGGCGCTGTAGCGCCCACTCTCTAGATGTCCGGTGATGGCGGCACCGGGTCCGGGCGTTGCAGTGCCGACTCCCTAAACATTGGGCGCCGGCGGCGTTGGGGCTGGGCGCTGGCAGCGCCAGTCCACTGACCTTTAACCTTATTTTGGTCGTAACTTCCCATCTGTAAAGACCCACACGACGTACCATATATGAAATTGGGGTAGGAGAAGCTGATTTACGCAGTGGGACTATCTATCTCATGATATTCTTCCTAGTTTGGGGTCAAAATATCATTTTTTTTCATGTCCTTTCAATTTCCCACACAATTTCATTCGTCCTTACCTAATCACTCCTGAATGGGTCAAAAATAACATGTTTGGTCAAAATTTTACTCCTTTGGACTTGGGCGATGGCCTTGACCGTCTAATCACCCAATCCCCCCTATTTCAGTTGGCCCCATGGGCCTTAGGAATTCAGCTGACTAATGAGCTAAACCCCCTAGTCAATTGAATCGAATTCTGTCGTCAGGTTAAGACTCTCGGATCCCCCTATCGTGCTACCCATTCCTAGTTACTGACAAGTCCTACCCTTAGTCCGAGATTGTTCGTTCAGGGCCTGGGATGGTTCCTAGGGTTCTAAGTCCTTATTGCGTTATCTAATACGCATCCTCTCACATCAGCGGACATGTTAGTGAGTTCATGACCCATGGCCCAAGGTATTCCAAACTATTGCTCTGATACCAACTTGTAACACCCTAGAAATCGGAGGTCGTGCATACGCTCAACTCCCGAGTTCCTAAGAGTCACTTATAACCGATTTCATTATTAGGCATTTAATCCAGTTTAAGTTCGCAACGTGAAATTTTCTAAAATTATGGAACACAACAACAAGTCCGCAGAAATGAAAGAGATCTAACATACATATATGTACATGTCCAAAAGAATAAGGAGATTGCACAAGGCACCACCCATCAAAATCACAAAAAAAAATGTATATGTATAAAAAAATATAAGGCTGAGCCCGCACACAGCGATCCAAACCCTCCTCTCAAGCTGACAGAGAACCATCCATCAGCTGAAAGTATGACAGCTCCTCCTCCTCGTCGAAAATAGCATTGTCATGCTCCCCTGCTCCGCATCCCCTACATCTATAAGAGAGTTTGGTTGGTCTTTTAAAATACCATCCCAGAGTGGGAGTGAGTGATTAACTCAGTGGGTGCTAGTAGTCTTAAGTTACAAAAGGCAACAATTATAATATGAATTTATTAAAATACAATCAATCATCAATTCCTATAAACTCTTATTTAAATGCATGAATGCGAGATGATATGATGCATGCCATCGCCACAACGTTCCCTCGAGCGACTCCATCTAATGATCGCATATGTCAACACTCTTTCAGTGCGACCTCGACTTCCGAGTCACCACCCTAACTAATGCGATGCAGTGCGATCGTGTTAACCGAGTTATTATTTAAGTGTATTCATCCAGTAGATTTGGGAGTCTGATACACCCCACAAATCAAATGCCCTGAACTAGTTACGAGGCCAAGACCCCCCAACGTGTGAGGCTAAGTCCCCGCGATCCTTGATCCCGTCGGGTTTCCCATCCCTGACTTCAAGCACATAGGGAGTGTTGAAAACTGGGATCGCTCGCGATCACTACGGGGAGGCGCGTCACCCCAGCGTAGGCCGACAGCTCGGACATAGTGTCCCATTCCACCATGCCCGGCTCACGAGGCAGTGAATCGATTGCATACGGTTATCGGTGGGCTGCAACGACAGTAGGGTGTTCCAGGTTCCATACATGTGTGAGCGAACATGATTAACAATCGGGATTGGCAGTAAGTATGCCAGACCGCACGAGTTAGGCGAGCACGTGACGAACGACATTGGGTACAAGAGACCCATGTAGTCGAACTGCTGCCGCCCATTCACACCTTCCTGATTTGAGGGTTTGGTCTTATGGTAATCCAACCAATAGGACTACCGTCTCACCTCAAGTTCCTGCTCAATCAGGGGTCGATAATGATTCATAGCATGCCAATATCAAGGTTATCAATTAGCCTACAGTAGCATGATACACACATTCTATCATACAGTTCAGCATACCTGCAAACATGTTACATTATCAGAAACAAGGTGTGTATGAGTCGTGAGGAGTAGTGAGGAAGTGAAACACTTCCTACGTTTTAAGGAATGAAAATACACAAGAGCAAAGCATCATACATGTCATGAGCAATATCATAGGAGAAAATTACACAACGCATGAGAATAAAATCATCTATTATACCATCAAACATGAGAGGGGCATAAATACGATCATAAGAAAGGAAAACTAAACAAGCATGCAATTCCATACATCTCCAAACAAACATCCATATCCTAGGGTCTCTCTAGATGTCACAAATGTTTCATCCAGCAAGCAAAATCATTAAACTCATGCTATAATTGGTACTAGGCCACCTAAAATTAATAGTCTGCACCTTCGAATTCGATGGAGGCTTAGAAACGGCTTAGGAGATGTGGATTTCGGGGTAGATCGGTCGGAATCCCTAAAACCAATCCTTGCATGCGAGAAATTTCATACTAATCCTTTCTTAATACTTGGATTTCAAGAAGAAATGAGGAGAGGTTCTTACCTAGATGGCCAACGGTAGAATTTGAGGTTGTAGTGGAGAGTTTCTTCTTAGAGGAGGATTAGAGAGTTTGAAAGGGTTGACGCCCTTGGCCCCACCTTGATTGAGAGTCCACCTATCTCAGCTTCACCCTCCCTTTTTCTCTTTACGCTCCCCAGTTATTGGAGAATGATAGGAGTTACGAAAAGGGAGAGCTTGTCGTTGGAAGATGATGAAAGTTATGAGGGAGAGATAGTAGATTGTTGGAGGTTGAAGAGTTATGAAGGAGAGAGGTTTGGTGGTGGGGGATTTGGAATAAGTTATGAGGGAGAGTGAGATGGGTTGTTGTTGGAGAATGAAGGTTATGAGAAAGAGCTAGGGTTATTCTCTAGAGTTGGGCCCCTTGGCCTTATATTTCCATAATTTTCCAAAATATCCTCTTAGGACTTCTATTATTGTTGTGGTAGTCCCAACACTCATATGGCCACCAAATTGGGTGGGTAGGTGCCTCATGGCCTAACAAGGGTCCATGCAAAGTTTGGGATCCAACGGAAAAACGATTATGGAATTTGATCAGACGATCCCGATCTCTAAGCAACCTAGCGGGGTCTATTCCAGTGATTGGAGGGGTTCTAGCAGTCCCCTGGCCATGAAATTTATAGGATAGGTGGTCCATGGCCCGATGAAGGATCATGCAAAATTTAAAAATGATCGGATATGGAGTTTGGTTGTACTGGTTCGATTTGTGATCAATTGTGATCGTGCCACGATCGGGACCCAAATTTTGTGGATGAGTGAGGGACACCACATTAGACCTTCACCGAAAATTTGGAAGGAATCCGACGGCTAATACACCCGGAATCCCTGCTCCCTTGACAAGCGCCAAATTTCCAATATGGCCTTATGTGGGTTGACCAGTGCTATAGAAATGGCTTGGATAATTAGTTTCCGGATGTCCAGTGAGTCTGTGGTCTGCGATGGGCCACAAGCCCAGTGAGATCCACTGTTCCCTAAAGTTTTGTAATTTTCTGACCTTCTCGTGTCGCGGTATGGTCCGCACGGGCTGTTGCTAAGTATAAACGGTCATCTGTCTTGACGGCCCGCATTTGGTCCTAACATAACCCGTCTAGACTACTTTTTTGGCCTAAACCTAGATTAATTTAGGTGTGGTACCTCACCACAAGTAATCTAAATGAACGGTCCTGCGGCAAATTCTACGTGGACGCCCCATGATACGGTGCTGGTTAGACGGGATGTTACAAGATTCTACGCACCATTGTGTCTGATAATGGCAGGTAGTTTGATAACGATAAGTTCCGAGGAATGTGTCAAGGGCTCGACATCACAAACGTATATTTTTCGCCTCGAAACCCGCAATCCAATGGACAGGTGGAAGCAGTTAATAAGGTCATCAAGCATCATTTCAAAACAAAATTATAGAAAGCAAAGGGTATTTGGGCCGAGGAGCTCTCATTCGTCCTCTAGGCTTACAGGACTACAACTCAGTCATCCACTGGGGAGACCCCATTTTCACTTTCCTACGGCTCGGAGGCAATGGTGCTAATCGAAATTGGCTTCCTTACAGCTTGGGTCAGAAATTCTCAAGAAAACCAAAACATCGAGCAGATGACAACCAACCTAGATCTACTTGAAGAAGCCAGAGAAATTGTTAGACTCCAAGTCACTGCTCGACATCAAAACGTGACATGATTCTACAATTCTAAAGTCAAGACTAGGCGGTTCCGTCCAGAGGATCTAGTCCTTCACCGAGTCTTCTAAAACACCGCAGAACCGGGAGTTGGGGCACTCGGATCTAATTGGGAAGGGTCATATCGTGTGGTCCGATCGACCAAACCTGACTCTTATTACTTAAAAGATCTCGAGGGCAGTCAACTCCCCTATCCTTGGACCGTCGAGCACTTGAAAGTCTACTACCCTTGATGTAATGGTCGTTGTGGGATCCCAATAAATGTACACCTCCGAGCAACTAGCCTTTAAGGCTCTCAATAAAATTCACATCTCTTCCTATCTACATGAATGAATTATTTACTAAGAAAAAGTTACCTTTTTTAAGCAAGGGCAGACTTAACAAACTGATCCCTTAAAGAATGGGTTAGAATGTTATCGCACGAAAGTTCTACAAGGCATCCCCTCATAATCAGGGAAAAATCCAATAGATGACCTGACTCCCCGACAGAGGAGTCGGTTCATTGCCTGATTGACGGATATATTAAAAGTTGCTCACCAATCGTGGGAGAAGTCAATCCCCTAGGGGTCCGGACGTAACAATGACAATACCACAAAATTCAAAGTCCTACGAGACGACATTGAAATGAGTTGACCCATCAAGGAGTCAGCTTGGCAATGCCCCAAAAAGAACCAACCTGTCGACAAATCGGTTCTGCAATCAACAATCATCATCTAAGAACCAACTACGGATTAATATAAAAAAAATCATCATTCATACGCCCTCTTCAGAGGGTCAAAAAATATCATCCATCATTCATTAAAAGACAAGTTTAAAAAGGTATAAAAAAGGGGGAGAGATACTAAAAGCTAGTTAGTCAGAGTTGAAGGAGGAAGAGCTTGGGAGCCAGGAGCCTGATCCAGGCGAGCATCTCTAGAGGGCTTCTCTCCTGCGTCTTCGGGTAATAGAGGCTCGAGGTTGAGGTCCGGATACAAATCCTGTACCGCATCAATGTAAGCGTCGAAGCCATAATTGTAAAACTTGGTAGCTTCAGCGGCCCTCTCCTCTAAAGCCTTGAAGGCATCCACCGCAACAACCACCACCAAGGTCAGGAAGGCCTCATCCTCAGCTCGCTGAACCTTCTTCGCCTGGGAGATGACTTAGCTCTGGTCCTCTCAAGTACTTCCCTCAATCGGGCGTTCTCCTTGGCAAGTAAATTTGCGTGGGCCCTGGCTCGGGACAGTTCTGCTGTAGCAGCACCGCATCAGGCTTCGAGATCACTCACGACCCCCTGTAGCTGGAGCTCTCAAGCCCTCCCGTCATCAAGCTGCTAACGCAGTTCCACCTGCTCCATCCGGAGGAAGGCAGACTCATCTCGTAGGATCCCGGCCTCGCCCCTGAGGGCTTTCGCCTAAACATCCTTCTTTGCAAACTCTCTTAATCTCTCCCGAGTCAGAAGGAGCCTCGGAATGGACTAAACAAAAATAAAAGAATGAGCATTCGAATGCAGTAAAAACTGAAGGCAAGAAAAGTTAATAAAAGTACCCAGTAGAAGATAGAAGCAATGTCGTTGACGAAAGACTAGTCCGACTTGTCGAGAAGGCTGGCTATCTCCTCCTTTAGGGCGTGTTTGGCGGCCCAATGAACCAGGCAGGACATATGATAGCCCGGCTGGAACCTCTCTCCGCTCGTTCCCACTTGAGCCGATCCTATTGCTTCCTCGGCCCCGGTCCTGCTGAGGCCTGAGCCTCAACCATGAAGGCATTCCCAACTTCGGGAGGGGAGAGCATGACATCAGTCATCTGAATGGCCTCCTCCTGCTCGGATGAAGAGGGGAGGACTATGCAGGGCTCCAGGGTTGCGAGAGGTGCCTAAGTAGTATGAGGGGCGATGATAGGAGGAAGGGTTGGAGTCGGAGCGTCGACAACAGTGGCCTTAGCCGCAACAGGTGCTAGAGCCGAAGCTGCAGCAACAGAAATTGAAGCTGCAGCGACAGAAATTGGGGCCGAGGGACCCTCGTCGCGAGGAGCCGCTTGCCTCTGAACAGTAGTCTTTGTTTGGGGCTCGGCCCTCAGCATCTCGTTGACAGTCGGGGCGGCCTTCCTTCTCCTAGACCCAGTTGCCTCGGCCATGCCTGCGTGCAAAGTAATGAATCAACAACCAAATCAAGAGGCTCGGTCCTTTCAAGGTAAGGAATGCAGGAAAAACTTATTGAAGGAAGTGAGGAGTGGCTTGGACTTACAAAGTACGAACCAATGAAGGTTGGCGGCCGTGATTAGATCTGACCAGGAGCGGAGGTCTCCTGAGCGCGCCCTGGCCTTGACAACCCTGTTCTTTTGGTCTGAAGAGAGGAGAGGCGAACCCCTCGGGAAGTCTATATGAATTCAAAGTACAGAAATGAGGAGCGTTTTCGAAAAGTAAGGGTTTATATAGCTTATGAAGGATCCACGCAATAATGGCAAGGCATGATGGCCGCAGCCGAATCGTTGCAAGCTGACTTTGGGACACACATGGCTGCAGGTTACTGGCTCAAGCTTTGTCAGGCTGTACACATTTGACATTGGGTGACGGGCACAGGATAGCGAAAGCGGCGCCCAAGCAGGGTAAACGTCGCTCGAACGCCTCTCATGGTATATGTGGCGGTCGACCATAGCTTTAGCGACGATTCGAGATCTTAACCGTCCTCACGCGTCCGCTGAAGGGAAGCCCGTGTATAAGAAACCCCGAGGACGTATCCCTTCAAACGTAAAAATCATAATTGCAACTGCATGTGTGGAAGATATAACAGGAGGAGCTGTTGATCTTCTGTATATGTTTACTCTTGGAGTCTGTGCCCGAACTTGGAGAGTAGGGGGCTTCTGTTATGGGAAGATCCGTGCCTCTTCAATTTCAAGAACCGACACCACCTTAATACGATCAAACACTTGAGGTTATCTGGGATTGTGAAAATGACTGAAGGGAAAAATGATTCTCGGCTCGACCACAGTTATACTTCTACTCCGAAGCTGTTGGTTTAGAATAATCCAAGACTGTGTCAGTTGGTATGAAGATCATACCAGAACCTACATGTGAGATCTTGGACCACCCCATTACTGCCCGACCAGAGACGAATCATTCGACCACTCACATCTGTGTCACCCATTGCGGGGAAACTCAACTTGAAAGGTTAAGTCCGCCGCCCACCTCGGAGCTCAGAGGGGAGACCTCTAGAATACCTGACAGACAAGTAAGGCCGAGTCCATCATAAGTTTAGACCCGTGCTCGGCTCGAACTCGGGACGCGGTCCTCGCTTTATAACTCAATGGAAAAGGCCCATGTGTATGTTACTCTAAGTCCAAGGCTCAGAGTCAAAACCTCTTTAGTTAGAGATCCCAAGCTGAGGCTGAGGACGGATGCGAACAGTTCGTGTGCTAAACTAATAAACTGCTTTAAGATACTACCGAATATCTCATCCGCAGATACGCACCTCTAAGGCATGATAAGCCATGCAATCCCTGGATTATGGACAATATCTCTACGATCATAGAATCCCACTGATTGAGTGAATCGTGCCGAGATTAACGAACTCAGACCGTCCGACAGGTGGGTATAAATATAATGAGACTCCATTGCTACAGGTACGTAACATCTTACACTCTCCTACTACACCCGAACTTAGACCTAGATTCCCTTGACCTGACTTAGGCATCGGAGGGTCCCCTGCTTAGACCAAGGTCTCCTTTGCTCGTTGCAAGTGTGTAGGTTCGAGTTTGTGAGTCAGAGTCGAGAGCCGTCCAAATTTAGTCATCAACAAAGTACATAATATCATTTATGGTCATTAAGGAGCTCCTTGGTCAGGACTAGCATTGGCTGACCACGTGTTGAGGGTCAAATATTGCATATTATCCCCCATTTATTTCTTGATTTTACAAGCATAATATGACTTAATGGTATAGTTTACATGTGTTTGTGTTGTAAAGTAAATTTAAGAGCTTGGATTGAAAAGAATGCTAAAAATATGGATTTAGTGCTCAAAAGTTGCCAAAGCAAAGAAGGGATCTTTGGAGACCAAGATTGAAGATTTCAAGACTCCAAGAAAACCAAGTGGATAAAGAAGGAAGTCGAAAGAACAAGTGCAAAAATTATGAAGACTGTGTCATCGAGAACTTCTTGATGACATCGAAGCAAACGTTCGATGACATCAAACACGGGTCAATGACACCAAATTTATGAAGGAAAATCGAGTTGGTCGCTGGACATATTAAGTGTTTTTCTCAATTAATCGAAAATATGTTCGATAATTCGAAGAAAGGTGATCAATGACATTGAAGACTGCTCGATAACATCGAATTTATTGAGGAATTATGGAGCAACTCGCTGGACTGTTTTCGACACTTTATCGATGACTCGAAGATATGTTCGATTAATTGAAGCTTTGCTAGATGACATCGAAGGAAGGTTCGATGACATTGAGACTTGCGCAGTACGGAAGAAGAAAAGGAGCAACTTTCAGACTTAAACCCCTTCGATGACATCAAACCAGCTACGCAGTGTTCACGCGGACTACTTAAATTTGATCCAATTTTACGATTTTGTGGAACTTGACTTATAAAAAGGGGTTTCCTAAGTCTTTTTAAGATAACTAGGGTTTGAAGAAGTAGAGCAAAAGGGTAGAGTCGCTTCCTAAGAGTTCTTCTTCCATTCTTCTTAGTTTTTAATACTTTCTTCTAGTGTTTTTAATCCAGTCATGTGTATGGTTGGCTAAATCCCTTAGCTAGGGCTAAGGGGTGAAGCTTGTAATATGGTTGTGATGTTTTTCTTGTATGATTCTTGTTATTGATGAACTCATTTGATTTTAGTTTGATATTTAATGAATACTTTTAGTTTTTAATGGTTTGTTGTAATTTAAATCACAATAGATCCGCAATAGCTTGAAGTATCTTCTTTTTCTGTTTGTAGTTTGTGAAAATAGGAATCCTATTATTCTCCATTGTCCCTTGGGCATGGGCGAGTGATGAAATCCCTTTTATTCTTCACAATTCTTCCATGATTGGTTGTTGGATTGGTGTATCTTATTGTCTACCTTAGTCTCCTGAGCATGGTTAGGTGATGGAATCACTTCTAATCCTCACGACTTTCATTCGTTGAGAATTAAGTTTATGAAAGTTTAGATCCAAGTTTATTGAATATCTTCCAATTGGATAGGATAGGACACCAATTCTAATTGAGTGCCTTAAATCAAATAAGGAAACACCTTAATAACTGCAAGTGGATCATTGGAAACCCTAGTTCCCACCTTTAAATTACTTAAGTTTCTAAACAAACACTTCATAATTACTCCCTCTACTTTCCTGGTATAGGTTTACATCTTCTTCTAGTTCTACTTCTACTTACTCTTAGAAAATATACAAGATTAGTTCCTATGGATTTGACTTCGGTCTCACCGAGATTATTATTGCATCGCGACCCTACACTTGGGGTTGTGAACACCACGTGACACGCACAGAAGTCCGAGCCAACCTTATACTTTTGACCAACTCATTTTTACCTATAACATATTGCAATGCCTCATGTTAGGAAATTGGTATAAAAATAAAGTAGATGTAAAACATAAGTGGACTATGACATTGAAAATAGAAGTGTAGATGAATAATTTATTGTTGAAGCTATTTTGGCATTTAGCTGCATCCCTCCATTTGTCCGCAACACCATAGTACTATTATTATTATTATTTTTTTTTAATATTTTATACAAACTTAATTAAAACCCAACCAAAGAAATAAATTGCAAATTCTAATTATTCTTTTAATCAGCCCAACCTGTCAAATAGATCAGTTGGATGACCCAACGTATTTTTGGCTTGGATTTAACGGGTTAGGTTTGAGGCAACAATAGAAAATCTAAGAGGAGGCGGGTGAAATATGCAAAATGCTTTTAAATTATTAATAGGAAGAAAAATTTGAAAAGAGTTTTGGATTCGGCTTAACCTTCCCTAGCTGGAAATTAGATTGCCTATTAGGTAACTAAGTGCGCTTTTAACATAGGGTCCAACCATAAATGTACGCGGCTTATACATGCCATCCATCTATTTTTCGACTCATTTTAGTGGCTCAGGTCAAAATTGAAGCATTTTCAAAGCTCAAGTTAACCCCACCACAGGAATAGTGAAGACAATGATGTGGGCTACTGAAACCTCCTTGTGCCTCCACTAATATTTATTTGTCATATCTATATCGTTCATCAGGTCACACAGATATGAATAAAGGAAAACCACAAATATCAATTTGATCCAAAACCGTTGTAGCTCTGTTAAGATTTCAATGGTAGGTGTTGTTCAATTCACGCAGCATTTGAGCTTTAGATGTGCTCTTCCTTGGCTCGTACCTTAAGATAAGCTTTGGCAGGAAGTTTCTGTGCTGGGATGCTACATGGGGCCCACTATGATGTTTCTTAAAAATCCAACCCGCCTATACATTTTTCTAGATAATTTCAGGACATTAGATGAAAAATCAGGCGGATACAGAACTCAAGTGTGCTGCACGAGAGGAAACGGTGGATATTTAGTGGTCACCGTTTAAACATTTGTGTGGCTACAAAAGTTTAGTTTAAGACTAATAGTTTTGTGTTTTCGCTTCATGCCAGCGGTAATAAACTTATAAACAGTCTGGATGGCATATAAACATCAATAGGTAGCTAGGAAAGTTTTAACGGTGAAAAAATCCTTTTTCAGTCTCACATGCCCATTTGAGTTTTAGATTCATCTGATTTTGTCTCATCTTTTAAGATAACCTTTAAAAAAAAATAATAATAAAATAAAAATGAATGAGTTGAATTTTTTCCGAACACCGTAGTAGGCCTGACGTAGCATCCCAGTGCAGGAACTCACTGCAGAAGGCTTTAACAGGAAATCCGCGTCCAGTTTAGCGTATGTCCTCTGCAAAATACAAATTTAAGTGTTAAAGACGGGACAGTCACATGGTGTCCACGTCAATGTGCACAACCACCAGCCGTTGGTGTTTTCCCCTCATGTGGACAGTGAAAACCAAAAATCTGGGTTGATCTAAACTTCGGTGATCCGCAGTACACAAAACAATGTGCACACGGAGTAACTCGATCAAACTCCGCAAGACCCACGCGATATATCGTTTTACCCGCTCTTTTTAGTGCATGAGCTCAAAATTGAATAATATTCAAATCTTAGGTGTACCGCACTAAGTATGATGACATCCACGGTTGAAACCTTTTTAGGGCCTAATAATGTTTACCTGTCATCCAAACTGATCGTAAGGTCACACAGACATAGATAAGGGAAAACATAAGAAAATTTCAACAGCAGGAGTTCAATTCACACTTTCTCCTATGATTTGGTCCACTTGAGCTTTTGATGTGCTTCTATTTTTGGATGTGGCATAAAATGAGTTGGTAAAACAGATGAACGGCGTGGATAAGACACATACATCAAGGTGGGGCCCACCCATCCTGTAAAATCACGCATTGAGGTGCGGCCTACTTGGGTTCTGGAGTAGCATGATTTTCGACGCTCCTTCGTTTCAGTGGGCGGACGTGGTGCGGCGCACTTGGGTTATGGGTTTTGGCCGCGTGGATTAGGTACTACCCACGCTTGTTGGGAGCTCGGGACCGGCGGAGAGTCTCCGAGTGCTACTGAGTTGCCGTTGTGATATATGATTTTATCCGCACCATCCACACATTCTTTCATATAATTTTATATTATTCTCCAAAAAAATAAAAAAGATCCAAAGCTCAAATTAACCACACGGTGGGGATTAAATTCTTACCGTTAAAAATTTCTTAGGGACTACAAAAGTTTTAGATAAAGATGATATTTATTTTTTCACTTCATCTAGGTTTATGTGACCATATCAACGGGTTGGATGGATAATAGTCGGCACGATGGACCCTAAGAAGGTTTCAATGGTAGGCATGCTTATCACCGCTGCTTCCTAAGGTGTGGTACACTTGAGCCTTGGATATATATTATTTTTGGTCCAGTACTCTAAAATGATATGTAAAAGTGGATGGACGGCGTGGATAAAACTCATACATCACGGTTGCCCCTCAGTGGCCTAGGAGCCTCCGCCTGTCCCGAGCTCTCAACAGGCGGGGGTAGTACCTAATCCGCATCCGGGTTTTGGAGTAGGCTGATTTTTGGTTCGCCCCTTCATCCCAGTGGGCACGCGATTGATGAATTGATTATACAGCACATACACAACAAGGTGAGCCCCACAAACCAGGTTTGTCGGGAGTTCCTTGTGGTGTGGCCCACCTGAGTTTTCATAAGAGCTGAATTTTGGATCTATAGCCAAAAATCGAAGGACGCAATCTATTAGAACGGGTAGATCAGATATATAGTCGATGTAGCCGCACATCAACCCAGTAACACCACAGGCTGTGGTGGTACCGGCGCCATACGAGCATCCTCATTGTTAAATAAGATATATTCCCAAGCCTACTTTAGACACGCGTTGGACCTCCAAACGCAAACTCTACTTCTTTTATTTATTTATTTTACACACGCACACACACCCCCACAAACTCTACTTACTTACGTGGGTGGATCAAGGACGTTCATCAATGATCCCATGCATGCGTCTCACGAAACTTTCAGGCTTGCCGACTAATCAGGTGAGAAACACGTGCATGCTGGATGTAGACGGTTTATTTTAATAACGGTCCATTTACTCGTACATGTGTAGCCCACCTTCTTAATGGAGCTGGAAGAGTTTTAGATCAGATAACATGAACTATGAGAACCACATGTGAACATTCTGGATCCTATACCGTACGTCACCGGCACTTGTGGTGAGTTCTTGCGTTTGAGACGGTTGAACCGAGTAGGCCACGTGATGTCCGTGAAAGCACGAGACCGGAACGGTCTCCAGCACCTGTCTTATGCGGACGCGGATTGCGTCCTACCGCCGCCTGTCTCTAACCGCGAACGGGAGGTTCTGTGGGCGGGCCCACTGTGATGTATCGGTTTATCCACGCCGTCCATCTCTCCTCTCAGATCATTTTAAGATTTTGCACAAAAAATGATACAGATCCAAGGCTCAGGCGTACCACACCAAATAATAAGCTTGGTTGTATTAAACGCACAAAGCGTTTAATGCAACAGTCATCTATGGTGCGGTCCACTTGAGCGTTTTGTTCTTATGCCTTAAAATGATCCGACAGTAGGGATGGACGGCGTAGATAAACCAATACATTACAGTGGGCCTGCCCACAGATCTGCCCGTTCGTGGCTAGAGACGGGCCGGGGCAGGACGCAATCCGCTTCCGTGTTACGCAGCGGGAAAATCATTCAAGCTCTTTGGGGCCACCATGTTGTGTATGTGAAATCCATTCCGTCCATATGAGCCGGATTAAATTCTCATATGAGCCAAGCCACTGAGAGACACGTAAATTTGTGCCCGATACCTCTACGTTCACTTGTTGCGGCTCACCTGAAATTTTGATCAAAGGTTTTTTAATTACATTTTGCTCATCCCGATGATTCACACGTAATGTACCGGTTTGATGAAAGATACACACGATGGTGTCCCCACACACCATCATATCTATGGTTGACGTCCCATCCCCATTATTCTCTGTGGTGTGGCCCACCTGAGTTGGGGATCTGAAAGATTTTTGAATTCAAAGCTACCATAAAGAAGCACGGCTGATGGACGGAGTGGATTCACATATATAACACGGTCGTGTCAAAGAGGTCGGGTGTTTGACGCGCTGCGTAAAACCGGGGTTGCAGATGATTTCGGTCACAGGTAGGGCCCACCATGAGCATGCGCTGGCCCGAAAATCAGGCTGTTCCACTCATCAGTGGTCACATGCGTACTTGCAGATCGTTGCTCGTAATATATCCAACCATGCAAATATGGCCCCACCTTATGAGGGAAAAGGTCTGATCTTCGGGACCAACGCATGATGTGATGGGCTCCATGTGATGAACGAGATCTCGCACATGTGTACTTGTGCGGATCACCTCGGCATTTGGCCACGTAGGGCTATAACTGAATTCTCTTAGTCCCAACGTGTCCAAGATGCTTTAATAGTCGTGGCATGCCGTGCTCAATAAGAAAATCAGGAAAATCACATGACTGATTGCTTCCTATCCTACCATGTCCACTTCATCAACACCGTTATTTGAAAAATGTGACAATCTGAACCGTTCGATAGGCAAGAGAGAAACATGACCACTCGATCTGTTGGTGGAATCTCCATCGTCCTTATTATGTACGTCAGCCTAGATTGTTCTCCCGAAAGTCAAGCATCGGTTGGAAAATATAACGTGACCCATCAACGTTTATCACCGGCACGTACAACGTGGGAGGGAGTCACTGTGGGGTCTACCACAGTGTCCGGGTGATATCCACTCCGTTCATCAGTTTGGCTAACTCATCTTAATAAATGGGCCTCTAAAAAAAATCAGATCCAAATCTCAGGTGATCTACCGCACAGGATTGAACGTCCACCATGGAAACCTTCACAGGTCACGAAAGTTTTGTATCCAGCTGATACGTGTGTTTCCGTTCATCCACCTTCAGGAAGGTTTCAACGGTTAGCAGTTTCACCCCAGTGTTTTACGTGGCGTGGTCCACTTAAGTTTTGGATCTTCTTCGTTTTTGGGCTCTGGTTTTATCATGGAATGACCAAACGGATGGATGGAGTGGATGTCACGGGACGTGGTGGTAGGCCCCAAATAGCTTCCACCTTTACAGTAAAGTCCCGTCCAATTTAAACCATGCCGCCTTTCGAGTGTGCCAGCTCACGTTTACAACTGCCTCATTTAAAACTAACGCGGCTCTTAAGAAGGTTTCAATGTTCGCCGTTCAATCCCCACCGTTTCCTACGATGTGTCCCACTTGAGTTTTTATCTGCCAAGTTCATCTTAACAAAGCTGATGGACGGATTGAATGTCACACGGATATTCCAGTGGCCCCACAAAGCTTAAGGTTACGGGAAGTGCGGGAAACCCAGTTCGCGTACATCCGAGTATTCCGCAAGTCACGCGCTGAAGTCGGGGAAGTTAGGGCAGCCCTGTACTGCACTGCTTTTGGTGTAACATGGACCGTCCATATCTTTTGGACTGACGTGGTTCACTCAAAGATAAGAATAACATTATACTTTAGAAAATGTATCCACATGGCGGTGATTTACAATATCCTATATTCCATATTGATAATTTGATCATCCAAACGATGGAATGGATGATCCAACTATTTTTTAATCCAAATGATTCATCCTGTGGGCCCCAGCATGGGGTTGAGGCATGCCCCAGCTCCACTATCAGGTGATCCCAGCCATCTAGTGTTGCCTTGCAAGTTGACAATTACACGCGATGGTCCAAAATTAAGGTTGGTACAATCGGATGGTTAGATCTTCGGACTGGAATCGTCTACAGCACTTGTTTTAATTATATATGTAAATCCACTCCGTTCATAAGGTGAAAATACTTGTTTAAACTGTATATATAAAATATTATGCCAAATAGAAAGCTCTGATGGGACACACTAATGAAAGAAATGTAAAATTGGTCATAAAATCTCCAAATTCAAGAGGTGTGGCCTGACTGAGTTTTGGATCAGGATAATCTTGTGTTTACATTTCATCCTGGTGAGTTACACCAGATTAACGGGTTTGATGAACGATGCACACAATTGTGGCGCCACACGTGAACCTACGGTTGGCATCCCATCCCATTGTTTCCTGTGGTGTGGCCCACCTGAATCCTGGATATTTGTTAGTATTTTTCCCATGGCCGAGAATCGAGCATAGAACCCGATAGCCAGAGTGTATATTACATATACCATGTAGTGGGCCCAACATAGCTGCGGTGTTTTACGTGCTACTAAAACAGGGCGGCTGAAGATACCGGTCAGATATTTTCGGAATATCTGCTGCGTTGTACCAACCAGCGTTACCAATCACCGCCGGCCATGACGGATTGCATCCAGAAGACGTAGCAATTGATCGGCGTTCCGTGGGCCCATCATGATGTGTGTTTTATCCTATACCGTTCATCCATTTTTCTATATCATTTTAGTGGGAAACGGATTGGCTACTCCCCCGTTACCAGCTTATGGCTGATGGTCAGTGGTCTGTGAGCCCCTGATGTGTTTCATCCATACCCTCTATATATTTTTTTCAAATCATTTTATGGTACGCAACAAAATGAGGTATATTTAAATCCCAGGTGAAACACATACAGGAAACAATGTTAAATGAGTATAGACCATTAGAAACCTTATGGGGCTATAAAAGTTTTGGACCGAATTTATTATTAGTTTTTTTTCTTCATCCGTGCCTGTATGACTTAATCAACATATTAGATGTCAAATAGATAGTACAATGGGCCTTAGGAGGATTTTAATTATGAATATGTGATCAATATTGTTTTCCTGTGATGTGATCCACCCGATATTTATATTCCTCTAATTTTTTAAGCAGCCTAAAATGAACAGTAAAAGAATGGATAAAATAAATACATCAGGGTGGGCCCACAGAGCACTGGTGGCAGGGGGAGTAGCCTGAGCCCAAAATTAAGGCAGATGCAAATATTAGGTGAAAACAACGGTGATTATTTGCCCGCTATGAAAAACTTCCTGAGGGCCACTGTAATGGGTCATCCAAATACCTGATCCCTCACTTTCTCTTTTCCTTTCTAACCGTCCGTTAACTATCAGAAACGTATGATCGTCCAATATGATATCCTGGACGGTGATCCACACATGGCCACGTGAAACGGGAGATAGTTTGGACGACTTTTTTCATCCATACTCGTTGGATAGAAAAGGACCGCACCTTCGAAATCTCCTCGAAGCCCGGGCGTCTATCTAAATATTTCATTTTAATAAAATTTCTTTTGCAAGCCTCGGCAAACAACAAAGACTTCGGAGGAGCCAAACGGGGGAACCTTAGGAGGAAAAAAAGAAGAAGGAAATAAAAGAAAGAAGAGCCTCCTTCTCCTCTCTGCAAAACAATACCGTGCGCATCCCTCCTTATCTTACGCACCCCTGGTTGGCTTTTCCCTCCATCTCATCCACATCTTCATCAGATACTTTGATTCCTTGATTTTCTCGCTTGTGATTTCAAATGGGCATTGGTGAAATCTATCTAGATCCATGGGAACGATCTTTCTCTTGAGGGGTTTTTGATCTGTTGGTCGGATTTCATCCTTCTTTCTCGTCTGTTGATGTATCTTATCATCTTCACGATAGATCGAAATGCGAAGAAACTATACCGGTTTCTAAGCATTCTCAAGCTCTTGTATCTTCCCTTTCAGCAGAAAGGCTTCTCCTTTTGTCTCCCGAGAGATCGATGGGATAAGGAGTTTGCCATGTTGCAGGCCGGGTAATTTGGTAATCGGGTCTTTCTCTGGTACTTTCGGGTTTTTTTTTTTTTTTTTTTTTTTATACTTTTTATTTTGGGGTGAGAGGGGATCGAGATGGGCTCCTCGCAAGGATCGACACTGACGACGAACGTGGCGGAATTCGTTGACGGGTCGCCGGCTCGTGGGGAGGTTTGCTTCGTTGATTGCTTGCCGGTTTATGTTAAGGAGCTGATTGCTGGAGGGACGGCAGGGGCGTTCGCAAAGACGGTGGTTGCCCCGTTGGAGCGGATCAAGATTCTTTTGCAGGTCAGCCCAATTTTGTTCTTTATTTTTTCTTGATTTTTTGTGGTGTTTGTTATTGATTGGAGTCTGCTTAGCTGTTTTATTTTTGGCTATTTCTGTTGAATGGAGATTTTTTTTGAATGTTTCAGAAATATTTTGTTTGATTATTTATATATATGGATAAAGAAATGACGGCTCCATATGCTCCTTATTCCAGGAGCAGGGACGATACTGAATTAATCTTTCAAAAAAAAAATAAAAAATTCTGTACTTTTTTATTTGATTACAACTATGTATATAAGAAAAACCACGGACCTATCCAAAATTTGGATATCCCAAAAAAAGCAATACATACAAAATATTACCCAATCAAATCTAATCCCTATCCCACTGATCCCTATGAAGCTGGGATTTTGATACAATCGCTCGACATCCCATACGTCCATGCTATGCACGTGTGTACAAGAAAAGGACCATCTTCCCTTTTTAGCCCATCTCTATTTTCTTTTTCTTTCAAATATCTAGATTAGGAAATTTCCTCTTTTAGGGAATAATTTTAGATTTTTCTAATCTTTTTATTTAGGCACTTTCTTAATTAAATGATTTGTTATTTTTAGGTGTTTTCCTATTTCCTTATATTTTTAGATTCCATAGCCTTTATTAAAGATTGTAAGGTTTGATTATAAATGGTGCCTTATGGCATATAGAATAAGACAAGTCGATTGATATTCTCTTATTTCTCTACGGTAGCTATTGAAAGGGGAAAAGTGATCTTTAGTTCAAGACTAGAAGACTGTTGGGCTTGCTCATAGTCTTGCATTTGTGATCTCTAGTATTTGGCTAGATGATTGTTGGGTCTTTCCAGCAATCTCTTTGTTTTCTTATTAATCCATCTGCTTCTTCTTTTAGGATTTGCTTCCAATTGGTATCAGAGCAAGTTCTGCTCATGGGAAAACTAGAATAATGTAATTTTCTCTTCTCAATCCAACCTTTCATCTTTCTCCTTCATCCATCCGTGATCTTCCATATTCTTTTCTTACCTTTTCCCATCTCAAAATCACCAAACCTTAAACCATACCCGTACAAAAAAAAAAAAAAACTCTTCCAACCCTACCACATTCGAATCCCGTTCCAACTCATCGATTCCTTGCCCTTTCTCGCTTTCCTTACCAAAAAAAAAAAAAAAGAAAAAGAAAAAAAGAGAAGAAGAAGAAGAAGAAAACTTCTCGCATGTGTTGCGAAAGCTTGTTGTCTTATGTGCCACACTAGAAGAGGGACAATTTACAATCCTGAGATGGCGACACAACCTCAAGATGATACTGTCACAACCTTGCAACAAGTGGTCGATTTAATCACAAAACGGGTGGATGATTTAGAGGCTCGTTCCACAGCTAGAGTGAATGCTTTGTATGGACATATTATTGTTCTTGAAAACGCAAACAAGTGAATTAATCCAGACCACCAAACTTCTATGGTTGACCTTGACGAAGAATTGGAATTTGGAAATGTTAACTCAAGGCATCCTGTCTGGAATGGTAATTCCAAGAAGAAGAATATGAGCTTGGCTACGGGACCCAACAACATGGTTATGCGCAAGTGGGTGCCAGAGGGATGGACAACCTCTGACGGGACCATCCAATTTATCTTGAAGGAGGAATGAATATTCGCACTTTGGATCCCGCCAAGCATGTCCAGATTGATATTCCAAATTATGATGGTAATTTGGATCCCGAGGTGTTCAATGATTAGCTGAAGTCAATGAAGTGATATTTTTGTCGGTATGAAATGGAAGAAGTTGTTAAGTTACGTTTTATTGCCTTGAAACTTAAAGGCGTAGCTCAAGACTGGTGGTACACCATCAAAGAAGATTTGCAACGGTGTGGCCTTCCTACTGTAAGCAATTGGGAGGAAATGAAGGCAAGATTGAAGTGAAGGTTTTTGCCACTGGATTATGAGACGACTTCTTTTCAAGAGTTTCTCATGCTTTTGTAGGAGAATCTGACCATGGAGGAGTACACAGTGTTTTTACGACTTAGTCATTTAGTGTCACCTAACAAAAACTGGAAGACAAACAAGTGGCGCGTCATTGCAATGAGCTACGGTTTGAGATTCAAAGAGAATTGATAACTATTCGGCTCAAAAATGTAGACGAGGCATATTAGATGGCCCGAAAAGTGCAGGTGGGTGAATGACACGTTTATGGTAGACAAGTTGAACTTAAAACCTCAAACGCATTCCAAGCCATATAAGATTGCGTGGGTGAATGACACGTTCATCCCTATGACTAAGAGGTGCTTAGTAAACTTCTCTTTGGATCGTTATGAAAAATCGCTTTGGTGTGACATCATTCTAATGAAGGTAACACATATATTACTGGAGCGCCCATGGATATATGATAGGGATGTAACTCATAAGGGTCGTAAGAACATGTACAACTTTATATATGAAGGAAAGCCCATTACTTTTAACCCTATGAAGGATGACAAATTTGAAGAGCCAAAGTTGGCTTCCATAGTGTTGAGTATGGCCCGATTCATGGAGGAGAGTCATGAACGTGGAATCATGCATGCTCTGGTAGGATGTAAGACCAATCCAACTGGTAATGTTGTTGTTCAACTTTGTTTTCACTTCCATCGCAGGGGCGAAGCGGCTGCTGATTCAGTGGGTTGCGGTGGATTCGAAGATTAAGGAGTCCGACCCGTTTTGTCTCAAAGCCTAGTGTGGTCCGCTTTCTCAGCGAACCACCGCTGTTTAGTCCGCTCTTTCTTTTGTGTCAGTCCGCTCTTTCTTTTGTGCTTTGCTCTTATTTTTTTTGCTTTTCCTTTCCCTTTGTTTTTTTCTCCTTTTCTTTTAATGATATTTGGTTATCTTTCAAAAAAAAATGTTGCTGTTCAACCACCTGAGATTCCTGACATTCTTTCTCCATTTCAGGATTTGGTCCCTGATGGATTACAAAGTGAGCTTTTACCCATGTGTGACATTTAGCATGCAATTTATTTGGTACTTGGAGCCCTGTTACTAAATTTTCCAGTATATCGAATGAACTCGACAGAGCATGTAGAGCTTTGTCGACAGGTGGAAGAATTGTTAACAAAAGGCTTCATTCGTGATAGTCTAAACCCGTGTGCCGTGTCAGCGTTGTTGACACCAAAGAAGGATGACAACTAGCGAATGTGTGTTGACAGTCGCGCCATTAACAAGATAACAATAAAGTATCGCTTTCCCATTCCGCGCCTAAATGACATGTTGGACATGTTGGCAAATGCTATGATCTGACTTGTGAAGCGGGTACCACTAGGTAAGAATTCGTCCTGGAGATGAATGGAAAACTGCTTTCAAGACAAAAGTTGGATTGTATGAATGCTAGTTATGCTCTTTGTCTTGACGAACGCACCTAGCATGTTCATGTGGGTGATGATGCAAATTCTACGGCCATTCATTGGCATGTTTGTCGTTGTGTACTTCGATGATATCCTTATCTATAGCCATTCACGAGAAGATCATTTGGACCATCTTCTCCAAGTGACGAGAGTACTATGCCATGGGAAACTCTACATCAATTTGAAGAAATGTACTTTCATGAGTTCTAGCGTGGTTTGTCTAGGGTTCATCGTTTTAATAGAAGGCATGAAGGGTAATTCAAAAAAGATAAGGGCCATTGTCGAATGGTCTACTCCCATAAACATTCATGAGGTTTGCAGTTTTCACGGGCTTGTGACGTTTTATTGAAGGTTCATTAGGAAATTTAGTTCCATCATGACGTCAACTACTGAATGTATGAAGTCCAATCCATTTGAGTGGACTAAAGCAACAATAAAAGCATTTCAAGAAATCAAGCAAAAAATGACAGAAGCTCTAGTTCTTATACTTCTTGATTTCAAAAAGGTGTTTGAAGTTGCCTGTGATGCATCCCACATAGGCATAATAGGTGTCCTTAGCCAGAAGGACATCTGGTGGTCTTTTTCAGTGAGAAACTCAATGGGGCATAAAAGAAGTATCATACATATGATGTGGAGTTTTATACTGTTGTACAAGCTCTGAAGCATTGACTTCATTACCTAATTCATCGGAATTTTTTGTCTATTCTGATCATGAGGCAATATGTTACTTGAATTCTCAGAAGAAGTTGGGTGCTAGGCATGCCAAGTTTAGTGCTTATCTTTATGAGTTTATATTCAACCTAAAACATCGCCTCGATATTGAAAATAAGGTAGCATATGCCCTCAACTGAAAATCACACCTATTATCTACCTTATTAGTTTCCGTTGTTTGGTTTGAAGAACTTAAATGGGACTATGCTGCAGATGATGATTTGGGGAAGGTATTTTCAACACTAATTTCCGGTGCAGTCACTGAGTAACCAACATGGGTATTTATTCGTCGATATGAGGTTGTGTCTTCCTAAGAGTTCCATGTGAGAGCTTGTTATATGAGAGCTTCATTCAGGTAGCTCGAGTGGTCACTTTGGTATCGATAAAACAACAACTCTGGTTGAGGACCGTTTCTACTGGCTAGGTTTGAAGAAAGATGTTGGGATCGTTGTTCGTCAATGTTGAGTGTGTCAACTGTGTAAAGGTAGCAAGCAGAATACTGGTATTTATATGCCGTTACCTGTGCCCATGGGAAGACATCAATATTGCTTTCGTCTTGGGATTGCCTTAGATCAATGTTTGAAATAACGGCATCACGCAATTGTTTAGGATCATCGTCGTTGGCATCATCAAAACCTTTTTCCAGCTATTTGGGTTTCTTTACTAATTCCACCAATCAATCCTATTTAAGGCATGCCCCTCAATATGTGAACAAGCCTTTAAATCCCTTCTCACCACCTCAATCTAAGTCCTTTTAGGTCTTCCTCTCATCATCTTTTCATACTCTATAACCCTAATCATCGTTCTTCTACTCACTAGAGCTGTCTCTAGCCTTTGTTGCGTGTCACGTAACTGAAAATTCACCTATGGTGTAATGGAATTAACACGGTTGCACGTGCGAAAGCTTGACAGAAGTAAGGAATGAAGGCTATGTCCTAGAGTGTATTGGATTTCACTATCGGAGGTTTTAAATCAAGTTAACCTCAAACTTTTACAATCCTACACAAGGAAGGGCTCCCGCAAGAGACTTTTTGTGGTTTTCTATAGGCTTGCCACGAATCTCTATCCTACACGAGAATCTACTAACGTACACTCTCGTCAAAGGCTCTCGCAAGAGACTATAGTCGGTTTTTCATATGCTAACCAATAACCACGGTTTTAGTCTAAGGACCCACGTTTACTCCCATCGGAGGCTCCCACGGACACTAACACGAACGCACCCATGTCCAGTGGCCTACACAAGAACTTGATTTGGGCCCTACACAAGATTCAAAGTACTACACAAGAACCTAAGTTTTAAGCCCTACATAAGAGTTAAGGTCCTACACAAGAACCTGGATGTAGGCCCTATACAAGAGCCAATGTCCTACACAAGAACGTAGTCAAGTTTGGGTCATAAACTTTTACCCTCAATCCTACACAAGGAAAGAGAGTATATAGACTCTTACACTTGACAACTTGTCGAATTGAGCTCCATTTGTAGCACTGTCTCGGGTTACTTAATCAATTCTCTCCCATACTTTAATTAGTTCCCATTTGCTTCCCTGATCACTATGCTGATACTTTGCGAATGCTCTAGCCCCAAGATCAAACACCTCGCATATGGTGCTCCTTTGAGGTGACCAAGGTGATGTGAAGTTGGTTGAATCTTCTACAACTAATATGAAGTTGTATTTTTCTAGGGAATTCACCTAGATGGGTCTTTCGGAGTATTTAGACAAGATATGCCTATAGAGGTTGAATATAATCTCTAGAAAAAGGAAGAGTTCAAGCACATCTTTAAGGTGGAGGTTGGAATCCTCATTAGAGTGTTAATCTCAAGAAAGATAACTTAAAACTCATTGGTTTAGAGGCTTTGAGATGAGGAATATGATCATGAAATATCTTAAGCTTCTATTGCACCAAAACCCCATCAAAATGCCTAAGAATCGAATGTCCTTTATAAGAAGTTTGAGTTCCAACAGTCAAAAAATGGGGCAGAAAACGGCTCTGTCGATGCCATCGAGAAAATCAAATAATATGATTAATTCTTGTTGGACATATATGAGTTACCTTTTGATGACATCGAGTGGTCTTCGATGCCATTGAAGGAGACCTCGATGTCATTGAGAAAATCGGATAGTATAATCATTTCTTGCTGGACATATCTGACTTCCCGTTTGATGCCATTGAACGGATATTCGATGCAATCGAAGACTCCTCGAGGTTTGCTCGATGGGATCGAGCACCACTCGAGAACTGTTGTTTTGGGCATATGTTTTCGCAGCAACTTCACACCTCTTCTAGCCTTACTTATCATATTCTAATTAGGTTCCTAAGGCTAAGAGATGATCAATAAGGTTTACCTATTTAGCCAAGATCATCTAGAGGTTCAAGGGTTCTTTTGGGTCAAGGGTTAAGGTCATCAATGCACCTCATTTACCTATTCTTTGCTCCTTGATGCTCGTCCTCTTGTGTCTTCAGTCTTTAGCTTCCAAAGGCTCAACCGATTACATGATACATGGACTTACGTGATTGACAAATAGGATGCACAAATTAATTCACTAAGAAGAACCATCTCAATCTGCTCTAATTATTTTATCTCCTATCAAAACTATTTTCAGACTCTTCAACCCTAATCATTGTTCTCTTCCTTGTTGGAGGCTTGGAGCTGTCTCTAGTCTTTGCACGCCACCTAACCATCTTGATTTGCTCTGATTATTTTATCTCCTTCCGAGACCATTTCTAGGTTGTTTTGGATGAGCCCATTATAAATCTACTCTCCATTTTTTAATTTCTCATCAAGACTACTCCTAGGCTGCTTCAAATGACCCCCTTCTTGATTCCATCTTTTCGATTTTCCAAGTATCCATTTCAGCGTCCTCATCTCTGTAACACTCCATGTTTGGCCATGCTTCTTTTTAACAGTCCAACACCCTGCTCTATATAGCATAGTAGGTCTAATAGCTATCTTATAAAAATCTCCCTCAAGTTTAATATGCATGCGACGATTACACAACACCATAGGCACATCTCCACCTTATCCACCAAGCTCTAATTCTATTGGAAACATCCTCATGAATTTCCCCATGCTTTGGAACAGTAGAACCAGGTTAATGGAATACATCCCTTTGAGGAATACCTTGATCAATTTTAACTAAATCCTTGCCTGTGCAACTCTTCTTAAGAAAGTGCAATCCAAGTACCCATTTGACTCTACCAATCTTTAAGACTTTAGACTATAAAACTTTCCTTCAAACCTCCAATTTAGCATCTCTTGTTTAAGATAGTTTCTTATTTTCTTATTGGTGATAGCTTTCCACGTCATAATGGGTTTCTTTTGAGTTATATTTGCTTTCCAATTTTATTGGAAGCTTCCTTTAGTATTAGTGAATTTCTTAATTTGTTTTACTTCCAAAAAAATAAAAATAAATAATTATTTGCATAGGACTGACCGGTTGGCTTTCTTTCAAGAGTGGAGTATGTGAGGCATCTTTTGATAATGTTAACAATAAATTTTGTTTTTTTTGTTTTTTGGTTTTTGTTTTTTGTTTTTTTTTGTTTTTTGTTTTTTTAAATGTTTCTATGTGTGATTCTTGTAATTGAGAAAAAGGTTAGCCAAGTTGGTTGAAAGTAGCTAGATCCACCAATTTGTATAATTGAAATTGGTGTTCTCTGTGCTCATCTCCCTTTTGAGGTCCTTGAGGTTCAAGGTTTGGAAATAGTACATCTTTCTAGAAAAGAAAAAGAAAAAAAGAGGGTTTGGAAATAGTAGAAGCTTATTTTTGTTGGTCATTCGGTTTGTGAATGTAATTTTTGGCTATTTGTTTGAAAGGCTTTTTTTTTTTTTTCTTTTTTAAAAATTTGGTGGCTATTTCAGATTTTTCCTATTGATTGAGCATCACGGGCTATGAGATGTTGGGAAGGTTTGTTTAGGAAATCTTTGAAGAGTTCATGGTTTTTCAACAAGAGGAGAGCAAGGGTATTTTCATTCCTGGCGATTGGGATAGGCATCATGAGATTTGGACTTTGGTTGCACAAGCGTGAGCAACAATGTTGTTGAAATCGCGCGATTTGATTCATAACGTATTGCACACCACACGATATTCGTGGGTTCAAATCACATATTCCAAAAAAATCTAGCCAAAGTGTATGAATTGAATTGAATTGTATGCTTATCATATCAAATCATGCGAATCATAAGAAAAATGTGTATTGTGTAAAGGGGCCCAGTTTTACATAAAAGAACCAAAATTTTCACCTTTTTTTTTTTTTTTTGGTGTAATTTTTCTTCTTCTTCTCATCTTTTACCCTACTGCTTTTAAGACATGTAAAAGATCCTCCACTATTAAAAATCCTCATTTTTTCTTTTAAGAGAGACAAGATTTGGAGATTTTGATATTCATAAAACCAAAACAAAGACATCATTATATCTGTTTCTTTGATCAATAGAATCAAATGCCACTTTTTCCAATGTGATTGTACACTCAAACTGGTAAAATTATTAAAAGACTCTTGTACTTCAAAGCTCTTGAACACAAAACATAAAGGAAAGACAATAATCTATTAACATTATCACACAATGTATGCCTTATACAAGTTTCAATTGCCAAACATCATGACATGTATTTCTTGGTGCACATTGATGGGAATAGATGATTGACAAGTTTTTAATTTTTTCTAATGTATTTATATATATTTTTCGATACTTAAGAAAATCAGAAAAAAAATCTTACGATTCACAACGTGGTTTGTGTTCCATACGATTCAAGCCATATTGTGTATGACAACGATTTCGAGAACATTGGTGGGCAAGAGCATATTTGCGTGTGGGAACAGAGGAGAACTTGTTTCAAATTACTAAGAAGTTGGAGCAGGAGCTTCCCCTTGGGCATATGGTTCCTGTAAGATTGTAAAAGATTTGGATCGAGGAGTCTTGACTTCATTATATTTTAGATTACCTGAGTATAGATATGTTGCATCGGAATACAATGTTTTCAGTATCAGTATTGATGCACGTATTGCACCCTTGGGATACGGAAACATACTGGGTATCACATGAGAAATATCTAATGTATTATTGTTTTTGAAAACATTGGGAAATTGCTTGAATTTTTCAATGAAACTTTAGAGGATGTTAAAAAAGACAAGTATACATGATAAGTTTCCTTTGGATAGGGTTCTAAACTATGCGCTGTTTAATAGAAGTGATACAACTATATTTAAAATCAATCTATATAATTTCAATCATAGAAAATATGTATGAAAACACAACCGATATATTCAAAAGCCAAAATTGTCCTTCAATGTACAATGCATTTATTTTAAAAATATTATATTTAAAATTAAATTTATTTTTGAAAATAAATAAATGAGTGTGGCTTATGTTATAATCAACATACACGTAAATAAATAAATATAAGGCATAAATAACATCTGGTCAATGTAATTTTTTCAAAAACAAAAAATTATTTATTTAATTTTTTGATATTTATAATAATAATAATAATTATTTTTTTCAAAATTCAAAAAAGCTATGTCAATTTGTAGATTAGCCTTCAAGCACTCTCACATGATTTTTCTACACTATTTGTAAGTTAAATGGGTGAAATCAAGAAAACTGTGGATTTTCTCTAAAATTTTTTGTTTTCCTCAAATTCAATAAAGAAGGTAAAAATCCATGATTTAGCATGTGAAACATGCAAAATCATGGATTACTAACTGCATTCTACAAATTCCAAGCAATTTAAATAAGAGAACAATTTATATTAGCAAAAACTCATCTATTGAGTTTTTGGTACCACTACCACTCACTCTCCAATTTCAATTTCTGCACCCAAATCTCATTTTCTTTCCAAACAAGTGAAAATGATTGGTCGAAATCTCTTTAACAGCATAATTAACCCCAAAATTTTGAGGGAAAATTGTTTTTGTTTTATTGTAGTTCTTTGTGATTTTTTTCGCAAGGGGATCGAAACAAGTGCATTAACGTCAATACGTGTGATATGTATCATTGATATCAGGGAACTTATAACAACAATATTTTTAGAATATTGTAATGTATTGCTATATCGTCAATATATTGCAATATATCACGATATATTGATTGATACTGGGAATTTTTCTAACTATAGCCCAATTTCGTATCAGCTTTGTGTGACGTCAATTGTATCAGTTGAGACTCTCGATGTTGAAATTGCTCCTTGTATGGAGTTTAGTCACAACAAGCATGAGGCAAGCGTGCGATTGCAAAGTGGTGCTTGAGGCAGTCTAGTTAAAAGGTGTTAAAATCTTCCCTTGGAGTGTCCAAAATGCCTAGGTGTGCCTAGGCATGTGCTTTGCAGATTCTAGTCACATATATCATTTATGTTCATATTTAATTGCTTCGATACAAGTTGATATTTTTAATCAACAAAAGTCAATATCATTCAATAATGTAAAAAATATCTATCAATTTCTCTTAGCCCAAAAGCCTATATCTCCAATTTTCCTAATTCCCCCAATTCTCAATGGTAATTTTCCAATTTTCCCAAATCATAAACTGAAATTTCCACTAATCTCAACTCACAATTTTTTTTTTCAAAATCCCTAAAAATTTCAGACCCTCAAGTTCAATATTTCAAAATTCACAATCCTCTAAACTAAAATTTCCAATTTACTCAAAATTCTCAGTTCATTTTACTGTCCTGTATGACACCAATGGAAGCTTAAACGATGATTGTAGTATCAATAATATCAGCTGATACTATCAATATCGCATAGTGCCAATACGAAACTGGGTTGTAGTTGGGGAAATTTGCCAATATTGATCGATCTATTTTTATATATCATAATGTATCGACGCTATATTGATATTAGAGGTGGGCATTGAGTTGAGTCAGATCAAATTGGGTCCAACTTGACTCGGTCCAAAACTTTCAATGCTCAAATCGAAATCGATCCGATTCGGGACTGAGTCCGAGTTCTCTGACTCGATCCGATCCGTCACACTGTTGGCCTGAACCGAACCGAGTCCGACTCGGTCAGGAAAACCGAGTCGGATTGAGTTGGGTACGGTTCGGATCGAATCTTCTATTTCAATGGTAGACGTTCAACCCCACTGCTTTTTTGCATTGTGGTCCACTTGATCTTAGATTTGTCTTATTTTTCGACTCAAGCGTTAAGACGAGCCCGCCAAATGGATGGATGGTTTGGATATAACATATACCTCATGATGGGACCCACAGAATTTGCTAACATCATATCACCTGTGGTACTTTGGTACACGGTGTACCTGCCAGCCACTGCTAAAGTGCTAGTCCGACAGTCCGTGAATGCTTCACGTGTTACCCTCCCATTATAATATTCATAATCATTTTTTGGGCCCACTGAGTTGTGGTTCACAAATCCAAACCATTCGTTATGTGTGTCCCACTTGGATGAGGGGTCATACAAGTTTCAGATGCATCCAAATTTTAGGTGGGCCCCACTAAGTGATTTTATATATTTTAGGAATGTCTTCACATGATTTAGATGGTATGACCCACCTGAGTTCCGTATACGGCTGATTTTTGGGATATCCTATAATTTAAAGGGGACCCATCAAATGCGTGGTGTTGATGTTCGACACTCATACACAACTCGACCTCATGGGAAGTTCCCATGAGCTTGACACACAGAACTATTTCCCTCTCTCTGTCAAGCTCGATGCTCGATGCGTACCTCGAGCCATGAGCTGAGAGAGGGATGGGCTACTCCCTTGCCACTGGCCCATGGCTGATGGTTGGTGCTCAGTGGACCCACCATGATGTATTTATTTCATCCATGCTGTCCATCTATTTTTCTAGATCATTTTATGGTATTAAACAAAAAATGAGGTATATCCCGATCTTAAGTGGACAACATTACAAAAAATAGTGTTGAATGAACATTGTGCGGATCGGATTGGTTCAGATTAGCCACTAATCCGAACTCGATCCGATGAATAATCGGATTTGATTGGCCCTAATCGATCCGCACCAATCTTGGCCGTCGGGTCGGATCCACCGGCTCGGGTCAAAAATGATACATTGTGATATTATGAAAATATCGTGGTTATAAGTTCTCCAATATTGTCGATAGGCGTCGCATGTAACGGTAATATCACACTTGTGTTGGTCCCCTCTTGATATTTTTTAGAAATTTGCTAAAAATCTACAAAAACCTGATTTTTTTTTTCTTTTTAAAAAATTTTTTTTTTTTTAATTTTTTTTTTTTTTTGAGATTACGTTGTTAAGGGGATTTTGACCCAATCCTTTTCATTCGTATGGAGAGAAAAGGGGACTTGGGTGCGGAAATTGAAATTGAAGAGCATGTAGAACTAGAAACCCAATTAGTGAGTTGTTGCTCTTTTTAGACTATTTATTCTTGTTTAAATTACTTGGAAGATGCGGAAGAAATTAGTAATTTATGATTTTGCATGTTCAATTATGGATTTTGATCCTCGATTTTTGAACCTAGGAAAATTGTGGAAAATCCATTTTTTCCAATTTCACACATTTAACTTGCAATTGTAGTGTGGAAAAATCATGTGAGAGTGCTTGGAGACCGATCTACAAATTGACGAAGCTTTTTGGATTTTTGAGTTTTTTAATTAGAAATATCAAAAATAAATAAAAATTTTTGTTAAAAAAAAATTACATTGACCATATGTTATTTATGCTTTAGATTTATGTGTTTTTGAGTGTATGTTGATCTTAACAGTAGCCGCACTCATTTTATTTTTAAAAATAAATTTAATTTTATAAAAATAATTTTAAAATATATATTTTGAAATAAATGCATTGTACATTGTGGGCCAGATTTGGCTTCTGAATGTTTATAACCTACACAATGGAAACTTATCATGTATACTTGTTTTTTTTTTGTGATATTTTGAGTTTTAAGTGTATATTAATGTCTTTCTAACATCCCATAACATTTCAATGAAATATTTGACCAATTTCCCATTGTTTCCTAAAAACAGCTATACATCACGCGATACATGCAATATTTTCCATGCGATACCCGATATGTTTTCGTATCCCAATTCCCAAGGTGCGATACATGTGTCAATATCGATATTGAAAACACTGAGCTGAAATTGCCTTGGAGGAAGTCTGATGGGACAACCTTAATACACCATTAGAAGAAGAAATCAAGAAGAAAAATACCTCACAAGTTCATGGAATATGGAAAAATTTAGGGAGAAAAAAAATGTTGTTCGTTTTTATCTTAAAAAAATAAAATATTGTTGAAAGGGGGTTTAGAAGCCCTATTTATACGTGCGCACAGATGGATGGATCATGGATGTATGCATGTATGCATAGATGAATGGTTGGATGTGTGTATGCATAGATGAATGGTTGGATGTGTGTATGCATGCATAGATGAATGGATGGATCATGTATGTGTATATATATGTATATGTCATTGTATATACGCATGCATGGGTGGATGGATCATGCATGTGTGTTTGTATATATGTACGTGCATGCATGGATGGTTGGATGGATGGATCCACCATTTCCCCCATGTTTTCCCAATGTTTCCTGAGTCAATGGTACATACTTTTAGGCCCCCAATAAAGTGAAACTTATTACTTGATTTCTAAACATGCAAATATGCATCTTTTTGCTATTATTTGATTCTAAAAAATTTAAGTATGTGTATTTTAACATCACCTGAAGTATCATTGAAAAATTCCACCATTTTCTTCATGTTTCCCTGAGTTGGTGTTACATGCTTTTAGGCTCCCATTCAAGGGAAATGTATTTTGTTTGCATCTATTTGTAATTATTTGATTTCTAATACATTTTAGCATCACTTTGAGTTTCATTGAGAAATTCCACTACTTTCCCCATGTTTCCCCAATTTTTTCCTCAGTCAGCGATACATTTCCTTGTATCGGTGATAATATCAGCAATATCGATACATGTTTCTGTATCCCCTGCCAGCAATACACGTAAAAATTCTGATACATTTTAGCATCACTTTGAGTTTCATTGAGAAATTCCACTGCTTTCCCCATGTTTCCCCAATTTTTTCCTCAGTAAGCGATACATTTCAGTGTATCGGCGATGATATCAGCAATATCGATACATGTTTCTTTATCCCTAGCCAGCAATACGCATGTAAAGATTCTGATACGACTAGCACACACTGGTTGCAACTAAGGTTCAGGTCAAGGAATCTAGGCTTCTCTGTTACATCTCATATTACCCAGCCATACATACAACTTTATATGCATTGGACTTCGTGTTGGTCTTTACACTGCCTGTAAATCTCAAGATGTAGAGACTGCTGATTTCCATCTTGAACTATTTAGTTCTTTCACAGTTCTTTCCTTTAAGAAATTACTCATTTATATATAAAAAGTGCTGAAAATGTTTTGTGCATTTTTATCGCCATAATTTCTTTGTATGATCAGCCTCATCGGTGATGAGGTAATTAATTTACTTCCAAATCACTGACCTTATGACTAGTTATATAGTCATATGTTCCTGACTTCAGTTTTCTTCATCGAATTTATTTGGTGCATCCTGTAATACTTGATCTACCTAATTCTTTGATCTTATCATTTGCAGACAAGAACTGAAGGGTATCATTCTCTGGGAGTGCTACAATCTTTAAAGAAGTTGATGAAGAATGAGGGTGTTCTAGGTTTCTACAAGTAAGTTTGAAACTAATAAAGTTCATTTACCTTTTGAGAAATGCTTTATCTTACATTAAAAAATACTTGGGTGTCCTTTTTATTTTATTTTTTTGTTTTTCAGAGGAAATGGTGCTAGTGTTCTTCGGATTGTTCCATATGCAGCATTACACTTCATGACATATGAGCAATATCGATGTTGGATTCTGAACAACTATTCCGCGTTGGGAACAGGACCTTTTATAGATCTTTTAGCTGGTTCAGCGGCTGGAGGAACAGCAGTTTTATGTACTTATCCCTTAGATTTGGCTCGAACCAAACTTGCTTATCAGGTACTTTGCATGATAATTTGCAAGATCATCTTGAGAGCAATGATACTGAAGAAATTGTTTTTTTTTTTTAAAAAAAAATAAATTATAAATTAGTTGGGATAAGGCTTAGATGATGATGATGATGCTGATGAGGACAACAATGATGACCTTTCCAATGGTTTTTTAAATGCTACTAAATAAAATGCTATTTTCAGAAATCCAACTGTTGAAACCCGTACTCTTCTATCCTTTATCAATTATCAGAATGGAGAAAAAAGATTGAATGGCCAAAGATTGAAATAATAGTTAATAGTTCTGTTATTTATGTTGCCTTTGTGGTGACCAAATTGGTTATCTCACTTTTTATGTTCTATACCATTTAAAGCCACACCATGGTATTAGACACATGCCATTGGGTCTTTTTTCTTGTTCTCATTCATCTTTGTTGTGTTCTCATTCATCTTTGTTGTTTTATCCACTACTGTTCTCACTCGAAAGCAATTTTCAAAGCTAATGAATGATTTGGGAATTTGCTTTTTGATTTTTTGGATTTAACTCATATTGGTCAATTGTACACCCTCTCATTATATGAGAACTTGGTTGATTTGATCATCGACTCTGCCATTTGACAAAATCGCAGTTTGGACTTCGTACTTGAAATTGGTATTGATTCAACTTGACCGAGTTTTGATTTAATTAACAAGTGTCTGAACATTGCTTTGACGTGCTCTCTCTCTCTCTCTCATATATATATATATATATATATATATATATATATATATATATATATATCCTATCATTACCTGCATTAAAGGATTGCATCGACTGGTCCTGCATGAATGTTGATCATGCTTTTATTTTCTTTAAGAATCTACTCAAACCTCGGCATGCTTTTATGTAATGGTTGTTATTTGTGCTTCTTGCTCTGTTTGGTTGATTGATAAGGAAGTTTTATACCTTTTGTGTTGTTGGTTTTTGTAGGTGAGAGGCCCAAGTGGAAGTTTTGGACATGGTATGAATAGTTTTCAAATCCAGCCAGCTTACCATGGGATAAAAGATGTGTTTAAGAGTGTTTATATGGAAGGTGGAGTACGTGGTCTGTATCGAGGCGTGGGTATGTGCTGGTTTTCATGCCCTACCTTTTTTTTTAAAGACACACGCACCGCTACCCCACACACTCGTGCACTCGCACTACAAGGGGTGCTCGAACCCGTGACCCGTTTTCATGCCCTACCTAATGATACCTTAGATTCTGTATCTTTCTTCTGCCATGGTTTGCAATGTTCTTGAGTACTTGCCCTCTATGATCAGGTCCAACACTCATTGGGATACTCCCATATGCTGGTCTGAAGTTCTACATATATGAGGAGCTCAAGACCCATGTCCCTGAAGAACACCAAAAGTCTGTAGCAATGCGTCTTTCTTGTGGAGCTTTAGCTGGTCTGTTTGGACAGACGTTCACATACCCATTAGATGTGGTTAGGCGGCAGATGCAGGTATTACAGAGTGAACTTCTAAACATGAGGCTGAAAGCTTGGTCTTATCAGTTATCATTGATTGAGTTGTTCGAATTTTATTTCAGGTTCAGAGCATGCAGTCATCAATTCAACAAGGTGATCCCGAATTCAGAAGCACAATGCAAGGGCTCACCACCATTGTCCATAGGCAAGGATGGAGACAATTGTTTGCTGGTCTGAGCATCAACTATGTGAAGGTAACTAAAGAAAGTTATCCTTTAACCACAGCTTTGTTTTCCTGATAGTTCTCACCCTAAAAAGATGTGATCATGTTTTCGGAATGATAATTGAATTTCCGCCTTTACATTGATTTCCTGGAAATTTTGGTTGGGGAGGCAATGGGTGTCGTTTCCTGCTGAATCAGGGTCATCCCCAGCCTGGTCAGTTTATTTCTGGGGCCTCAACTGGTCAGTTTATCTTGACTATGTAATGAGCCAAGGAGAAATCAAATGCTTGTTTTCAGTCTGATGGCTGCATATGCGTCCAACACTGCAATTTTCTACGAGGCAAATTTTCACTGCCCTATTAGAAGTGTCTGATTATTATTATTTTTTTATTTGTTATTCCTTGTAGATTGTCCCTTCAGTGGCCATTGGTTTCACTGCCTACGACATGATGAAGTCTTGGCTACGGGTGCCTCCTCGAGAGAAGGCTCGGGTGTCAGTATCTGCATGAGGCGAGGATTAATGGTCAATGTGATAGGTGGAGTTGTGGAAAACCCGACTGACCGTCGGGTTGAATTGCCAATGCTTGAGTATGTGAAGCTGGCTTGACAGCAGTTCACATTATTAGGATGCAGTGCAGTAAATGTGATAGTTGGGGTTGTGAAGCTGGATTGACAGCTATTGGCATTGTTTAGGTGCAGTACAGTAGAAGTGCGGAGCATGTTATCCCCCCTAAGCTGTGTTTGGCACAAGAAATATAAGAAAACTTACATACTGGCTTCAAAATGCAATGTTTATTTGTGTGGATGAATTGAATGGTTTGGCACTAAAATAGCATCTGCAACTTATATGTGCATTTTATATTGGCGTTGGTAGCATATAAAACCTAAAAAAGGATGGGTCTTGAAAGCTTCCTCCTCATAGCTCAATTACAATGCCATTTTTTAAGAGGCCCAGTCTTGTGACCCACAGACTGCAATCAAATGCTAGTTGGTTTATATGTATGGATGATCAAAACTGTCCAAGAGGAAGGTCCCACCATGAATGAGGCCATGGTAAAGTATGAGTTTCCACTGATGATCCTATCCATCCATGGGCAGGTGGGGGAAGAAAACCACAATCATTTGTGCCCTATTGGCCTCTTCATGGTTGGCCCTACCTCCTAAATGTGTCTTGCACTGGTCACATGGCGCGGGTGGTGGACTACAATCTGACTTCAGTAAATCGAGGGCAGATGCAGATTTCCTATGAAAGCCTTTCCATCCATCCATTTTGAGAGATCATTTTAGCACATGCAACCAACGATGCGGCCACACGTGAGAGGGAAAACTACTGGGGAAAGAGTTTCCCACTGTTGAAACCTTCTTGGGATCTACCTTGATGTTTGTATGCCATCAAAACCATTTATAAGGTCGTTCCCACTAAGATGAAGTGAAAACACCAAAAACGAAACTTTGTTTTCAAACTATGGTCACTGAATCCCCACCGTTTCCTCTCGTGTGGTTGCCTTGAGTTTTGGATCCACCTCATTATTAGTCGTGTGTCCTAATATGATCTTTTGGATCCACCTCATTCTTGGCGGCATATCCTAAAATTATCTCTCAAAACATGATGGTGTGGATTTCTCACAAACATTATGGTGGCCCCCACCTAGCATACCACTGTAGGAACTAGCAATTCTGATCCCTAACAAATAGTTAGAGATTTAAAAAAGTTGCGATGGAACAGGCCCTAATATAGTATTGTAACTAAAACCATTGCATCATTCCCAATGTTTATGTTTGCACTCCTATTTTGTACTAATGGTAATTGATTACTATTTTTGGCATTCTTCTGATACTAGAAAAAAAGGGCGCCTGCATAAGAAAGGCGGGGACTAAACGTTGTTTCCCATACTCATGTCTACTTTCATGTATAGCTACACCATCCATGAGAGATTACACCCATCTTTTCCTTTTTTTTTAAATTTTTATTTTTTAATTTTTTTAATTTTTACACACGCACACGCACCCCTGGTGGAATTTCACCACCTATGGGTACTCAAACCCTTGACCGGGAGTTGAAACTCCTAAGAGTCTACCACCCGGGCAAGAGATTACACCCATCTGTTAGAAAAAAAAATGTCCCCATCACCATGCTTAATAAAAAGAAAGGAGGATAAACCTGTTACACTTGGATTGAGAATTTGCTTTTTGTTACTACTGGTGAAAGGAGGATTCCCTTGTCAGTGTGGATATTGACTCTATTTTTAAAGTTGATGGCTTTGGTAATTGATTTTGGACACAAGCAATGTGTAGAATAAAAGAAATCAGAAAGAGGGATGGTTTAAAACGAATATGGAATTCAACCCACAAAATTCATTAACTTGTCTATATTTGACAATGAATATGGGTTTTGTACAGTAGAGATGTCATGTTTCCATAGGAAAATGGGAAGGGGAGAAAAAAAGAAAAGAAAAGAAAGAAAGATAGGAAGCAGCTCTCTGTTATCTATGGGTTGTAGAAAGAAGGACCACACTTGCATTTCCAGCCTTCAGGCTCGTAGTTTGAATATTGAATGCCCAAATGGTCAGTGGTGGTGGGCACTTGTGTGGCCTCACATGGGCTGCATTCCCCACACTTGTTATCACAGCTAGGTGGTTTTGACCCAAGTGTCCCTAACGCTTCAAATGCCTCTTCATGCAATCCTCCTTCCATTTCCTTGCTCTTGAAACCCAAAGAGGGAAAAAAAAAGTCAAATAAAAACATATATATGTATATAAAGAGAGCATATGAACAAGTGGAGGCATTGAAGATCACCGAATGGAGAGAGAGAGAGAGAGAGAGAGAGAGAGAGAGAGAGAGAGAGAGAGAGAGAGAGAACCTGTTTTGATTCCCAACCAGATTGCATGGAGCTTGGAGCTTGGACTGTGTTAAGATCAAAAGCACATGGAAAATCAGTATAGCTCTACTAAATTTTATTTTTTATTTTCCTTTTCTTTTCATTAAAACAGAGGAGAGCAGGCAGAGTAAAAGGTGGCATGTGTTGTTGCAGAAAGCGAGGTAAGAAGAAAAAGCTGGTAAAAGAAAATGGGGTTCAAGTAAAAGTCAGAAGAAACCTCATTTTCTCACTTGCCATGAAAAAGGAAATTGGTAGTTTTGTAATTTGGAATGAGGACTCACCTTCAACTTCACGTGGAAAAGGCCTGCTTGCTGCTGACACCCAACTCATGATTTGAAGAATGGTGATGAGAAGAGGCCAGAACACACTCTTCTTTTGTTCAGCCCACATTCTCATGATGAAGGTGATGATGGATGATGAGAGAGAGAGAGAGAGATGTGAGGCTTTTGAATCACTTCAAGAGCATATGATTGCCTGGATATATAGCACTACAAAGTCCAAGCAAGGCTTCTTTATTTATTTATTTTTCTTTCTTGGGTTTATCTGCAATAGATCTTGCTTTCCATACAAGCGATTCTTCTGTTATTTCAAGACTTCAATCCTACCAAAATCACCTATCGCTCACTTTGACAACTCACTTGAAAACCATACAATCAATCCGTTCTCTGTGTCCTTTCTCCTCTATCTTTGCTTTAATCACAAGGCACCCTCTTAAGAGAGAGAGAGAGAGAGAGAGAGAGAGATCCATGTAAGACTAGAAACAGAGATATTATGAGGAAGTAACGTGCTTTTGGGTACAACAAAACGCACAGTGGCTACGGTGAGTGAGGATTTAAGAAAAATCTTACACACCCAATCACTTAGACTGCAGAGCACCTGATTCTTCCAGCAATCTTAGACTGCAGAGCCCCTGATTCTTCCAGTAACGGAAAGGACCCCACATCCCCCTTCTCTCTCTCTCTCTCCCTCGGATTACTGCATGAAAGGGACGCCGAGTGGATGGTAAGGAGTCCACCTCCCACCTCAGTGGCGAAATGACGTGGCGAGATTTCATTGGTAGGGCCGTGTGCTGTGAGAAATGGACCCGGGCGGAGTACGTCCATCGGTACATGTTTTTTTTTTTCGTGTTTGTCCCTTGCTTATTAACTTTTAAATAACCGTTCTGACAGGAGAATATATGTAGTTGCAGAAAGGCCATTGGGCTGTCCTTTTCTTTCAAGCAAAGGAAGTGTCTAATGCAAGTGTTAGAACTGTGAGAACATTTTACTTCCGCAGTCCCATCCGAACCATCCAAACGGTGGGCCCCATCGCGAAGATGAACTAGTCCAAAAATTAGGTCCCCCAGCTATTCATCAGTTAGGCTACACTGTCAAGATCAATGGACTGCGAACAGGATGTAAGTTTATCATTTCCCTACCATTATCAAATTGTTAGAGATCTAGGGTTTATATGATGACCAGATGGTAATTGCACTTGCCCCAAGCATGTGCGAGATCACAGCCGCTCGTCAAGCAATTCCAACCATTCGAATTCCATATCTAAAACACGCATGCCTCTCCATTCATCTGGTGGGCCTCAGCTGTGATCGAAAAAGGTGAAAAAAGATTATCCGGCAGTTCAAATTCTGTGATCATGCGTGCCCCATATAATGATCAAACTTTCCTGATTTTATATACATGAATCTACACTGTGAGGGATTTCCAACGAACGGGTCCGATCTTACACACTTGTGAGTTGTCTCCACATGGGACGCGAGTCAACTTCAAAGTGCAGTCGACAGAGTGCAATTAGAACTTTGGTTTGGGCCGGAAGCGGATTGGCTGATGTACCATACACCGGACACAGCGGATCTGGCTGGTACGTTGATGTCACCAAGTTCTGTGGATCCATCGTGAGGTATATGTTATATCAAAACCATCCGTTCATTTGGCAAGCTCATCCCAAGGCTTGACACAAAAAATACGACAGATACAAAGACTAAGTAGACCACACTGCAAAAAGCAGTGGAATATTGAACGTCTACCATTGAAACCCTTTTGGGAGTTTTGGATCAATATTATATTTATTTTTCCTCTTCATCGAGGTCTTTTTTACCTTATTAACATATTTGGATCGAAAATAAACTTTATGGCAAGCCCTGCGAATGCTTCAACGGTAAGAATCATTGTCCCACTACTATTTGTGGTGTGGTCCACTTGAGATTTTTACATGACTCATTTTGGAATAATATCTTAAAATGATCTCTCAAAATGCATGAACAGTCTGATATAATAAATACATCATTGTGGGCCCATATAAACTTGATATCCTTTGAACCGTTCGTACTCGAGGACCGTCAGCGCTCGTCTTCGCGGACGCGGGTTGCGTCCTTTCCCCGCCCGTCTCTAGCCGAACGGGCAGTTCTGTTGGCGGGCCCACTATGATGTATCGGTTTATCCACGCCGTCCATTCCGACTCTCGGATCATTTTAAGTATAAAATTAAAAATAGACAGATCCACCGATCAAGTGGACCACACCATAGTTGACTCTTGCATTTAATGCTTTGTCATTTCATGCAACCCAAGCTTATTTTTTGGTATGGTCCACTTGAGCGTTGAATCTGGCTCATTTTTCTGTACACATCTTATAATAATCAAAGTGGAGGGATGGACGGTGTGGATAAACCGATACATCACATTTGGTCCGCCCACAGAACTGCCCGCTCGTGGATAGAGACGGGCGAGGTAGGACGCAATCCACGTCCCGTCTTCTCACGACACGTACTCACACCACCTAGGTCGGTGGTGTGTAGAACACCAGCCAATTCGCTTCCCGCTGGGACCGGACGCGGTACTGACGGGTTGAGTAGCGAGATTTCCTACCGAAGTGACGTCATCAAGTTATTTGGGCCCATCATTATGTATGTTTGGTATCCACACCGTCCATACATCTTGAGATATCATTTTAGGGCATGATACAAAGAATGAAGCAGATCCAAGGCTGGAGTGGATCCCACCACAGAAAACAGTGGAGAGTAACGCCTACTATTGAAACTTTCCAAAGATCCACCAAGATGTTTTCTTGAGATCCAAACTATTCATGTGTTAACGCAGACAAGAAAGAAGGGAAAACACAAATATAAGCTTGATCGAAAACTTTTAAGACCCTTAGAACTTTTTAATGGTGGAAATTACTCTCCTCACTGTTTTTTGTGGTGGGGTCTACTCAACCTTTGCTTCTGACTCAATCTTTATATGATGTCTTAATATTATCTCTCCAAATGGATGAACGGTGTGGATACAAAACATACATCATGGTGGGCCCACAGAAGTTGGTGACGTCACTTGAGTAGCTAATCTCGCTACTTAACCTGTCAGTATCTAATCCGCGTCCGTTTGGGGCACCATCCATTTGTACGGACGTGCTGATGTCAGCACGTGGCTACCCAAGAAGAATCTCTTCGGATTGTGTAAAACTGCACAAAACGTATCCTGAAACTTATATAGGCTGTTTGCTCTACGGATTTTGGAGCGGGAGCCTCAACGGAAAAAGGATGGAGTTGTATGGTTCATGACCGGAGTATACGCACGTAGTGCTCGGGTTTTAAACTTGTACAAGTCGGCACTATGGTTCCGTGATCTGCACCGTTGGTCTGCTGGGACCCAACGTCAATTGGATATATCCGAAAACTATCCTATTTACACATCTATTGTTTCAACTTGTAGCTGTTCACATTTACCTAAAAATTATTTAAGATAAGTAGATCTGATGGTACAGTCTCGGAGACTTTTATTTTATCAATATCCTGATGAGTCGCATCAGACCAACGGTCTGGATCATGGAAACATGCGCGCCACTCGTACAGATAGAATGCGCGCCACTCGTACATTTTGCCATGTGCAAATTTTATTTAGCATTTGGTTAGGATTGGAAGAGTTGAAATTAGGTGAGATGGAATTGCAATATGAATTTCCGGTACACATGTGGGCCCTCATATTAATGCATGTGTTTTATTCGTGCCATTATAAATTTGGTTAGTTGATTATATTAATTTTTAGGGTTTTGCTTAATCCAATGTTTTCTTCTAGTCAAATTTTTATTCCAAACATGATTATCCCAAACATAAAAATTAAAGGGCCAAAATATCATGATATATTCATATGTGCAATCATTGTGCATTAATGATGTTAATCTCACCTAATGCAATTTTATGGAAAAGAGATTAGCTACTCCCCCTACCACTAGCCCGATGATATATGTGTTTCATCTATTTTAAAAATCATCTTAGGATTGAACTCAAAAATGAGATGGATGTAAATCTCAGGTGGACCACACCATATGAAAAGAATAGTGATTAGATATCTACCATTACAATCCTCCTAAGACCCACTATACTACTTATTTGACATCCAATCTGCTGATTAATTAGGTCATGCAAATCTAGATGAAGGGAAAAAAACAGAGATCAACTTGATCCAAAACTTTTATAGTCTCAAATCAATGGTCAACGTCCAATTAACACTGTTTCCTGTTACGTGATCCACTTGAAATTGAGATATAATTTATTTTTGGTCTCACACAATAAAATGGTATAGAAATGGATAGCATTGGTGAAATATATACATCATGGTGAGGCCCATAAAGCACCACCGCCATTGGCTGGTGGCAGGGAGTAGCCAATCCGTTCCCCAATCCTCTACCATTCAATCCCCGAGCCCGTAGTGTTTTCCATTTTAAAAGCATTCTTGACTCTTAAACCGTACACAAGTTAAATGACAGCTGTACGGAGAAACATCATCCTCTACCAAAGCATAAATTCTCGTTTGCATTTTAGCTGTTTATTTGAATGTGATTGATTGATTGATCGTCTAACCTATGAAAATTTCGGCCTCCAAAACAGTGGTCAAGAACTTGATTGGTTTGGGTTGACGTCCACCAGTGACAAGCCTACGATGGATGACTTGCACCAGAGCCATTCCTGGCATTGTGGAAGCTTGGTAGAGGAAACTATGAGTAATGGGCTAGACTTTTAAATTCGTTGTGCACCAAGCTAAAAATGGTAGCATGTACCATGTCTCATCTCCTCACATGTCAGCACTGATTACGGCTATCTATACCATCCAAATTGTGGGTCCCATTGTGGATGGAGAATGTATCTAAAATTACATTGATCAAGCAATCCTAACCACCAAATGGGTTGTTTACCAGATGATCGGCTTCTTTTTCTGTTTGCGTATTGTTCACCATTGATACTGCCCTGTATCATCTCTGTCAACCATGTATCAGGCTCCGTAGCGTTCATGGACGATGCCAGTATGAATGGCCTTAAGGGAGCTTCACATGAGGTCGAGCTCTGTGAGCCCCACCGTGATCTGTGTTGAACATCTACACCATCATTCAGATGCACCGTTACATGGTAGGCCGCAATCGTATAAGTCATGCCAATCCATATATTAGATGGGCCACACCACAGAAACTAATTGAGACTAGATACCCACCCATTGAAACCTTCATGATCGTTTATAAGACCCACTGAGATGTGGTTAAAAAATCCAGCCCATCGATTGTGTGTGTTCCACTTGGATGAGGGGGTCACACTAAGCCAAAACTCAGGTGGGCTAACAGTAAAAGAGACTGAGAGCAGCTGGAGAGGTTGGCTAAAAGTTACAAGCTGGAATTCATGTTCAGACAGACGACAGTGTGTGGTGCTTTTGTAAGACTTTGGTTTTGTAAGACTGGTTAAGTGGAGTGTTAGTATCAGCATTTTATGCTGTTTGATCTGTTTGCAATGGATTTCTAACACTTTTTCTTTTTCAGATATCTCTCAAGTTAACATGTTCTCTGGCTAGCAAATCTTGGCTAATTTATATAATTGAAATGAAGAGATTTAACAAACTATTTATCTGGCTTCTTGGGCTATTGATTATCTAAGAATTTGCTTTTCTTTGTTTCTTTTTCTTTTTCTTTTTCTTTTTGCTTTTGTTTTTCAAATGAGAACTGTTGTCCACTTTGGTACCCCCGGTTTTCAGCAAAACAGCATGCTTTTATGTTGGTTCAGTATTACTGGGGTCTAAAACATGTTTAAGAACCCAAAAACTTGACTTGATGATCATTCTAGTAGGTTCAAGGCCATGATCATTCTCAAGGTTTGAATTTCATAGCGAAGCCCAAAGTTTGTAGGGAAGCATGTCTGCTTGGACCCTGCTCTTCTGGCCTTGGCATGTCTACGAGTAGAAATGAACCCGGTGGCCCAGCCCTGTAGGAAAGGCTTGGGACCCTACACTTGGCTCAAGGGCTAGATTCAGGCATTTGAAATGTAAGGCTGGTGTCTGGGCTGAGCTTGGCCAGAGCCAATAATGAATGGACCCTGGTCCAGCCTGTTGGTCTAGTTAAATTATAAAGTGGGCCACAGTTTTACCAAAAAAACAACATCGGTTTAGCTTTAAATACACTTGTTAGCAGTTTCCATTCAAATTATATGTGTAGTTTAATAGAACTCTTGGATATATATAGAGTCATATTTTAATGATCAAAACGATTTATAAATGGGACCTGTCGTAGATGGAGGGTGTACCCCTAAAAAATTATTAAATTGTGCTATTATTTCAAACCATTGATCATTTAATTCTTTCCTTACAGGACCAGCCACCAAAGCCTTTCTAGACTGATTAGAGCCAATACCAAGGCTTATGGAACAAGGGCTGGGCTAGGACCAACCCGAGCTCATTGCCATCCCTTATTATGCCCTTAAAAAGCTCAGCCATTGATCAACACACCGCGTCACATGCAATAGCCAAATGGGACTAATTAGGTTTAATGGGAATCGTAAAAGAAGTCCAATGTTTTGCCATGAGCCCTTATCTTTATGAGGGAAGGCCTAGAAAGGCCTGGCTCGAGGTGGTGAGAAAGGATACGAAGGCTCGTGGGCTAAATTAAAAAATAATAATAAATTAATATAAGACAACGACAAAAAGATGATGACGACTTAAAATGATGTGAATGAGATCCTCCAACTAATCATTTATCATTATTACTCCCTCTTATTGGTAGATTTCCTGGTAGCCTGAGCATCATTCAAGCCCTTGTCGGCAGCTGCATGCCATGTGTCCTACCTTTGGCCACACATAATAACAATGCGGATGGTGGCCCGTGACAGATATTTTCATTAAAAGTATAATTTTCCCAATGTTTTTTATTCACCAGGTGGGGCATAAAGCCAATATAATAGAGGAACTTTATTTCAACCTCCATTAGAAAATATATAAACGATCACATAGATAGGTCTTTATGTTAGTTTATGCATGTCTCATAAAGAGGAGACATTTCATTCATCTACTGATCTCTCCTTAATACTCGCACATGCATTGCATGCACCTACTACGAGAAATGTTCACATACAATGCTGCATGTTAACTTTAATATACAACCTTCTTTTATGTTCTGCTGATGTGTTGCTTTGGTGGAACATCCGGACTGTGGAAATGAACCGTACTATGAAGATCACCTGATGAAGAAATTTGAGCAATCCACTCATCAAGTGAGCTACACAATACATTGAGTCAGATAACCGGCTGAGCATTTATTTCAACGTCTAGCCTGCCTGATGAATGGACCATTATGTTTTTTGGTCCAGATGATCTTTATGGGGTGGCCCACATTTTCCCAGCTTGGATGTTATAAGCAAGTGAGTCATATGTTAATATAGTAAAATATACAAAGAATGGGACAGTTGATATTCACCCAAGCAAAGAGGAGAATGTGGTGAGATTGGTTAATCACAGTGTGGAGATTGCTCTGTAGGTGATTTTCTGTGTTCCCTTGTAATTTTGGCAGATTCTCTGTTATTTTTTTGTTGTATATATTTGTAATGGGATATCTTTATCACTATCCTAATCGCCAGATCATCAACTCCTAAGATGAAATGACTCTCTCATTTGGAAATGTTAATCCCCTTAATTTGATTTTCAATGATTTAAAAACTGTTTTAAGAATAAACAACAATAATATTAAGAATATTTTGGAAAAATTCTTCATAAATTTCAAATTTACCAACCAATCCTATCAGGGATTAAAATGGCTGGGTAGAGCTTTCGGAGAAGGGAGGTTACCAAGTTACCCCATGTATTGTTTTACTTTAAAAAGTAATAAAGTCAGAAAATTTCCAAGCCCGCATGATGTGTACATGACATTGGACCTGTTGAATATACATATCTAATTACAATAATCACATTAACCAAAAATCTTAAAGATTAAGTCAATAATGGGCTGCAGATGCATTTTAATGTATTTGAGTGGTATGTGGTATTGCTTATGGTGTGGCTCACCTTATATTTAAGTCAACCAAATTTTGTCCTTCTTAATATCATGGTGGATTATGTCTATTAGATGGGTTGGATATTATAAAAACATCATGTGAGCCCCACAATTCTCTACTTTACTACTTTCTAAAGGGAAAGTGTATGGTAGGCATCATGGTAATTTCACCATTCAAAAAGCACTTCTTGGCAAAATCTTGATTTCTAAGGAATTTTGCAGTAAAAATAATAGACAATGATAAATGATTAGAAGCTTGGTCAATGAGCAGATGTGGGTGATTCAGAATCTCCTTCCTAGATGGCTAGGATCAAGAGGGCCTCATGGCCATTAATCCAACGCATGCAGCATGCAATGCGACCACTCTCTTAAGTGTGCCGCATAACATCAAATTGATATTTGTGTTTTCCCTTCATCCATCAGGTCTGTATAACCTTATGAACAGGTTGGATGGCAAATAACCATCACAGCCGCGCTAGTCGTGTTTGAACAGTGGACATCATTATTCCCATTGTTTCATGTGATGCAATTCATTGAGCTTTGGATATGCTTCAATTTTGGGCTAATGCCCTAAAAAGACTAGGTGAAATAGATGAATGGTGTGGATAAAACACATACATCACATTGGGCTCCAAACTCTGACACCTTTAGCTACGTGATCTCAGGGTTACCATGCAAGTTTGCACATAAAAGAGTTGAATAGTTAGTGACATTTTGATTTTTAATAGGATTGGAATATTAATAATAATAAAAAAGGTCTCCTTAATTATTATATTTTGCATAAGAGTTCAGTAAGTTGACCTCCTCTCTTAATATAATATTTACATGTAACACAGATGATGCCACATATCTATATTTTTATAGTGCATGGCTTAAGTTAGTGTCGGCATATAAGATGATGTCACATGTAAACAAATGAAGGACGTGAGCTAGAAACCAAGCAGCGGATATAAATGATGAATGGATGGAAGTTTGGGTCCCTAATGTACTAAGAATTGATGATTGATGACAACTATGAAAGAATTTTCACGAGTCTTTCGTGTCCAAACAATTTTTTATTAGTGGGTATTTTAAAAGTTATGCCTTATAGGAATAAAATGATCTCGAATGTGTAATCACAATTATTTTTATAGCTACATGTAAACACATGCAGAGCCAATCAAAATCCCACTGGAAATGTAGATTCTCAACCATAAAGAAAGAGAACATCATATATGTTATGAGAGCTTTAAATTTGATACACTTTGGTTTATGAGGGAAGACATTTATATGAGATTAAGGTTAGAGAAAAAAGAGAGAAGTGCCTTAAACTAAATTCCTATACTGGTACCTTTAAACATCCATCCATTCCAATATTTCTTATGTTACTATAATACCAAGGTATCAGTCTCTCTTAATAAGAAGATTCAATCTATATACCCTCCAATCAGATAAATCTAATAAGAGAGCTATGTAACTATTATCCTCTTAATAGAGAAATCTATCTTAATTTTAGAACAAACATTTTGTATCATATAGATGGCAGAATAATTAATAAACTGGGGCTGTCCATTTAGTGGTCCTATCATGTACGTGTAATAGACATTTTCATCCATCATCTTTCTTCACTTGCACGTTGTGAATGTTTGTACTTTTTGTTTACTACTTAGAATGCCATTGATTAAATGAATAGGAACGTCCACTAATTCTGTCTGTATTTTTTAACCAGTAACAGTTCATAGCTGTACCATAAAAGATGGATGGTGCAAATTGATAAGTCACCCTCCATTTGTATACTCGGTTCTGCCGGGTCGACCATAGAACACTAGCAGACCGGTTCCTCTCCAGTTGTTTTGTAGATGAAAATCTACTACTAGTTTGCACGGGTGGCCCACCGTGGTTGTGTAGCATCCAATCCATCCAACAGGTCGATGCCACGAAAATGGGATGTAGCAAAAATTAGGCCGATGATCAAAAAATCACATGAACGACCACATGATTTTGGAAGTTTTTGGGTAGTTGTCCATTGTTTTTTATGATGTAGCCCACATGCAAATTGCATCAGCCTGATTATTTGGTATATCCCGTTTTGATTGCGGAGCAACCCTTTTGGACGGGTTGGATGCCATACGTACGCCACGGTGGGCCCCACATGACACCGGTTGATGATTCTAATCTACAGACAACAGCTGCGGACCCAATGCAATGATAAACTAAGTACATCATTCTCTACCATACTACAGCACACACTCATCTCACGTGGTACGCATTTGCCTTAATCCAGATCATGTAAGTCATGGGCCCACTATGGATATCATGTAATCCGGACAAACTGCCTGATTTAGAGGATTTGCTACGGCAGATTGTCATGGGATACATTCGGACTACGGCCATTAGATCTGGAACCATGCTCGATTATCCGGACCCGATGAGATACACCGTACACGGTGGCTGGCTTGAAAACCTTCGAGATAGGAAGCATTCGATCAACGGCCCACCAAAGAGTAATTAAGGAGACAATCCATGTCAGAAGAAAAAAAAGAGAGTAGTCAAATTATCACTAGTTATCAGCCATTATTTTATTTATTTATTATCTATCCTCCATCCACGGAGATGCCGATGATATCAACGGTTTGGATAGTTGAAAAATTAAGGCCGTTAATGCGTACCTAAGATCCGTGGGTACCAAAAGGACCCGACCAGATTTTAACGGTTCTGATTTAACTTTTGGCTTGTTTGGGTCTCGCCTTTTTTAACCAGGTTAAAATTCATATCTAGCGGGGATCCGGTCACGTCCATCAACGTTTAGCGGTTAAAATCGGAGCTGATCAGGTCAAATCGAATTGGGTTCGGGTCCACTCAGTATTAATTCTAATTTTATGTATATTCAATATATAATTTTTATTTTTATTTTAAAAGGAATGATGTTTCTCAAACCACATGCATGTAAGAGAGCCCGTTCATTCGCCAACGCATGTGTTCAAGTGGCAAATGTGTGTGGAATCTTAACCACTCATTAAGATCCGAGACCTAAACCCGAAAGCCCGACCCCGATCAGCTCGTGTAGTTGAAAAATGAAAAAGAATATTATCCGAACCCGAACCGTCGGCAGCCCTTTAGTATGAAACACGAACCCGTATCCAACGGCTGCATGAGTAGGCACGTATCGTCGAGAACCTGACATGAGTAGGCACGTATCGACGAAACCTATCTCATTTATGGATAGTGGAGTTTCATGGTACTCAGGGACTGTACGGTGCTTGATACACAGGCACTCATAAAACATACACGTGGCATATATAAACTCAAATTAAACCGGTTAAATTTTATAAAAAATTCACTGTCTCTCAATCATAGTCGTAAAATTAGATTATTGAACTATACTAGACTCTAATTGGACAAAGTTTACTGGTTGAAATAGGACCGTTGGATAACTTTCAGTTTAACCGTTAAATGAATATCTCACGATCCCAGATTCAAATGATCAAATAAGCTTGAAGTTCGGTTCATGATACATCAAAGTTGGGACCCATTATTTGGACAGTTTATTTTGACTTTAATAAGTATTCTAAGTTTGCAAATTCTAATTAAGTTCTAATTTCCTGCGTATCAACCATCACACATTGCCATGGTATACAAGTTTTTCTCCATTTGAAAATGGGTCAAGCGGATCATTTTCTTCGTGAGATTTTTTTATACTGTAGTCTTCACTTTTAAGCTACGTAACTTATTACCACATCCAAACTTACTTACTAAGACCAGTCCCCTACTTTACGAACACACATTTATTGGACCGAAATGCCCTTGTTGTTTTATCAAAAATGTTATTTATGAAAGTCAGGGTTCCTTATGACTATAGATTATAACCATAGCCATTGAAATTAACAAGGGCATTGATCGTGAAGTCAATAAATTAAATGAAATTCACCGCGAAGTGAATGGAATTGATCGTGAAGTCAATAAATTAAATGAAATTCACCGTGAAGTGAAGGAAATTCACTGCAAATTGAAGGGAATTAATTGCAAAGTGAAGTAAATTCACTGTAAAGTAAACGAAGTTAATGTAATTGACCACGAAGTGAAGGAAATTGATTGCAAAGTAAATAAAAATGACCGCGAAATGAAGAAAATTCATTGCGAAGTAGATGAATTGAATGGAATTCATCGCTAAATGAGTGAAATTCACCGCGAACTGGAAGAAATTACTGCGAAGTGAATGTAATTAACCACAAAGTGAAGAAAATTGACCGCAAAGTGAAAAAAATTGATCGCGAAGCGAATGGAATTGACCACGAAGTGAATGAAAGTACATGAATTAAATGGAATTCACCGTAAAGTGAAAGAAATTCACCGTGAATTGACCGCAAAGTGAAGGAAATTCATTGCGAAGTGAAGGGAATTCACCGTAAAGTAAATGAAGTGAATGTAATTGATCGCGAAGTGAACAGAATCACCGTGAAGTGAACGAAATTGACCGCGAAGTTTATTAGCCACCCAATATGTTGATCGGGTTACACGGACATGGATGAAGGCAAAACACAATTAGCAACTTGACCCAAAACTTTTGTGGCCCATAAAAAGTTTTTAATGCTCATTGATCATTGTTTCCTGTGATGTGGTGCACCTAGAATTTCATTCACTTCGCGATGAAGTTCACTTAGTGGTGAATTTCATTCACTTCGTGGTGAATTTCATTCACTTCGTAGGAATGTTAATGGACCTTAATGAATTGCATGATTAACTAGGAGGAATATTGATATTTTGTAACTAACATCCTTCCCCTTACCTTTATGTAATCTATCCCACCGGTTAAATTTTATAAAAAATTCACTGTCTCTCAATCATAGTCATAAAATTAGATTATTGAACTATACTAAACTCTGATTGGACAAGGTTTACTTTTTGAAAATGGACCATTGGATAACTTTCATTTTAACCGTTAAATGAATATCTCACGATCCCAAATTCAGATGATCAAATAAGCTTGAAGTTCGGTTCATGATACATCTAAGATGGGACCCATTATTCGGACAGCATATTTTGACTTTATCAAGTATTCCAAGTTTGCAAATTCTAATTAAGTTCTAATTGCCTGCGTATCAACCATCACACATTGTCATGGTATACAAGTTTTTCTCCATTTGAAAACGGGTCAAGCGGATCATTTTCTTCGTGAGATTTTTTCATACTATAATCCTCACTTTTAAGCTACGTAACTTATTACCACATCCAAACTTACTTACCAAGACTAGTCCCCTGCTTTACGAACACACATTTATTGGACCGAAATGCCCTTGTTGCTTTATCAAAAATGTTATTTATGAAAGTCAGGGTTCCTTATGACTATAGATTATAACCATAGCCATTGAAATTAATCATGAAGTGAACAAAGTAAATAGAATTGGCTGCGAAGTGAAGGAAATTAACTGCGAAGTGAATGGAATTCACCGCGAAGTGAATGGAATTGATCGTGAAGTCAATAAATTAAATGAAATTCACCGCGAAGTGAAGAAAATTCACTGCAAATTGAAGGGAATTAATTGCAAAGTGAAGTAAATTCACTGTAAAGTAAACGAAGTTAATGTAATTGACCACGAAGTGAAGGAAATTGATCGCAAAGTAAATGAAATTGACCGTGAAATGAAGGAAATTCACTGCGAAGTAGATGAATTGAATGGAATTCATCGCTAAATGAGTGAAATTCACCGCGAACTGGAAGAAATTCACTGCGAAGTGAATGTAATTAACCACAAAGTTAAGAAAATTGACCGCAAAGTAAAAAAAAATTGATCGCGAAGAGAATGGAATTGACCACGAAGTGAATGAAAGTACATGAATTAAATGGAATTCACCGTAAAGTGAAAGAAATTTACCGTAAATTGACCGCAAAATGAAGAAAATTCATTGCGAAGTGAAGAGAATTCACCGTAAAGTAAATGAAGTGAATGTAATTGATCGCGAATTAACAGAATTCACCGTGAAGTGAACGAAATTGACCGCGAAGTTTATTAGCCATCTAACATGTTGATCGGGTTACACAGACATGGATGAAGGCAAAACACAAATAGCAACTTGACCTAAAACTTTTGTAGCCCATAAAAAGTTTTTAATGCCCATTGATCATTGTTTCCTGTGATGTGGTGCACCTAGAATTTCATTCACTTCGCGATGAAGTTCACTTAGTGGTGAATTTCATTCACTTCGTAGGAATGTTGATGGACCTTAATGAATTGCATGATTAACTAGGAGGAATATTAATATTTTGTAACTAACATCCTTCCCCTTACCTTTATGTAATCTATCCCACCCTAATAAGGCTGATGAAGGCCAATGATAGAAAGCACCACCCTGTAATGGAACTCATCACCAATTTTAACCTTGGGCTCGTTTCCCAAGATTAGCTTACCAATGTTCACACACTTGTTCGCTTCCTTGAGAAGCTTACTAGTAGCTAGGTCGATTAGCCTAATGGCTTTCCCTTGTCCACTCTTTGCTCCCCTTGTCACCGCGAATAGAATGAAATTCACCGCGAAGTGAGTGAAATTCACTGTGAAATGAATGAAGTGAACGGAATTGACTGCGAAGTAAACGGAATTCACCATAAAGTGATTGAAATTGACCGCGAAGTGAGTAAAATTGACGACAAAGTAAATGAAGTGAATGAAATTGATCGCGAACTGATTGAAATTGACCGCGAATTAATGAAATTCACTGTGAACTGATTGAAATTGACCACGAACTGATTGAAATTAACCACAAAGTGAATGAAATAGATTTTTGACCATCGACCTGATGGAATCTTGAAAAATAACCAGGTTGGTTGGCTAAGGTAGCTTCTCCTACCCTAAGATCATATACAGTACGTCAAGTAACTCATTCTAGTTTAGGAGATATGCTTGTTAAATGAATAAAAAATAAAAATAAAATATTTTATATGCTTATATACATATTTACATAAATATGTTTTAGAGAAAAATGTATGGGGGAAAAAAATTCTCCTTAAAAAAAAAATTACTGCACATACTGCCGCCAATACAACAGTAGTGTAGCGATATTTCGTGCAGTCTTTTTTTTTTTTTTTCTGGTGCAATCCCCCACTGCTTTTGTGGGTCCCATCATGAGATACGTGTTATATCCAAACCCTCCATCTATTTGGCGAGCTCATATTAAGGCTTGAAACGAAAAATCAGACAGATCTAACTATTAAGTGGACCACACTATAAGGGCGTGTTTGATTTTTGTGTATAAGGAAACTACCTTTAAAAAAGGTCATTATTACATTTTCACCGTGTTTGAAATTTCAAATGCATTTTCGTCTTAAAAATTAGTCCAAATAATCTGACTTACATTTACAGACTCCACTATAATGTGCATGACATATCCACACTGTCCATCTGTTTTATCAGAAATTTTTAGGGCCTAAATTTGAAATTGAGACAAATGCAATGCTCAAGTGGCCTATACCATAGGAAACAATGGCCTTAAACGTCCGTCATTGAAAGTTATTTTATTTATTAGGCCTACATTAATGTTTATTTATCATCTAATTTGTTCATGAAGTCATAAAAACATTGATAAGGGGTAAACACAAATATCAACTTCTTTCAAAACATCTAAGGGCTACGTAAATTTTTATATTGCAAGCATCCAATTTCCATTGTTTCCTGTGGTGTGGTCCACTAAAGCTTTGGATCTGCCTCATTTTTGAGTTCATGGCCTAAATGAGGTTGACATGGCCTAAATGAGGTTGACATATAGGATAAACAATGCTGATACATCATGTACATCACAATAGACCCTATATTCATTTAGTAGCCATCCTTGATTTCAATGCAGAAAAGTTAAATAGTCAACATCAGCCTAAGGAACGATGAAGTAATTAACTGATAAGTAATTATTATTTATTTACTAGGTAATTATCTCTTCCCTCAAAAATCAAACATGCCCTAAAAGGTAATGAGGGATTGAACGTCTAACATTGAAATCCTTTAAGGGGTCATGGAAATTTTAGACCATTATAAAATTTATTTTCCTTCTTTTGTGGCCTTATAAATAGATTGGATGAAAAATAAATGTTACGGTGAGCCCTACTGTGAAAATTAATTTTCTTCACTGCTATTTGTGATGTGGTGCAGCTGATTTTTTGAATATGATTATATATATATAATACTTTGAAATGATTTTCAAATATGAACGAATCCTAGTGAATATAATAAATACATGACTGTGAGGCTACGTAACTTTGATCTCATTTGAACCGTTCGAGGAGCGTCAGCCCTCGTCCTCGCACACCAGCAATCCACTTCCGAAAGGAGTAGCGGGGTATTTTGGTACCGTAAAAATTCGCCAGTATAATAGGGCGTAGTTTCGTACAGTAGGTTTGGACGGGCGCGATAACGTCGTTGGATTAAGTGTGAGGCGTACAGTAAGAAAAAGCTCTTTTGTTTATTTTCAATCTTAATGCCAACCGAAATATATAAAATACATACAGTTGAGGAATTATCTGTCAAAGATGTACTAAATCCAACTGTCCAAATCATTAGAAATATTTTAGATGATATATAGTAGGAAAATTAAATAAAATGTATGGATATAATGTCTGATTGGAGGCCCTTACCTGGACGGATAAAGTCAACGGTTGAAATTCAATAACATATGATCATAAATCGGAAGTTAATACTGTCCAACAAAATTAATTTTAGTTATATGCTCCATCCAAAATATTTCCCATAATTTGGACGGTTCTGATCGATCTAAATTTATGCCACGTGGGCGGTGTCTGTATGCATGAGTATCTAACTAAGGACCTCAAGACGTTTCTAGAACCTTTGGGAAAGCTGGGACAGCAAATCCCATCCTCTGCCAGATGGCTGTAAATGCCAGAGATATCCAAAAACTCACCCTTCGTCCAGAACTTTCGATTGTTGTCCTCTCCTGTACTAGTTCACCATCATTTTTCTGAACGGTGATGAGACTTCAACCGTGGGAATATCATAGTTGTACGGAAATCCGGAACGTTCAAATTGCTAATCCAATAGTTTATGTTGAATACCACAAATTTTAAACTAAAAAGATGGTAATGATCATCTAATTTTGAATCTTCGAAGTTGGACCTTTCACTGCTTTTACTTATAACCATCCATTTGGAAGCCATGAATTGGATCTGGATCGCTTGATCAGTACGATTTAGAAACATAATCTACATCGACAGTGTACCCCACAATTTGAATGTTCTGGATAGCTATGCATGAGATATACAGGTGAGGAGACTGAGTCACCACCATTTTTAAATGGTGGAAAACTCTCACAGGGTTCTTTCTACTTTGATCCTTCCTTTGAAATATGCTCCCTTTGTTGTGTGCTCTCTTCCAACTGCCATTTTCAAAAGCCTTTTACAACACCACCAACCAGTCCCAACGCTTAAACAGTCCCACTCAACAAAATCAACAATTCCAAATGAAATCCAGCTCCAAAAACAGAAATCTGGGAGTCATTTTGCCAAAAACAGAAACCCAAAAAGCTAATTTTGAAAATCTCACATGAAATTCATCTGCATACATCAGAATCTGCAAACCCATTTCACAAAACCCAAAACCCATTTCACATGAATAAATCTCTTCTTCTCACATACCCAGTTCAAAAAATCCAAATTTTCAGAAGATTTCCACCTTAAAATTCCAAAATCCTGCAAACCCATTTCACCAGGCCAGTAACCCAATACAAAAGTCCACATTTTGGTGTGGAATTCACCTTCACAAAGCCTAGAAACGCCTGAATCAGAACACTTGTGCTACTAAAGAAGGGGACTGTTGTTTTTACGGTAAAACGATAATTGAAGATCTCAGCTTCTGCATTTGATTCATGATTTTCAATTTGTTCTGTTTTCTGAGTATTCCTGATTCTTTCAGGAGAAAGCCATGGAAGATATCACAGTGAAGTTAGAGGAACCGGGTGGTGCCACGTCATCGATCTCATCTCCACAGCCGATGGAGGGATTGCATGACGCAGGACCGCCACCATTCTTGACAAAGACATTTGAAATGGTTGAGAATCCAGCCACGGATACGGTAGTCTCGTGGAGCCGAGCTCGCAACAGTTTCATTGTATGGGATTCACACAAATTTGCTACTGATCTCCTCCCAAAGTACTTCAAGCACAACAATTTCTCGAGCTTCATACGCCAGCTTAACACATATGTAAGTACTGAAGCTCTTTAAGTTACATTATGTTTTAGCCAGCTAACATAATGTTGTTATATCATCGTTGGCCTTTTGGTTTGTTAATATTTGTGTGTTTTAAATTTTTGTTGTGGACATAAAGATTGGCTGCAGAAATTCTCTTTTCTTCAAGGAATTTCGGTTTGTCTAGAAGTTATTATAGTTTACTCTTGAAAATCTTTTGCAGCAATGCTAATTTCAAGTAATTCACAGTTCTTGAGGTATTATGTGTTTCACAGAAGTCTGTGCTAGTTATGAAAATTTCACAGTTCTTTGGGAGTTGTTTGGCTCCCCGGAGTCTTAAAAGGGTGGAGAGAAGGTTTTCTCCCCCGAATCTTAATGGGTGCTGAAGTTTCCATCAAGCAGATTCTCTTAGAAAGATATTTTGTTGATCGTGTTTGAGTACTGACAAACTATTCTGAGGAATTCTGAAATTATGTTTGGGTGGGAAAGGGAGACAGGTGATGACTTGGGGTAGGGCCTGGGGAATGAATTCGTCAGGAATTTGCTCCCCAGCTTTTGGGAAAGAATCATAAAATGTCTCCATGTGAAATGAATTCAAGTGGAAATCTATTTCAGACCATTTCCAAGCACCCCAAACGTGAGAAACAAGCCTCCGTAATGGATTCAGATTGATCCTGCTTTCTAGGTAGCCAAATGACCCTTAATGGATTCCAGAAATCTCCTCGGCTTTTTAAAGGTTTTTTTTTTTTGGTGAAATTCTCTGCATCTTCATCAGTTTAAGATCGATTCTGGGGATGCCAGTCTCCATGTGGAACTACTAGCTTCTTTATCCATGAATTGTGAAAAATCTTAAAATCTTTCACCCCGGATTGGAAATTCATTATTGGGTTTGAATCCTTGTGTTGGGTGGAGAAACATTTGCTGCATTTGGATGCCAAACTGAATCACAAAGGGCCAGTTTGAGTGCCATTGAAAGTGAGTTCCTATCATTTTAGTTAATCATAATTTTCTATTAGAGATCATGATTGTTGATTATCAAGATTATTTTCAATCATTTCCATAAAGAAATATGATCTCCAATAGATAATTACGATTAACTAAGATGAGATGTACTCATAATTGTGGCACCCAAACAGGCCCTAAGGAAATAACAATCTCTACTGTAATGGACTAACAATTGCAATTTAATTTGATTGTGCATCTAAATGCACTTTTTATGTTTTGATACAACTAGAATCATATAGATTGCCTATTTATACAATGTATTTCAACCATATTATGGAAATGATGGTCACAGGGTTTCAGAAAGGTTGATCCAGATCGATGGGAGTTTGCAAATGAAGGGTTTTTGGGTGGGCAGAAGCATTTACTGAAGAACATCAAGAGAAGAAGGCATGCCTCTCAGCACATGCAGCAACAAGCAATGGGAGCTTGTGTTGAATTGGGACAATTTGGGCTGGATGGTGAAATCGAAAGGCTGAAAAGAGACCGGAACCTGTTGATGGTAGAAATTGTGAAGCTCAGACAACAACAGCAAAACTCCCGGGCCCAACTTCTTGCCATGGAAGAACAGTTGCAAGGGACGGAAAGAAAGCAGCGGCAGATGATGGAATTCCTTGCCCGGGCACTCAAGAATCCTACTTTTGTCCAACAACTGATTCAATGCCACAAGCAGAGGAAGGAATTGGGTGGCGTCAGGAAGAAACGGAGATTACCCTCCACTGTTAGTTCAAAAAACTTGCAAGACTTGCAAGGCGAGGTGGTGTCGGCAATGGGTACGCAGGTTGCTGGTTACACCCATCAGGCTGAGCAGGAAGAATTGGCTATTGAAACTGAGATTGAGACATTATTTTCTAGTATGGACAATGAATCAAGCGCTTCTAATAGAAATCAGAATGCGGATGCGGGCCCCAGCCCTAGCGACCCGGATTTCAGTTCTGCAAATGATATAGCATGGGAAGAATTGCTGACTGAGGATTTGATGGGACGAAATGGAGAAGAAGAAGAGATTGGCAATGGAGATCTGACAGAAATTGATGTGGAAGTGGAGGATTTGGCTGCAAAACCATCAGATTGGGGTGATGAAGTACAGGTCTTGGTGGAGCAAATGGGATTTCTGGGGTCGAAGCATTCATGTAATCTGAATCGTACTTGAAGACTACAATTTTGTGGGTTGGCCTCTGCAACTTCATCCATGTTTTCACCATTGGAAAGGTTTTCACTGAACCCAGTGACTGAAGTAGGATTAGTTACGATTGGGTGGATGGAAGATGTAGATGAGGATGTTCTTTTATCCAAGACACGTCTGTTTGTGAACATTAACTGTTTTTTGTTTTTCTTATGCCCTCCTCTTCAATCAGTTGGTTTTGGTATATAGTTTTTCCGTTGGTGTCACTAACATTTTACTACGTCCCTCATTAAATGTATTTGGTATATGCATTTGCAGGTCTGACAAAGCCCCACAATGTATGTATCACTTGGTCTATCAATCCAAGGCTTAGGAACTGGGAGTTCTTTTGACAACCATCCCAGGTAGGGCCCATCAGATTGATGGTCCACCTCGCCAAACTATGTGCTCCATAGATACAACGAAACTGGGAGCCTTGGTAGAGTAGCAAGCTGTACATTTTACTGCAATACTGACTTTTACAATTTCTCTAGAAAGAGAAAATAAATAAATAAATAAAAATCAGAGAGCTGGTAACAGTGGAGAAGAGGAGACTACCATTGCAAACATGGTAAAAAGACTGGGCTACTCAAACCGACTTGTTCAATCCTGAGTTTGAGTAGGGTGACTCAGTCAGTTCACTTGTGGTATTGAACACGAGTTAGTAGGTCGATCAACTGAGGTAAGTCACATCAGACTCGATAAAGTCTTTTAAGACCATGATTGCAAGTAGCAAGCACAAGCCCTGGGTCATTTACACATACACTCAGAATATTTTTAAGGCTGGATGTTTTCTGATCTCAGTCATAACATTCATTGACATGACTATGCTTATTATCAGATCTTAATCATAACGTTCCTATAGAGATGAGAAGCGTTTGTTACCAGTGGACATTGGGGTGTGGGGCAAATGCAATTGCTTATTAAGCACTGAAACTTCCCTAAATTGACAGAGTTACTCCTCTTATTTTATCTGCCCATGGAAAGCTAAGATATCAGCTTATGTTGCTGGTTTGCATTTCCTTTGTGTAACAAAACTTTGAGATGCGAGATAAACAAGCCAGTCTCTAATTATGAGATAACAAACTATATTACAGACCAAACTGGAACGAAAAATATGGTTACAACATACAAGCCTCGATACTATATCACTTCCTAGAAAGCCTGGATCGAGCCCCTTCAATTGTTGTGGATGAAGATGATGATGAAATGGTAGATCTATCAAATTCTACCTTGTCCTGGTTGAATGCTTGCATCATAGTAGTTTGGATTTCATTGAATCTTCGTTTTTTCAATTCTCGTTCCTCTGAGGTACCATGCTCAAGGTTAGCAAGCTCTGTTAAGTCATCATCGTCAACGATCTTGTTGAGTACTGCTGAGCAGCGGGGGAAAAATTGCTTCCCAAGCTCCACTGCAATATAAGATTGGTAAGAAATTACAATTGAGTAACAAGGCAAGGTCTTGAACAGTCCCTCTGCTGAAATATTAAATATTCATACACGCAGCAAATATCATATACTGCATGCTGGCTCATTTAAGTCCGTCTTGCAAGATGATAGAGAAACAGAAGGCAGCTCCAATTGTGGATGGAGTAGGGGCATTCTGGTATAAGCAAAACCGTTCTCATATGGAGGCATTATAGATACTTGTTTGAAAGAAACATCAACATTGGTACAGCCCAGCAAAGGCACAAGCAGGGACCACCATTCACTCATCCACATGAGATGATCCATAGTCCATAGATGAATATATGCCCCATTGGTTGATCCAAACAATCCCCTGAACATAGAGAATTACAACCAGAGCCCCACATTAACAGGATTCAATCAGACGAGAGCATCCAACAGGGGAGAATTTTTGGGTTATCTCCCATCCACCACGGGTCCCAAAAATAGTAACATTTGGATCACCAGACGATGGGCCTACAAGTAGAGTTTTTTGGGCTGTATAAATGCAGGATTGAACAGTGTATATTTCCTATATAACGTCCATTACTGAAGTAAATATGACTATTTCAGCAGAATTAAAAGACTGTTTTTGGAAAGTGCAGAGAAAACACGCGTAAAAGCAATGCGAATAAGTACCGGTCTTGGAGAGTGCCCTCAGCCTAGCCAGATGCTCCTCCTTGATCTTAAAAGGCACGTCATTTAAGTCCATTGCCATATCCTGGTTTCCATGCGTAAGCTTGGAATTGGGAGCTAATGTTAATGGTGAAGTGGCATCCACTTGTGCTAGCTCCGTGGCAACTTTTGCTTCTGTGGGGAACAAAATCTTCGCTAGACCAACTGCAGGGAAAATAATCAACACAAACAAGTCGAGATTAGTTGCGGAAGAGTCTCAATGCAGAAATAGAGGGGTTTTTATTTATTTTTATTTTTTTTCTTATTGTGTGTGTGAAGGACATGGTATAGAGTACTTCTGGATGGATTTCCCTGCGGAAATGGGTAATTAAATGTGCTGTTATATTGTATCTGCTCAGGGATCCAAAGTGTGATTATGATCTATCCTTAGAACAGGGAACTGCTTTATTCACTTCTGGTATTTATCAGAGTGATAAAATTATAAAAGTATGTTGTGAACTTAAAATGGCAGTGAGTCTGGTGACTCATCCACCATAAGACACATGCACGGATCCAAACTTTCAAATATCTGAGGCCTGTTTTCGATGAAGCATAGGCCCGAAATGGTGGATCTTAATTATCTCAATTCTCTCGTTGAATCTGGATCACTGATTATTTTGATAGCCACCAATTGGAAGCTCGGGATTGTTTGATCAATTTGACTTTCAGGGCTATGCTACATCCACAATGATCCATCCCATGATTTGGATGATCTGTATTGACCATGATATATGCCATGTATGTAATGGATGACTGACCACCATTAAGGTGGTGGTGAACAATCACCATGCTCCTTGTCACTTTCCTCAACGTAACACTGCAATCCAAAGAGCTAGGCTACCAAATCTCCAACTGCTATGTCAAAGAACTTTTCAAGATATAGAATGAAGACAATATTCAAGACTGCAAACAGAGGACGCCTGGGAAGAAAACATGTGAGAAGCAAATGCGAATCATCCATCAACAATCAAACAAGGTTATAACAGGGGGAAAGGGGGAGAAATAAAGAGAACAGACCATTCACAAATGGAGTTGGTTAACAAATTCAAAGCCAGAACCAACTTGAAAGCCCACAAGAGAGTGATCTAACAAACTCAAAGATAGTGGAATTGAGAGGAATAAGGCAGCAACTGAACGGATGAAAACAACCCCGTGAAAATATTGGAGTCCAAAAGGAAAATATGACTAGAAGATTCACATTTAGACAAATATGGATGACCAAATGGACCCATAAATGGAATTAAAACTGAAATGCCAGATTTTTTTAATGCACAACTTGTGACAACTTTTGTGAAACATTGATAACAGTTTGATAACAGATGGATAACAATGCATGGAGTAAAGAGATCTTTGCTAACTGGAAATGAAATTTAATCCTCAAAAGAAAAATGTAGCAGTTTTTGGCCAGAAGTGCACATGAATTATGTTGATCGAGATATCAGTAAAATAAGGTGATAGAATCTGGTAACTCATCAGCTGGAAACCTCTTCAAAGAAAGAGATTTTTTTTTTTCTTTAAAAAAATAAAAATAAATCAAATTTGATTCAAAAGAACTCTTGAACAAGTTCTTAACAGCACAAGTGGAGCGTAAGCATGTTTGGGGAAAAACGATTCTCAGAAGAATTTAGGAAGCAAGAGTGCCTAGAAACTGCCTAGAAACATGCTCGATAATGTGAAATAAATTAAATAACGTACTTTTTGTTCAATAAAATTTAGCTTACTTCTCAGTGCGTCAAATATCCACTTTGCATGTCATGTCAGCGCCTTGGGCAGTCATCATTACCAACCATCATCCTCTTAGCTCTCCCAGCAACTTGGGGTTGGCTTTTGAATGTAGATTGGCAAGAGTTCTATGATTGACTGCCTGTTAGATATCAATCTTCCTCTTTTATATGGTCTGTTGGAACAGGCCATGGTAGAGGCTCACATTGACACCACTCATGTGTCAACACCATCCGATGTGGTATTGATCCTCAGCCCAACCATTAAATGCAGATCCCAAAGGGCAAGTAAAGTGGGGTCATGGAGGGGCAGTTGCTAGGAAAACAAAGTGCGAGACACCTGCACACATGAAGGGCCATGCTCAAATAGTTGGCTGCACAAAATGATGAGGAGCCCATCGATGCATGATTACCAACACCAGTCACATGGTTATTTCAGTTACATGATCGGATTCCCTTGTCAGCATAGTTACTGAGTACTGTTCAAGACCCAGGTAAGGACCCAGAGAGGGCACTACCTAGTCCATCCCTCAGCTGACACCCAACCGTCACCACAGGAGCAGTCCACAAAAAGCCAATAGGTTCTGGACTATTTCAATTGACTGGTTACTAATCCATACGATGCATTTCAACCTTTTGTTTGTACTAGCACAAATCAGCAAAAATCAGGAAAAGAACTATTTCTTGCGCAATTTTTTGGGGATTTCCTTTGTACTTGTGTTTTAATAACTCCGCTTGCATTATTTGCATCATAACACGAATTTGGTGGATGAAATAGCGATCCAAGAGGGATTTTGGGGCAGGTTTGTCGGACAGTGCATCGTTCTCTCCTAAACAATGGAAAACTATTATGAATAGTTTTTCTTCTAATGTTTTAACTTCTAAGTGTGAACATATAAATGTTCTTTTTATAAATTAAGCAAATGATTTGGTTTTTTTTTTTTTGGGAAATATTTTTGACCTATTTTTAAAAATTAGGAAAAAATTTTTAAAAAAAAATCAATCTTTTTCTGTTTTAATAGTTGAATATGATGTGTTAATGATAGTAGAACATATAAATGTTCTTTTTACAGATTATGCAATTGATTTGGTTTTTTTTTTAAATTATATATTTTTTAGTATTTTCGGCCTATTTTTAAAAATTAGGAAAAAAATCATTTTTTTTAATGGTTGAATATAATGTGTTAATGATAGTAGAACATATAAATGTTCTTTTTACATATTATGCAATTAATTTGGTTTTTTTTTTTTTTTTTTTTTTGTATTTACGAACTATCTTTAAAAATTAAGAAAAAGTATGTCTTTTTTTTCTTGTTTGATGATTGAATAAGAATGTGGTATTGATATAAGATGACAGGGTGTGCTTGAATGTCATATTGTCATTATTGATTCAATCTTTTATTTATTTTTTAATTTTCAAATTAGTGACTTTTTTATTTTCAAATTAGTGACTGTATGTTTATATTTTCTTATTTTGGGCAGGTTTTGTAGGGTTTAGTACTTAAATTTTTTATATTGATTATTTAGAAGAAGTTAGAACATTATTTCATTAATCTATTCACAAGTTTGGAGATTTAATTAATTCATTCTCTTATAAAAACTAAATTTACATGGAGAATTGAGTAAACTCTCACATAGACCATATCTAGCTAAGAAAATGTTTGGCCAAAAAGGAAGTGAGGATATTGAATGACAACATTATCAGAGAGTAGGTGATAATAGGCACCAAATGAAGTGCAACTATTGTGATAAACTAATAACTGGTGGAATTATACAACTCGAACAATATTTGGCACGTTGAAATGGTCAAGTTGTGAGATGTACTATAGTGCCAAAAGAGATAATGATTTTAATGTAAAACAATTTGGATAAGTCGAACGGGAAACGAGATGTTGTGCAAAAGAAAGACGTGATTTTGGAAGTGGCGCACCAAGAGGTATTTGGTCCTAAATATATAAGCATTCATGATGAAGAGATTATCGATTCTAACGAAGATTCAGATCGAGAAATAACTATAGCTAGAATAGAGAGTGTGCGCCTTGCTCGTAAAGAAGAACGTCGATGCATGTTTGGCAGGAGATCTATACGTAATACAAGAGGGGTAGTGGGAGTGGGAGTAGGAGTGGCAGTACAATTGGCAGTGCGACTGCATCTACAAGTGGAGGTAGGTTAGGTGGATTGTGACTTATGTTTCGACGGTAGGCATCTTCACGTAATGCCCATGTGGATGTGGATGTATAAGAAGATGAGCCAAGGAGGCCCTTTATTGATCCGATCCTATTTAGGAAAAAATTAACTAAAAAAAATTAAGATAAAACAAATGTGGAGTAAAACTTCCATTGAGAAGCTGGGTAGGGCAGTAGCAAAGTTGTTTATACATGCCAACATATCCTCTAATGTGGCCAATTCTCCATATTGGCAGGTGGTAATTGATATAGCAGTAGAAGCAGGTAAATGAATTAAAGCTCCCACGGCTAGGGAGATTAGGGAGAAATGGACAAATGCAAAGTATGTGGATATGAAAGCATACGTGGCTACCTTTAAACTCATATGGCGGGCTAGAGGATGCACGAGCATGTGCGATGGTTGGACTGGCCCAACCAGACACAACATGATCAACTTTATAGTGTATTACCACTTGGGAACAGTGCTTCATAAGTCAATTGATGCATCAGACGAAAGAAAAAATGCTACTTATATTTTTCCCCTAAATGATAAAATGGTCGATGAGATTGGAGAAGAGAATGTGGTGCAGATTGTTACAGATAATAAAGCAATATATAAGACCGCAGGACAAAAGTTGATGATAAAGAGATCATATATATTTTGGTCACCATGTGATATTCACTGTATAGATCTTATATTGGAAGATACTGGGAAGAAGATAAGTGTTATAGAAATGGTCAAAAGGGCAAGAGAAGTATGACATTTATTTACAATCACAATTAAGTAGTTGCAATAATGAGGAGGTTTACGAAGGGAAGAAAGTTTCTTAGGCCTACGGCGACTAGATTTGCAACTAACTTTATAGCTCTTGAGAGTTTGTACCAGCATATGAGAGAGATGAGTGACATGTTCGCTTCCCGAAATTGGCTCAACACAAAACATGAGAAGAAGACATCAAGAATAGTGATTGAGGTTGTGAAGACCATAAGGGACAACAAATATTGAAAGGTCTAAAAGATCCTAAAGGTGATGGAGCCACTAATGAGGGTACTCCATCTTATTGAAACCAATGAAGGACCTCCCATGAGCTTCCTCTATGATGCCACGAATAAGGCAAAGCTGAAAATTCAATGTGATTGTTCAAACTGGGAGGTCTATTGGAGGATGATCGACAAGAGATAGAGAAGACGGCTCCATCATGAACTTCATGCAGCAGGTTACTATCTAAACCCTAGATATAGATAGTAACCTGCTGCATCATTTGTTGCAGATGATGGAGTTCGTGTCGAGCTAAAGAATGTGATAAAGAGATTAGATCCTGACTTAGAAATGCAAATAAAGGTGTTGAATGAATTAGATACCTATAGAAATCGCCAGGGTAGCTTTGGGGATACTCTTGCATAACATACAGTATTTATGTTGTCACTTGTTGAATGTTAAATGAATTTTGGAGAGAGTGCGAATGCTCTCTAAAAAATTGCAGTAAGAGTTTTGACCCTTCTCCTAGTTGCGAAAGGAACTAAAGTTGTTTTGTACTTATTCATTCGAAGAATATGAATAGATTGCAAACTAAGACGTTGGATAGACTTGTCTTCATGCACTACAATATGAGGCTAAGAATATGGCGACATCATAGGAGAATTACTCAGTAGCTGTCGGTGACACAAACTATTATCTAATAAACTTGGACAATATTTATGAGGAGGACGACCCGCTTCTACCTTAGTTGGAAGCAAGAGAAACAAACCGAAGAGGATAGTGAAGAATTGGAAGTGGATGACCCAATAATACACATGATGCAGCAAGAGAATCGTGCAGCTGTGTTGGACCAGAACGAGGGGCATATTTCATGCAAAGTCTAACTCAGCGGAAGAGTACGGGCAGTGGTAGCCGCGAGATCGAGACGGATGATCATGGTAGTGATGATGATGATGCACCTGATATTGATCCCACTTCTGGTGTTGCTCAGCACACCGGCATACAACTGTCTACAAATCACAAGGTCGATGAGCATCGACAAGGTACGCGAGGTCAGACTTATGAATCTACTGAGTCACGGTACAGACAGCGGAAGAAAGCTAGCTCCAATGGTGCACCACCAGGAGGTCCAGGACATCAGCAACATGTTTATGGTCCCAAGCATTATGGATATTTTTGCGGCCAATGGGATTATACGAAGCCCATTCCGTCACATTTATATTGGAGTAGTCCTCCTGATCCACATGTTCCATATGATTATAGATATTCTGATCCATATCCAAATCCAAGTTACAACAACCCAAGTACGGGCACCAATATGACTATTTGACAGCCACTGGTAGATATCCTTACTCGGGGTCGGAGTTGTTGCCTAGTTAGGATCAGTTGTCCTCTGGTTTTGTTGACCTGATCTTTTCTTCTGACACGGGATATTATGAATATGCAACACCAACTCCACAACTGCAGCCTGATGATGACGAGGACGTGGAGGTCAAGCAATCACAACAAAGCAAATTTTCATTTTGATGGTGACTCGAGAGTTTTGTTAAGGTAAGTATATTTTTTTAAACATTATTTACATTTAAGTATTTCTATACCCATTACCCACAAATTCATTGACACTGCCAAACATGTGCTTAAAATAATTCCCCTGACAACCAATTAAGTAATCCTTAATCAAGTTGCAGGGGATTAAATCAAACACTACTATTTTTTTTTTCTTTTTATATCTTGAAGATGATGGGACAGGAATTACAAGAGAGGAGAAATCTTTAGCATGTTCAAGACTTTAAATAGAATAAAGTAAACATTGTAATTTATGTAAGTCCTCACCTCATACTCCTCAAGGACAGGTATATAATGTAGAATTGTAGAGTAAATTATGGAAAATAATTGCAAATACCTACACATGTGAGACATTTTGATATTAAATTCATTCTAATATATCTATCATTAGTATTAGATAGTTAGAAAATTAAATCTATGAGTTTTGCAATCAATTCCAAGCTGTCAGGTTCATGAATTTATCAAACTAGAATTTTCTGGATTTAATAAATTCTTCTTCTTCTTCTTCCCCTTCTTCTTCTTCCTCCTCCTCCTCCTCCTCCTCCTCCTCTTCCTCCTTCCTCTTCTTCCTCCTCCTCCTCCTCAGCAGAAACATTGAGCCTTGCCCTGCCCTTGCTGTAAATATTTATGATCTCTCCTCGAAGACTATTTCATTTGCTCGCATATTTTTAGTTTATAAATACACACATAAAATTAGAAAGCATCTCAAGAAGGGCACAACTTATGTGCAGAAAGCATGCATCGAGAGTCCATGGGCGCTAGATGAAAATACCTCATTTCAACCTGAGGTCTTGGTATCGATTCCCTAGTGGGGGTGGCTAACAGTGAAGTGTGAACTGACAGTGGGTGTGTACTAACAAGCTAACCCACAAAAAGTGTCCATGGGCGCATATCTCCCGCCATTTAAAGATAGTGGGAATCTAGCAAGCATTTCAAAATGTGAATTCTTAAAGTTGCATTTGAAATGATTTAACATTTCCACCCTCACCATTATGGATGGTGGGAAATATGTGTACACTAACAAAGAATGCTTAAATTAAAAAATAAAAAATAAAAAAAATCCCAATTTTGCGTCGGAGAATGCTTTCTGCTATGAATAACACAATGACACACAAATAAGCCTACACACTGTGCTATCGATCAGTTCTTCTTCTTTTTTTCTTTTTTTTTAAAAAATTTTATTTTTATTTTTACACACATGCACACAGCCCACATACTCACGCTAGTGGAATTTCACCACCTATGGGTACTCGAACCCTTGACCGGGTGTTGAAACTCATAAGAGTCTCCACCCGAGCAAGCGTAAGGACCCGTGCTATCAATCAGTTGAAATAAAAATGATAGTGTATATTTTGCATTGGATATTTATGATGAACCCACTTCAGCAACAGTAAATTTTGGAGAGAAGCATATCCTAAACAATACATATCAATTACCAAGCAACTGAGGTGAATTGGAGGGAAATGTTAGAACAAGAAGATTATTACCCTTAAAGATTAAAAAAAGGAACACAACTAGAAAATACAAAATTAAAACCAAGCATGACCTGAAAAATGAAATTATAAGTACTGAATTGGTCAAGTTCAGATCTTGAAGTATGAATAACATATCAACAGGGCTTCATGATTTTTATATCCAAACAAGGAAGAAACAGAAGGGTAACTCACCTCTACTTTCAAGGTATAACAATTTTGAGCGCAAGTCATCGCCTTCCAATGCAAGAGTGGCAGAAGCTTCTCCTATTAGAGGATCTCTCCTCTCTGCTTGCTCCAATACCTCTATGCATAGCCGATCCTTGGGAGTAGCCATTCCTTCTTGGGTGGGCCGATGGTAATCCACATACTTGGTGAGCCTCTTGCAGATCCGTAGTGCATTCCTTCCATCTAATGTAAGATCAGATGGCTGGGCCCCTTTCGTTAGAAGAGACACGATTATCTTAGGTTCTCTCCGCATTGCAGCGACATGAAGTACTGTGTATCCCCTTGGATTCTTATGATTAACATCAGCAAGTCCGAGATCCAGAAGCTCTGTTGTAATTTTTGAGTCACAATATGCCACTGCATAGTGTAGTGCATATGCATCATCTAGGGTAGTGTGCCCTTCTTTCAGCAACATCCTCACTAATTCGACATCGTCGGACTCAAGTGCCCTGTGTATTCTCTTCACATGTTTATCCGGGAAACCAATGCCTTCCAGTCCAATTATGCCAAGACTTTTCCGTTCATCCGTGATTTTCTTGACAACATCATGGGGCAATGCCTTCTCAAGAGTTACAATATCAATATCAGACCTGATGACAATCTCGGTGCACTTGGTTAACAACCTCTCACAAGCTTTATCACTCATATTTGCAACAGATAAGATAACCAAAACGTCATCTACTGCCACCTTGGCAAGAATATCAAGGAGGTGCCGCTGCAATAACAAATGGCAACCATCATAATCCCTTGAGTAGGCTGGCAACATCCAAAGATTAACTCAAACTAATGTGCATACATTATAGATAGGTACTTGACATCAGAATAACACTATAGTGGAATAAATTGTAGGGTAATGATGCATTAGGAGGTATGCAATGTCTGATGCACTTAATCTGTAAAAGATGGACCACGTTGTTCAGTGATCCAGACCTTTTATCTGATGTGTCCCACTGAGGATAGGGGATGTGCCAAATCACCCGATTGGAAGATCATAGCTGACCAATGTTAGGATCTTTTCTTTTCTTTTTCCAAAATCTACTCTCCTTTTTTCTTGACCATCTATTTGTACTGATCAATAGGGTCAGGGGATCCCAATCTAGGAAATTTTGTAGGAACCCCTAGGAGACTATCCACCAGCACTCCCATCAGATCAATGATCTGGAATCAGCTCAACAGTCTCGCAAGGTGTTTTGTATCCATTACGATATGGCCATAAAGGCCGATGGTATGGTTAACAGTCGTGGCCGTTACATGATATGAGGGTGAAACAGGGCAATTGGTTTTTTGAGGCCATATTGGCCTTTATGGGGGCATAAAGGCCATTACTCCCGTAATGGTCAAAAAGTGGTCACTTTTTTTTCTATTTAAATAAAAAATTCTCCCCATTTTTCCACTTTTCACATTCAAAAAACTAACTTAGATCATTCCATAGCAGATTTCAACCTCTCTTACTATGGTTTTCAGGATTAAAACCGCGGATTGAAGCGATTGAAGTGAATAGAAGCACCGAGGGCCATTTTTTCAAAAAAAATTGAAAAAAAGCACTATTTATGCCTTTTTTCCGATTTCTAATTCTAATGCTTGATTGTGATGTGTAAACATTAGAAATATATAACCATGTTCATAAATTTACTAGACAACCTGATGCAACATTCTCTACAAAGAGTGGATTGTTATGCTACCATAAACATGTTCAAAACAAAACAAAAAATGAACCCATATTTGAAATATTTACATTATTCTGGATTTTTTATATATTTTTTCAGAATTTTTCGGGCAAATTTTTTTCCAACCATTACAAGGGTCGTAATGGTGGTTTTGCCCCTATATCGGCCGTTATGGCCGATACCCGTATCGGTAATGGTGGTAACCGTTACAACCACTGTTACCAATACAGAATACCTTGCAGTCTGATCTACCAAACTATGGGTCCAATTGTATGGGCCGACTACATCAGGACACTATAAATATCTTGATGCATCAGGAACCAATAATTCATCCACATTAAAGAGCTTCGAAACCTCCACTACCATGCATTAGATTGTCCCAAACATGTATTTCAAAATCCAGTTTCCTCAAATTAAATTTAAATCAGATTAAAGTTATAGGCTTGTGGAATTGAAAGCGATATAACTATGTATTAGAAATATGTCAATTTGCCACATGAATGGCAAGCTTAACAACATTTGTATTTCAGGATACTTCCTAATCGACACATGGGCTAGAGTCAGGTTTGTGCTGCCACTTTGTAAATGCTACCAATTGGTAAATGGTGAGTCATACTCTGTATTAAGACAGTCTAATCGGATTCACATGGATGGAACATAAACTGAAAACCATGTTGCTTGGACAAGCTTAACTATCTGATGTTGGCCATGAATGGATCCCACTGGGCTTCTCTTTTTACCTTCCATATGATGCCCACTGATTGGCAGATTAGGATCATCCCATCAGTGAGATTTTCAAGATGCGCTCCATCCCAAATGGGCCCCTGATTTGGATGGTTGGGATCAATATAAATCAATGCTACGTATACAGTGGATAAGTCACCATCTTTAAAGAAATAATGGCAAATGCAAATCCTAGTCTAGCTTGTAATTAACAGTTAACAGCAAAACCAATCCAAGCCATCATCTTCCCATGTGATAATTCGAATACAATCAATCACAGCCATCAAAAAAATTTCCAATTTCAGCAACCAAATTGCAACAACCAACTACTTCTAACCACCCTGAAAAGAGAAAAGATAAGAGATGGATATTTACCTGATAAAGGGTTACCAGCTCACCAATCTGAAATGTAAAAGCAGCATAGAGCACCTCCACCATAAAATCCACAGCGGGCCGGCACGCCAAATGCGAGCACTCATCATCCGCACAAATGCAGACCTCATCCGGCAGAGGCCTCACCTTCCCACTATACAAATACCCAAGCACGGCGACCAGCGCATTGTGCCCCACATGGACATCCCTGACCAGTTCCTTCAATTCAATCTTCCCCCCTCTTTCCTTGATCGAATTCGATCCGCCCACGAAGATGTTTCGAAAGAAGGGGCTTCTGGCGGAAAGGATACATCGGTGGACGGGGACTTCCTGGGACGGCCCACCCGAGGGGCCGGGCACAATGATCCGAGCATCGCTGAAGGGATCAGGGTTAGGGAATTGGAAGAGGGAGTCGAGGTTTTGAGAGAGGCGTCGGAGGGCGGCGATGTCGGGAGTTGAGGAGGGATGGTCGGGGGATAGAGCGGTCTCGACGGAGGAGATGTAGTTGGTGGTGATGCTGCTGCTGGCGTTATCGTTGGAATCGGAGAAGGCGGTGTGAGGGGCCATGAAAAGAGGATAGAGAGAGAGTGATTTGCAACAAAAAACCTAGGAGAGAGAAAATGCCATGAGAGATTCGTCGTCGGAGGTGAAAGAAAGTCAATGAGAGAGAGAGAGAGTTATACCTGTGGGTGGTGACGATTGTGAGTAAAAAATTGGGGGAAAAGGACGGTGTAACTAATCCTGTGACGGGGAGTATGCGTATCAGGGCCGTTAAAACGGTCGGGCCCACTTGGGATCGGCCGTAGGCAAATCTACCTTTCTATAAATCACTCCATCCGTTGAAATTTGTGTCAGTGTCTGTTTGATTGAATGATTGAGGAGACATGATCCAATACTATTACACCACTGTAAGCTACTGTACTTACAGCCGCATCTGACCACTCAAACACTCAATTGATCAATCTGGTCCATCCCTTGTGTCCTTCCAACATTTCATAGGGTACCTTGTAGAAATCACACCAATCAACAGATTCTAACCATTCAGTCAATTAACCTATAAAAATAAACGGATAAGATCATTTATGGAATATTAGACCTGACCAACAATTTGAACCGTCTATTTGTTCAGACCCGTCATTGATTGCTTATGATTCTGAAGAGTCAAGTTTGTGAGAAAATCTTAACCATCCCATCCATCGCTTTAAAAATGGATGGTTATAGAATATAAGGCCAACATATGGACAGAATATCATCATCCAGCGTCATTTCCACATTGTTGCCCATGAAAGGTACGCTGAGCCTAATGGATGGTCTGGATTATTGGAATGGGTGCCAAGGTATTTCCCTACAACTACGGGCACCATGACTTACCATGCTATCATACCACCGGATCATTTCTTATGATTGAGAGATCAATGGTAATTTGCAACTACAGTGCACGTTTAAGATTGACAAGGTCCAGCCTATCAGATAAGCACCAAAGTCCTGACCAAGCCCAACCTGAATTGGACCCGGCCAAACCAAAGGTTCAAAGACTCATGTAAACCAAGCCTAAAATTTATTGTACTTTGGACTCAGCCAAACCTAATTCAACCCAAATTTAGTTGTACTTGAGCTGGACTTGGCTCAAATTTAGTTGTAGTTCAGGTTCACCTGTAGGGGTGTACATGAACTGAGTTAACTCGGTTAACTTGATCGACTCAACTTGAAAAAGCTTGATTCAATTTGGTTCGAAGTTAAGTTCAAGGTGAGTTAAACTAATTTTTTTGAGCTCGGAAAAATTAGAATTGAGTTCGAGCTTGCCTGAGCTCGACTCGACTCAGATCGAACCCCAACTTGACTCAAACTCATATCAAACTAGTACGGTGACTCAATTACTTGGATATTAATGTTGCTCACCAAGTGTTTGATGAAATGACTCAACAAAGTGTCAACTAGTGGTAAGGAAGGTATGTATATAAAACAAATATCATTTTCTCTTGATTCCAATGTTTCCTAAAAGGTGTTTAATGAAATACTTGTAAACAGCTGCTGCTATTTTACATATAGTGAGATAATAAAAGTGTGTCGCATGTGCTTGTGAAAATGCCGTAGAGGCTTGATTTTGGCCCGAACTTAGCTCGAATTATCCTGAGGTGTGACCGAACTGAGGCCAATTAGTCTCGAGGACCAAGTCAAGTCGAGTCGAGCTAAGGCCAGCTTGACTCGGTTCAACTCGATGTACACCCCTACTCCCCTGTGCGGAACCAGCCCATATTTAGTTATACTGGGGCTCGCAAAGCCCAGCCCATCCTAGTTACCCCTTTTGTAAGGTCATCCATGGTAGCTATCACTGGTGTGGGGTTCGCTAACCCCACACATGTGGGGAGCTCTGCTGATCTACACATAAGTACACATGCTGCGTTGTGCGAAACGGTATGATTGTTAGGCAAGAAGATCTCAATGGTGCGGTCCACCTAAGGGAATATTGGATCACAAACACGTGGCAAAATTTCATGTGTGCTTGCTATGGGTGTACAGGGCTCCACACGCCTGGAGCACATTGCAGTAGGGGTGCACATAGTTTGGTTCAGTCTGGTTTTAGGGTGAAACCGGAACCGAAGCGTTCCCTACGGTTCTAGGATTTTTGGAACTGGAACCCGACCGTTAGCATCCTAGAACCGAATTAGAACTGGACCATGAAAACTGGTTCGGTTTCGGATCGGTTCCACTGTTCTGGGCGTCTTGGTGATTGGGATGGTAAGAGAGAGAAAGAGAGAGAGAGAGAGAGAGAGAGAGAGAGAGAGAGAGAGAGAGAGAGAGAGAACTTGGCGACAAACACGGAGAAGGAAGAATCGAAGGAGCTGGAATCAGTTTCTCCCTTTGAGTGGTAGCTACCATCCGACTCCTCTTTCTCACCTTCCTATTCTCGTCTCCGAAACCCAAATCTCTCTCCTCTCTACTCTCTTGCTCCACTCGTCTCCGGGCACACCTTGCATTCTTTGGAGAACCACAGCCCATCAGGCCCATAGAAAGAGCCTTGCTCTTGCATTTTCGTCAAGAACCCACGTGATCGATGGCTCCTCTATCGCATCAATTCTCTCGAGTCTCAACAAATCGATATTTGGATCTTCTGACTAGGGAAGGAGAGTGTATGAAGAGTTCTTGAAGGGGAAGGGGGTGGTTGGAAGTTTGCAGAGGCAGGTGAAGGGGAAATGGGGTGACACCGAGGGAGAGAGAGAGAGGGCAAAGGGACTAAGGCCAGGACGACTCCGCAGTCGGTGAGAGAGCAGGGCCGTGGGGGGAGGGAGCTCAACGAGAGAGGGCGGGGGGCAGGGTAGGGTGAGAGGGTGGGGGCGCTAAAGCCTAAAAGAGTTAGGGTTTTTTATTCTTTATTTTAAACTAAAGTTCAGATCCACAGTTTGGATAATGGTTCGAATTAACTATTTGGATCAACAGTTCGGTTCGGTTCTACAAAGCGTTAAACCGAAACTGATCCGTAATCAATGGTTGTAAAATTTTTGGAACTAAAATCAAACCATTAGCACTTTATAACTGGAAAAAATCAGACCGATCCAATGGTTCTGATCCGATTATATGGTTCCAACGGTTCGATGTGCATCCCTGTACTACAGTAGATAATCCCGCGTTGTAAGTACCAGTTCTATGCTTGCGCTGGTGCGACCGGAATCCTACTCGCGCAAACGAGTGCTGGACCGAGTACGAGATCCGAAGTCTTCCACACCGCGTACAGCTCAGCGAAAGCGTTAGAGTCACTTGACTCTTGACTTTAAAATATTAATTGATACATGCGAGAATATGATGATCCATACGTGTTCACGCGTGCGCTTCTGCATAGGACCCCTACTTTCATCTGAACGGTCCAATTAATAGAATCAATTATACACCATAATGAACGGATAATATTAATTGTCCAGCTGGTGTCCGTCAGATTGACACTCAAAATGGAAAAAGAGAAAGGTCCTATATTGGATAAACAAATGTTCAGTGATGGAGGCTATTATCTTCTTATGAATCTGATCCGTGGCTGGTCAACTATAGTGAGGCCCACCACTCAGACTGTTTGGATTGAGGTGCTTGCATGTCATATCATCTGCGAGCGTATTACAGTGATGCACTGCCGGAGTATGGAGTACAGTACTCCTCGCATCTCTTTCGTGACGTGTTCCCATACGTCCGATGAGCTGCGGACGTGGGTGTTGTCACTTGTCAGGCACTGAAACTATTTGAAGACATGGTACACCAAGGAAGCACCAATTGAAAGGGTGCTCCCAATACCGGATAACACTTAATGTGATCAGAACCGTTCAAGAGGTAAGCCCAATTATGAATACTCTGTGGGGAAATTATCAACCCTAAAAATGATTAAACCATCCACTGGACGGACTCGAACGTAAATTGGCCATTTTTTAACCGTTGCCGTCTATTTCTCAAATCGTTAGGTTAATTCTAGGGTGGCTTATTCATTCTGAAGCCTACTCTTGAACGGTTTCGATCACCGTTACATGGGTCTAATTGCCAGATTTACACAAAGGACAAAAGCGATGGAGGAATGGGGTATCCACTACGTTCGCATTGGGAATGATTGATCGTGTGCAGAAGGGGCAAACCGGGAAATCTCATGTTTATACCTATTTGGGCACACAGACCACAGACGTTTCGACAGGTTTCTGAGTTAGTTTTGCCTTACATATGCCTCCTTTTTTTGGGAAGCGGATTTCGTACTGAGTAAGTAAAGTCTGTGGGGCTGAACTTGGATGCATGTGTCTTATCCACACCGTCCATCCATTTTTTTTTAGATCATTTGAATTGATGGTTTCAAATTAGAATCTTATCCAAGTCTCAAGTGGATCACACCATATGAAATAATGAGGATAGTGACGTCTACTGTTTAAACCTTCCTAGGGCCCACAGAGATGTTTATTTCTCATTCACCCTGTTCATAAGGTCACACAGATATATATGAAGGTAAAAAAACAAATATCAGCTTGATACAAAACTTATGTAACCCTTAAGAAGTTTTCAATGGTAGAAGTTCAAATACTACTGTTTCCTGTGGTGTGGTCCACTTGAGAATTTTAAATAGTTTAATTCTTGGATATCAAATTAAAACTATCTGTTAATACGAATGGACGGAGTGGATAAGACAAATACATCAAGATTTTCCCCGCATAGTTTACTCAGTAGTACGCAATCAGCTGCCCCCTTCTTTGCCCGGTACGATGGACTATTACACTGCAGGACCGCGTTTTACCCATCGCGTAAAACACCAATTTCCGTGGCCCACTTGCATACGTAAAATCCATTCCGTCAATCAGGTCCTATTCTCTATTTAGAGTATATGGAAAAAAATCAGCCAGATGTATAACTCATGTAGGACATACCTTGGGAAGCAGTGAGGATGGGATGCCAACCATAGGTCTGTGTGGGGGCTACCATGGTGCGTATCTTTCATCTAGTCCATTAATCAGGTGTAAGTCATCAGGATGAAATGAAAATACAAAAAGTAACCTAATCCAAAATTTAGGCAGGCCACACAACGTGAACTAAGTAGCAAATTTATCTATTCAAGTTAGTTTGGTAGGGGACGGACGGACAAGAATACCCGCCGGGTCCTCTCTGTTCGAGCAAGAAGCATGTGAAAAAGTAAGATTAATATCCTACAAAAAGTAGGAAAACTGTGTTTAGGGTCGTTAGCGTTGGGTTTAATACGTGAAAACTGGTGTCCATCTGAAGAAGTACCCTTTCCAGAAGAGGCCTCCAACTTTCCAACTGAGGAATAACTGCTGGACCCTAGTGCAGTTCGGAATCACTACCAGTGCGGTTCGGATTCTTGTACCACTCACCCCGTATCCCACGCTGGTAAGGATTCTCAGTGTCGGCGCATGTGTCAGAGTTCTGGGCCGTCCATGTGTGCTGTGAAAATGCTATGAACCAGAATTAATGGTATCATGCAGGCCAGAAAATGAGCACAACGAAAGAAGCCCAAATGAACATACATGTGTGGTATCATCCAGGGGGGCTGTTTGGGAGCGTGGCTATGGAACCCTGGGATTGAAAATGCCTGGATTAGCAATCCTTTAAGTGTGTTTGGCACCCTGAAGTGTAAATTAACTTTAATTAAAAAATACTTATGCAATGTATATTTAATGAGGTTTGAATTTAATTATTAAATCAACTTTAACATCCTTAATTAGTGAGATATATTATTTTTGACAATAAGGTTGTGATAAGCCCATTGAAATATATGCTTTGCCTTAAAATGATGAAATTCTAACTCTCGAATAGACTCCAAGTATAAGATCATGTCTGAGTGACTAATTAATAATTTTTAATCATTGATTAATATGGACAATGTTTGGACAATGTTGGACAATGTTTGGACGGTGTTGATCATCATTAATAGGCCATGTGCCCAATAGAATGATAGTGTACATTGACATACATATTACACCTATAACTATTAAAATGATTTGAGGTGTAATCCAAGCATAACTATTAAAATGATTTGAGGTGTAATCCAAGCTCTCACTGTGGATTACAAACCCCCTTCCAAGCTCTCACCGCGGATTGCAAACCCCCTCAAAGAAGAGATTAGAAACCCCTCCCAAACAACCAATGGGATTTGAAACCCCTCCAATTAAAATGATTTGAAGTGTAATCCAAGCTCTCACTGTGGATTACAAACCCCCTTCCAAGCTCTCACCGCGGATTGCAAACCCCCTCAAAGAAGAGATTAGAAACCCCTCCCAAACAACCAATGGGATTTGAAACCCCTCCAATCCCCTCTAATCCACCGTGCCAAATGACCCATTAGAAGTGGGATGCCCTGCTTTTGGTACATGGCATGTTCACAGTGCGCACAACCTAATGAATGGGCAGGATCTCCAATACGTGTGTCATCTGATGTGAGAGGGAGTCTCCCGTTTTAAGTGGTCATGGGTCAGCTTTTTTACATGTGGCATATTTGTACTCTTATCCAGGCCATCCAACAACGTATGAGTACATAGTGAACGGACCAGATCTCAAAAGTCACCCTCATAGAACTAACATGACTACTTAATTGGTGCGATCGAATGAATGGGAGTGGTTGAAATTCAACAAACAAAATCAGATGGTCCCCGCCATCATGCTCCATCTGCAGCCGTATCAGCATTTGGACAGTTAGGATTGCCGGACAAGCATGACTGAGGTACGGTGGACGACTCATTGCTATTTTCTAAATGGTGGTAAACCATCACATTAATAAATTTTCAACTCTTATTAAAGGACACGGATCGCCTGCATATGCCAAGCACTAGAGTCCAAAAATAAGCCCCATGCTCATCAGGTTGGGCTCGGATTAGGCACTAAATCAGGTATGAAATAACCATAGCTGACGCACGAGATGAACACCAACTAGTTGATATTATACCCGAACGTGGTGGTTAAACTCTACTGTAGTCTATCCATTTTTACATATTTTAAGCCACACAGTGTGTATTAAATTCCTAATTTTAAAAGCTCCGAGCGGACCACAAAAGTTTTAAATGAAGATGATATTTGTTTTTTCAGTTCATCCAAGTGTATATGACCATACTTATAGGTTGGATGAAAAATAAACAACAAGTGGACCCTAAGAAGGTTTCGGTGATGGGTGTTGCTGAGAAAAAATATGACAAGTCCGGAGACCCGGCTATGAAATGGACCAACTCTACTGACACTGTCCGAGATTCTGAGGCAGAGAAGCAAAAAGCCTAAAAGAAAGGCTTGACTTGGGTCGTAAGGAATAAGCCCCAACTGAGACTTATAAAGTCACGAGCTACAAGGCCAAGCATATAAGATGTATAAAGTTAACTCGTAAAATGAGGAAACAACATCTAAAGAGGCTGATCATGGCCCAAAGCGTAGAAGCCACTCGAAGCTACTCGACCAACCATAAAACTGACCCAAATTAGATTGGTTACATAGTCGGCTATCGGATTAAGAAAAGATATTGATTATGGATCGGTTCCATCTTATCTGACAGATGGCAAACAACTTGATCCTTAAAGCTGGCCGAGACAGGACTGAGTCGAATAGGGAAAAGACAGTGTAAACGCTATCCCAAGAATCTCGTAAAAGGATCCCCGATCCCGAAGATCAAAACGGATCAAATCAGCCCTCCTAGATATTAGGAAGAGAATCCCTACACAACGAAACTCTCATTCCTATAAAAACAAGAAACTCCAAACTCAAAGGTATGCAGAAAACTCTCCTTAAAAGCTCTCCTATACGTCCCTATCACTGACTTTGGTATCGGAGGGTCTCCGGCTCTAGCCAGGGTCTCCTTTGTTTCCTTCTTGTGCAGGCAGTAGGATGAAGGAGGGTGCACCAGTTTTTGCATCATAAGGTTGGAGCCGTCTATGAGAAACGATACGAAAAGTCATTTTCTACGCTCTATCCAGTAGTTTCAAACAAGCTCTAATGGCGAGAATTAGAAGAACTGTTCAAAATGAACCTACTGATGTCATTACTGGACCACCGACACTTGAAGGTCTGTCGAGTGCAAACGGAGCTCAAGGGGTTCAGAACCAACCTGATAATCGATAAGGTTCTGCCCCCCGTCCAACAACCTCCGTTTCGACCCGGCACAATCAACAGAACCGAGGAAACAGTCGGTTAGATAAGGATGTCCAAGAGCTCAGGGCCGATCTGAACTATATGAAGCAGATGCTGGAGCAGATCCATTGCCAACAAATTCCACCCCAATATGATAATGGTCGGGCGAATGCTCCGCAACAATTCGCCGACCCTTAGCCTGCCGCTCTGCGATCTGTCCCTCAACCGAGTCATCACCAGGGTCCATCCGAGCCTGTGCCTGCTCATTCAATGACCACCCCGCTGCCAGCCTCCGATCTATGACACGAGATAGATCGGAGGAGGCGCGACAGACTTCCAGTTGAAAGCACGACCGATAGTGACGAACCTTAGAAAGCCGACCTCTAGGACTTCAGGAGAGAAGTTGTCATGCCCCGAAATTTGGGTATCCAAATAAGGTATTCGGGACCCGAATCCCAATGTGTGAGTTATAATATAATTTCATGTATTACAATCCAGTTGATTCAATCAAATTCAATAATATTCAACGTCATCTAAAAGAAAATACAGCTGAAATATTTATGAAATTCAATCCTTTTGATAGTTTTCTCCTTTTACATCGAAATATAAACATAAACTAAACCTAAATAACAAAAAAAAAAAAAAAAAAAAAAAAACTGAATTGAATTAAAACTAAACTTGATTTTTCTAAAAATAAAACCAATAGTAGAGGCCCGCCTGCTCGTAGTATTCCAGCTCTGCACCTGTGCATTTGTTTAGTAGGATGAGCATAAAAGCTCAGTAGGGTCATTTCTTACCCAAAATTTAACGTGTTCAAATAATATAAATTTTATAACAATGAAGGAAATAGAATACAAATAATGGAATTTAACAACATAATTATGAAAATGCAATGCATGTGATATTTCCATGAATACTCATAACATTTATATTATTTCTTACAACACCGTACCCAATCAGATGGTCACGTTGCATTAACGCCCACATACTGGTACCTCATGGTGATGGACCCATTTATACGTTAGCTGGTCAGACTACTACTCCAGTTGTACCTCCGACGTATGTCCACGCATACAATTGTACTCATATGCCGTACACAAAGGAGACTCCAATGTATCCAGTGGGTTATAGGGTCTTTCACCCAAGGTACACAGTTGTCCTACTTGCTGGCTTTAGGGTCTCTCACCCAAGGGACACGATTGCCCTACTTACTAATTTAGGGTCTTTCATCCAAGGGACATGATTGCCCTACTTGCTTACGTTACATCCAATATATTAAAATTTATACTCAATGAATGGTAAACGTACATGTAAGATGAATGATTATTTCACAAAAAAATATCAACAATATAATTCTAATTAATAATTCTAAATTTAAATTTTGTTACAATTTTAATAATTCAAATATTATTTTACTATTATTTAATTTAGGAATTTCTGCGAAATAATGTACAATAAATTTTAGTTTGAATTCTAAAATTTTAAAAATATTTCTTAAGCTTAAGTTCATTTAAATTTAATTTAATTAATTCTTTAAAATTTTAGAATTAAAATTTGAATTTTAATATTTACAGAAACAAAATATTATACTGATTTCTATAATATAGCATTAATAATGTAATTAAATTATTATTTAATAATTTAAGTTAATCTAAAAATTTATCTAATTATTTTAAATATAAATTCAGGATTTTCTTATTATTATTATTTATTTATTTAGAATGTTGAAATACCATGTATATCCTAAAATCATAATTTATTTATTTATCTAATTATGTACGGATATAAGCTAATTATTTCATATTCAATTCTAATTTCATAATTTATAAAATAATTATATGAACTTTATATTTATATATTTTTTTATCAGACTTTAAATTAGTATGAATTGAAAGTTTAATTTAACATTGGGTTAAGATTTTGATTTAAATAATTCAAATAATCATCTAAATTAAATCATATAATTCCCTAAATGCTTAAAATTTAGACTTATAACGATTTAATTTGACAAGAAGGATTCTAAAACTTCTAAATTAGAATACAAACTTAGTAAAATTTATTTTTATCTATTTATTAATATATATATATATATCTTAAAATTAGAAATAAATTTAGTTAGTATTTATTCTAAACCAACTAATTTAGATTAATTACTCTAACTCAGATTTATGGCATAAATCTTAACACTTGATTTTAAAATATAAAAGTTATTATGATCTAATCTGCAAGTTAAATAGATTCAGTAATTACTAAAATTTAGAAAAGCAGATATCATGTATAAATAAATTTGGAAATATTTATTAAAATCATTATAAATGAATTTCAGAAAATATATAAAATCAGAAAGTTCATAAGTGGAGGAGAATCACCCACATAATAATCAACTACAATAATATTCCTATTAAAAATTTGAGAATAAATTTCATAATAAATATCTAAAAACGATAAATTCAGGATAAGATCACCTACCTTAAAAGTCCGATGATCCGCCTCTGCTCTAATCTCTCTTTCTCTCTCTCTTGATCTACCCGGTTCTCTCTCCCTTTATGATACGATTGAAACTTTATTTATATCTTTTCTTCCTTTTTAATGGATGTGAGGAACGAGGCAGAAGAGTGGAGAATGTGGGCAGTTTCATTTCGTGAGAGGGTTCAGCGGCCATTACCATACAAAAAGGAAGGAAAGTGGAGAAAGTGATTTAGTCGTGCGGAAGATTTTTTTTTATTTTTTATTTTAAATTTTTAAATTTTTAGATGTGGTGGGTCCTACTAACGATGACATAAATCTACTCTGTCCATCATCTCGACATGGCCAAGAGAAGATATAAGGCCAAAAATGAGGCTGATCCAAAACTCAGGTGGGCCACACGGAAGCGGACGGTGGAATTAGTTCCCACAAACAGTGGGTTGTTACATTCTACCCCCCTTCACAAAAATTTCATCCCCGAAATTTAACATACCTATCATATGAAGAGATGAGGGTACTTCTCTCGGATTTCATCCTCTCGCTCCCACGAAGCTTCGTCCTCGCCATGATGTCCCCACTGAACCTTTACGAGTAGTATTGATCTTGTTCGAAGTACTTGCTCCTTCTTATCGAGGATGCGAATCGGTTGCTTTATGTATAAAACGACCTCTCGGATTTCCAGCGTCTCCCGGTCAATGATATACGATGCATCTCTCTCATACTTCTGAAGCATAGATATATGAAATACGTCGTGGATGCCAAAAAGTTGAGGAGGTAAGGCTAGTCTGTAGGCTACGAGGCTTACTCTTTGCAAGATCTCGAATGATCCAATGTAGCGTGGTGTCAATTTTTCTTTCTTCTCAAATCGCATAACTCCTTTTATCGGGGATACCTTCAGAAACATATGGTCTCCTATGACAAACTCCAAGTTCCTTCAGCGATTGTCGGCATAGCTCTTCTAGCGACTCTGAGCAGTACGTAAACGTTCTTTGATAATGACAATCTTCTCGGATGTCTCTTGCACTAGTTCTGGTCCTAACAATGTTCTTTCACCTACTTTGGTCCAACAAATTGGTGATCTGCAGGGTCTTCTGTATAAAGCTTCGAATGGCGCTATGCCAATACTGGATTGGAAACTATTGTTGTAGGTGAATTCTACTAAATAGAGGTGGTCATCCCAATTTTCCTTGAAGTCAAAAATGTAGCTGCAAAACATGTCTTTTAGGATTTGATTTATTGTTGAGGGTCAAATATTACATATTAGACCCCAGTTATTGCCTAGATTTACGAACATGATACTGTTTAACGGCTCAATTTAATCGTGTTTGTGATGCAAGGTGTACTTACGAGCTTGAAGCGAAATAAGGTGCTAAAAACATGGATTTAATGCTCTAACAACACTAAAGGCAAGGGACGGACTCCAGGGGACAAAGATCGATGAAATTACATGCCAGTGATCTAAGAAAACTAAGAAATTGAAGCTCAAGTGGCTTGAAAGCCAGCCAGAATACAAGATCATAAGGTTTCCATCATCCGTTCGGCTCGAGACTTCATGCATAACTTGAGGACCATAAATTAACCGTACACGTCGAATTTCAAGCCTCAAATCCTGGTGGAAGTAGCCCAACAGATAAATCAGCCCATAGATCTATGAAGTGGGGCCCGCCTGATATCTGGATATACTTTAATTTAATTGTCAATGCCTTAAAGTAGATGGGGAAAAGGATGGACAGAATAGATTTCTCACGAACGTCACAGTGGATCTCACGAACACCACTGTGGACCCCATATGAGGGTGTGCGTGCATACAGTGCACGCACACAGGACCCGCACCGTATCAAGTCCTCGGTCAAAGGGGTCTTTGACCCGTGTTTTCTTTTAAAAACCAAGCAATGAACAGGGACGGAGGAATGACCGTCGGTTTGTGGTTGTGGGCCCCACTGATCATCCAAATGAATGATCCAGACTGTCCATTCACTCAGGGGCGCGGCCACAACCCTCGCCAAGCTTTCCTTTTTGTCTCATGCATATGATCACGTGATTTCCACCGTCAAACGTAGGACGGACGACGGTAGGAAAGATTCTATGGGCCACACCAAAGCTTATCCAAAACAGTCCCTTACCGACTGGTTTTTCGACCTGATTTCAATGAACGGACTGGATTTTATCAAAAACATCACTGTGGGGTCCACCATACAGCACAACATGGACGTCGCACCTCTGTTTCGCAACAGAGGCTGCGGGTGATCGTTGTGGGCCCCACTCATCATCCGTATATTAAATCAGAGCCGTCTATCATGTAGGGAGGCTCGACCTGGTCAAAACCATGCTGACCGTTGTCAATCATGCACGTACACGTGCCAGTCACAACAATCACAAACATGCTGTCTTGCTTCATTTACAGCCGTTGGAGTGAGATTTCTTTAAAGGCCCGCATCAATGAACATTCAAAACCGACTCTCTCCAGCTAAAAATTCGACGTGAACCCACTGGACGGAGTGGATTTCTCGTCTGACATCAATCCTAGGCCCACCAATCATCGTAGATGCATAAGGCCCCTGCTTCTGATTCGGTTGCGTAAACAGGGGGGTTTCCGACTCTGTTACAGCTACTGCTTCAACTGACGTAAGAACCGACCTCCTGAGGGCTATAAAAGAGAGAGAGAATCAGACGTGATGGGGATTGGGGGGGGGGGGGGGGGGGGGGGAAGTTGGGTGGTGGACGTGAGCATAGGAGAGAGACAGGGAGTTAGATTTTGTTTCTTCTTTTTATTTTATTTTATTTTTTACTTTGGAGAATTTAAGCTCAATCATGACGGGCTAAACCTCTTAGCTAGGGCTAAGAGGTGAAGCTTGTAGCAGGAGGGGGGACTTGTTACTTATGCCGTTTGTTTAGTTTAAACTGATGTTGAATTTAGTTTAAATTAAGGGAATGTTTTTAGTCTTTAATGGTCTGTTGTGACTGAAATTATAATGAGTCTACAATAGCTTAAAGCATGTTCTTTTCTCTTTATGTTTATGACGTCAGGAAGCCCTGTTGTTGACCATCGTCTCCTGAACATGGTCGGATGACGGTATCCTTCCTAACCTTCATACATGTGATTGGTTGGTAATTAGTTTAATTCTGTTGTTTACTTTATCTCCTGGGCATAGTTTAGTGTGGAATCCATTCTAATTCATATACCTTTCATCTCTTGAAAACTATATTAATGGCAATTTAGTTTAATTTACATAAAGTAGGCGTAAGATCTCCCTGATCTTTACAAGTGGATCCTTTGAATCCCTAGTTTCCTATCGCTGATTTCTCTTAAGTTTTAGATTAATCTCTCACCATTATTCATCAATTTATATTTGATTTAGATTTCATCTTAGGTTAGTTCTATTTCTGCTTAGTTTCAGATAACGTACAGGTATCAGTCCCTTGGAATTCGACCTCTGTCTTACTGAGTTTATTACTACATCACAACCCTGCACTTGGGGAGCGAACAAGTTTTTGGTGCCATTGCCGGGGACTGACAATTGCGTTTCAAAAATTAACTAGTTTTAGGATTAGTTTAAGATTAGAATTTTCTAATTTTAGGTTAGAATTCTTTTTTCATTTTTAGAAACTAATCGGATTTCCTGTTTTGTAGGATCCCGACATAAGTTCTAATTTGGTAATCCCTTTCTAATTTCTCTACTTTTTCTATTTTTAGAATTAGGATTTTAGTTTTAAAATTTTAAATTTTTTTTTCCTTTCTAGAAACTAACATTACTTTCTATCTTAGGATTTCTAATTTAAAACTTTCTAACTTTAGGTTTTCTATTTTTAGAAATTAATTTATTTTATTTTTCTTTTTCAGGATCTCAACATAGGAACTTTTCATTTGGTACATTCTTTTTAACTTCTCCTCCTCTTACTTTCCACATTGTTGTAGGATCTTTTTTTCTATTTTTCTTATGATTAAATTCAGATTAAGGGTTTCATTATGTATATGCATGAGTGGCAACGTCAGTATGCTGAGAAGAATAACCTATTTTGAGATGATGATGATATAAATCAGCTTATATCTCAAAACTTTTCTGAAACTATCATTAAGAACCGATCAGAATATAAAGATCCAATGGCTAAGAAGTCCTTACGTGATTATATGCAGGAGAACAATTACACCTCACGGATTAATAAAACAGCATGTAAGTGTTGGGGTTATCATAACTATGATTGTGAGAATTATTATCACACAACTGATAAAAAGAAAACAATGCGTGATTATATCATGAGTGATAATAAGTATTACCAACCATCAGATTCTCCCACCTATGATCCGTATAACTACAATTAGTGAAAACATCAAAATTGGAGAAATGAACCAACAACATGTTATAATGATTATTCTCTTGGATCCCCTACCTTTGAGATCCAACCAGAAACGATCCAAGATGATTCATATCAGCGTGATATGGCCTGTCTTGAGAAAATTCGAAAAGCAATGGAAACACTCATGTCGCGCTTTGAAAAGATAGATGAGGCTTGTTCATCCCAACCACAACACAATCAAGAAATACAATGCGAGGAAAGTGATCTGCACTCACTTTTGAAAAAAATCTGGAATTTGGATTGAGGAGTTGGATTCCGTTAATGAGCATACGGTTCAATTTCCCAATGAGTCGATCTCGATGACTGTTCAAAAGAATGGTGAAGATACATGGGTGTTTTTAAATACATTGATGATGACACACCCTCCTTACATGATACATAGGATTTCAATGATGAGGTAGAGGTTAGTTTATTCGAACCTCAACTGAATTTAGGAATAGAATGTGAGGAAGACGATCTCATCCCAACTGTGCACTGCAAAGAATTAGACGATGATGCGTATTGGGATGATGATCATGAATGTTCAGCCCAAATTCTCCTGGAATCAATCTCAAGTATGGTACAGATCAGTGATTAAGAAGTGCACGAAATGATCAGTCAGGAGTATTTACTCCACTCATCTGACATGTCTGATTTAAATGTGGAGAATGAACCCCTTACAACCGGCTCTTCTCACTCTTGTGAGACATGTTTAGACCACTATCCTGAATTGAATGATAATATAATTCAGAAGAAGGAGGAGTTGCCTGCTACGACTTTGGAATTTGAAACCACTCAGTTGAGGCCACCATCTGAGCTGCACACATTTGACAATTCAATGCCTCAATTGAGTAATTTCAATAAACAGAGTGATCACATCAATGCTTCACTTATTGATCTTCAATCTGTCTGTGCAGGACTAAAGCAAGAGAGCATACCTCCATCCACTTTCAAGGACGATGGATTCTTTGAGCAGATCATCGCGAGATCCAATATGAAAAATAAGTCACACTCAGCTAAATTTTTCAGCTCTTGGGATTACTTGACACACTTTGTAGTTTCAAACGATCCCTTGTTAAAAGATAAAGTAGGTGCCTTGCGAGACAACATCTCGGTAGTCATCACTGACCGAGAGAACCCTTATTCTGAAATCCTCTCTTCCCTTGATCCTAAACGTCTACCAGTAAAGGAAGAAGAGCTAAAAATTGAATCGAAGTTTGGAACTTCGGAATGTGTTGAGACTACATCACTTCTTAAGAAGTTTTCTAAACTTTATTTACTTGTAGTCTTTGATTCACCAGGCGATGCTAACGTTGAAACTTCTTTTGTCACAAGTGAATCGTATATATTATGTATGCCTCAAGCAATTCAATGAAAGATTTCTTATGAGGTATATAAGTCTCTCTGAAAAGTCATGCTCTAGGGCGCTCAAGCCTATTGCAAAAAGGGTTTTTGGATGATCCTGTTGAGGAACTTACTGATAAACTTATCAAGATATTGGCTGGAAGAGGAACCTTGCGGCATGATCGATTCAATGTTTGTGGGTAACATTGCTGCAAACCCTTACGAGACTACAACTCATCCACTAGGGGTAACCTAAGGGTTTAAAGGCTTGTTGCATATGCTAAATGCAATCGAGAGCACCTGTGAAAGTGGTATAGGTAGGATTTTATTTTTGTTATTTTTATTTTGCTTTCTCTCTTGTGCTAACCCGCTCTTACATAGATATCTTTGGAAAGTATCTCTCTTGATTCATTATCCAGGTACTATCTTCCCATCACTTTTCTTTTACTTTCGTTGTCCCATGTGCATTACATGTTTATATCTTTTACATTAAGGACAATGTAGATTTTAGGTTAGGGGTGAGAGATTAGGTTTCCAAATCAGTATTTTCTTAGTCTTAAGCAAAAATTGTAAAAAATTTTAAATTTTTCTGAAAATTTTTGTGAATTCAATGTGATTTTGACGACTATCTTGGATTAAGAACTGTAAGATATGTAATGTTGGATTTATGACTCTTGGATTCAGTATCTGTTAGATTTCATGGTTAAGTGAATTGTTAATCCAGAATTAGAAGTAAACATTGATTGAATCATGATTTCACATGTCACATCTCGCTTACACATTGCGGTTTCAGTTCGATATTGAAAGGTTATCTTGGTAATAACTAAGCATGGAAGGAACCAGCCTGAAAAATTGCCCATCATGATCAATTGAAGAAAAAAAAATGCCTAACAGGATCGATATGAAAAGAAGCCAGATACTTTTAGAAAAGACTGGCGAATAATCTTCACCATAGGTTTGCTCCCTATAGGTGTAAATTTAATTCCCTACGGATGATATGAAGAAAATGGCTAGGTGTACAGTCTTCACCATAGGTTTGCTCCCCATAGGTGAGGATTCGATTCCCCTTCTTGGCATTACTTTTACTGAAAAAATCAAAAGCTGGAAGAGTGAAAAGATGATCTGTGAGGCAAGTTTTGAGAAAGTTTTGGTTATTATGAATTCTCTTGTTGATTACCAATGATATCCTAAATTAGAGAAGTGGATTTTAATGATAAGTCGAGACTAGACTATACATCCATGGAACTCAATGCTTAAAATTGGTCTAATTGATGGATTAATACTTTGCACTTGATTATGAAGTCTACCATGTGTTTGAGTTTATGAGAAAGTAATTCCTAACATTCATAAATCTTAGAATTCTAGGATCTGGATAGTTTTTCAAAAATCACTCGAGTTCATAGAAATTGTCATTTAATTCTCAACTTATTTTTTTCGCATACCTTGCTCGGGACTAGCAAGATGCTGGTTGGGAGTTGTGTTGAGGCTCAAATATTACATATTAGACCCCAATTGTTGCCTAGATTTACGAACATGATACTGTTTAACGGCTCAATTTAATTGTGTTTATGATGCAAGGTGTACTTACGAGCTTGGAGCTAAATAAGGTGCTAAAAATATGGATTTAACGCTTTGACGACACTAAAGGCAAGGGACGGACTCCAGAGGACAAAGATCGATGAAATTACATGTCAGGGATCTAAGAAAACCAAGAAATTGAAGCTCAAGTGGCCTGAAAGTCAGCCAGAATGCAAGATCATAAGGTTTCCATCATCCGTTCGGCTTGAGACTTCATGCATGGCTTGATGACTATAAATTAACTGTACACGTCGAATTTCAAGCCTCAAATCCTAGTGGAAGTAGCCCAACAAACAAATTAGCCCATAGATCTGTGAAGTGAGGCCCGCCTGATATCTGAATATACTTTAATTTAATTGTCAATGCCTTAAAATAGATGGAGAAAAGGATGGACGGAACGGATTTCTCACGAACGTCACAGTGGACCCCGCATGAGGGTTTGCGTGCATACAGTGCACGCACACGCGACCTACACCGTATCAAGTCCTCGGTCAAAGGGGTCTTTGACCCGTGTTTTCTTTTAAAAACCAAGCAATGAACAGGGACGGACGAATGACCGTCGGTTCGTGATTGTGGACCCCACTCATCATCCAAATGAATGATCCAGACCGTCCATTTACTCAGGGGTGCGGCCACAACCCTCGCTAAGCTTTCCTTTTGGTCTCATGCATACGATCACGTGATTTCCACCGTCAAACGTAGGATGGACGACGGCAGGGAAGATTCTATGGGCCACACCAAAACTTATCCAAAACAGTCCCTTACCGACTGGTTTTTCGACTTGATTTCAATGAACAGACTGGATTTTATCAAAAACATCACTGTGGGGTCCACCATACAGCACAGCGCGGATGCCGCACCTTTGTTTCGCAACAGAGGCTGCGGGTGATCATTGTGGGCCCCACTCATCATCCGTATATTAAATCAGAGCCGTCTATCATGTAGAGAGGCTCGACTTGGTCAAAACCATGCTGACCGTTATTAGTCATGCACGTGCACATGCCAGTCACAACAATCACAAACATGTTGTCTTGCTTCATTTACAGCTGTTGGAGTGAGATTTCTTTAAAGGCCCGCATCAACGGACATTCAAAACCGACTCTCTCTAGCTAAAAATTCGACGTGAACCCACTGGACGGAGTGGATTTCTCGTCTGACATCAATCCTAGGCCCATCAACAATCGCAGATGCATAAGGCCCCTGCTTCTGATTCGACTGCGTAAACAGGGGGGTTTCTGACTTTGTTACAGCTGCTGCTTCGACTGACACAAGAACCGACCTCCTGAGGGCTATAAAAGAGAGAGAGAAGCAGACGTGATGGGGGCAGCCGGGTGGTGGACGTGAGCACAGGAGAGAGACAGGGAGTTGGATTTTGTTTCTTCTTTTTATTTTATTTTATTTTTTTACTTTGGAGAATTCAAGCTCAGTCATAACGGGCTAAACCTCTTAGCTAGGGCTAAGACGTGAAGCTTGTAGCAGGAGGGGGGACTTGTTACTTATGCCGTTTGTTTAGTTTGAACTGATGTTGAATTTAGTTTAAATTAAGGGAATATTTTGTCTTTAATGGTCTGTTGTGACTGAAATTGTAATGGGTCTGCAATGGCTTAAAGCATGTTCTTTCCTCTTTATGTTTATGACGTCAGGAAGCCTTGTTGTTCACCATCGTCTCCTGGGCATGGTCGGATGATGGTACCCTTCCTAACCTTCATACATGTGATTGGTTGGTAATTAGTTTAATTTTGTTGTTTACTTTGTCTCCTGGGCATGGTTTGGTGATGAAATTCATTCTAATTCATATACCTTTCATCTCTTGAAAACTATATTAATGGCAGTTCAGTTTAATTTACATAAAGTAGGCGTAAGAACTCCCTGATCTCTACATGTGGATCCTCTGAATCCCTAGTTTCTTATCTCTGATTTCTCTTAAGTTTTAGATTAATCTCTCACCATTATTCATCAATTTATATTTGATTTAGATTTCATCTTAGGCTAGTTGTATTTCTGCTTAGTTTCAGATAACGTACAGGTATCAGTCCCTTGGGATTCGACCTCGGTCTTATCGAGTTTATTACTACATCACAACCCTGCACTTGGGGAGTGAACATTTACCCACTCCGTTTGTTCGTCAGTCTGTGGCTGAAAAGTTGTGCTGTAGTTTAGCGCCGTTCCCAATGCCTTCTGAAGACTCATCCAAAAGCGTGATGTAAACCTGGGGTCTTGATTGAATACTATAGACATACGAATACCGTGAAGCCTAACGATCTCCTTGATATACCGTTTTCTTAACTCGTCTAGGGAGTAAGAAATACGTATAGGAAGAAAGTGTGCTGACTTTGTTAGCCTATCCATGATCACCCATATCGCATCATGATGACGGATTATTTTCGGTAGTCCGACAATAAAATCCATCGATATGTGCTCCCACTTCCATTCTATGACCTGTAATGGTTGTAAAAGTTCCGACGGCTTCTAATGCTCCGCTTTCACCTGCTGACAAGTAAGACACCTTGCGATGCAGTTGGCTATCTCCCTCTTCATATTACTCCACCAATATTGACATTGTACATCTTGGTTCCTCCTGGGTGGATGGTAAATTTTGTGCGGTGCGCCTCATCTAAGACTTCTTGCTTCAATTCAGATATGTCTGAAACACATAACTTCCCTTGAAATATGACCCCCCCCCCCCCCCCCCCATCAGAGCCTACTCGCCACTCTGAGTTGTCTTTTTCCGCTTCTTTTGTTATTTTCTCTTATAGCCATGTATCATTCTTTTGCGCTTCTATTATTCGTCGCACGTAGAAAAGAAAATCTTGAATAACTACATCCTAATATAAGAATTAAAGGGTTAATGTAAATGGATAATAAGAAATTACTAACCAGAGTGGATTGCACCACTAAATTACTGATATAAGCCCGAGGTTCATTGATACGTAGTCTGACTTCAAAATCTTTAACTATATTAAGCATCTCCCATTTTTTAATTATTAAACTCGCACCAGCTTGCGCATCTTCCTGCTTAACGCGTCGGCTACGACATTCACCTTACTTGGAAGATAGCAGATGTCAAAATGATAATCCTTCAAGAATTTCATCCATCTCCTCTGCCGTATATTTAGGTCCTTTTGATCAAAAAGATACTTTAAGCTCTTATGATCCGAGTACAGTTCAAACTGCTCACCATAAAGATAATGCCTCCAAAATTTTAAGGTAAATACTACAACTATAAGCTCTAAGTCGTGAGTGGGATAATTCTGATCATGAGGTTTCAACTGTCTTGACATAAATGCTATTGCTTTCCACTTTGCATCAGCACGCATCCCAACCCTTGATAAGATGCATCAGTATATACCACAGATCTTTTCCCTTCTGCTGGTAAAGAAAGTACTAGGGCTTCCGTTAATCGCTTCTTCAATTCAGAGAAAGTCTGCTCGCAATTTTCATTCCATTTAAAAGAAGTGTCTTTCTTGGTCAAGTTAGTCAATGGCCTTACTAACTTAGAGAATTCTTCAATAAACCTTCTATAATAACCAGCTAATCCCATGTTCATGAGGTCCATAAATACTGCTAGAGCGTTCGTTAGTCCGAAGGGCATCACTAGAAATTCATAATGGCCGTACCGAGTCCTAAAGGTAGTCTTGGGTACATCTTCATATCTAATCCTCAACTGATGATATCCGGACCGTAGGTCTATCTTTGAAAAATATTTAGCTCCCTTCAACTGATCGAATAAATTATTTATCCTCGACAGCGGATACTTGTTCGTGATAGTCACCTTATTAAGTTGACGGTAATCGATACATAGCCTCAAAGACCCATCCTTCTTTCTTACAAATAATACTAGTGAACCCCATGACGACATACTAGCCCTAATTAAGCCTTGGTCTTAGAGCTGTTGAAATTGCTCCCTTAATTCTCTCAATTTAATAGGTGTCATACGGTATGGTGCTCTAGAGATTGGTGCAGTCCCAGGTACCAAATCATTTATGAAATTAACATCTCTCTTTAGCGATAATCCATATCTTGAAACACTTCTGAAAATTCATTGACAATCGAAATTTGTTCTACTCCTTAAGGTTCAATTTTCGAGATGACTGATAAACTAACCAGTGTTTCCTTCCTTCGCATCTCATGGAATTGTAACGGTGCTCATTCATCGATATTTAATATGACTATCTTCCTAAAACAATCGATTTTTGCCCGATATAAAAATAACCAATCCATCCCCAGTATAATATCGTATTTTGCATCGGCATAACTATAAGATTAGTTGGTAAATTTACGTTCTCAATCATGATCGGACTAGATTTACAAATATGACTTAGGTCCACTGAATTACCCAGGGGGTTTGCTACCGTTAACTTTTTATCTAAGGGAGTAGGAGATAACCCAAGCGAGCATAAAAGGCAGTAAGAAATAAATGAATGCGATGCTCCAGAGTCAAATAACGCTCTAGCTAAGGATGAATAAATGATGACGGTACTTTTAACTACATCGCTGCTAGCCTCGATGTCAGGCTGAATAATGTCATCTGTTGGCGGTATTGAATCCTCATATAAGGGTGTGACATCCTAAGTCTGGGTCGCTCCATCCTCAGACTATGCTGGAACATCGTAACTTTGAATTGAACCCTCATATTGTTGCGCTAAGTTCTCGTATGGCTGCACTGTGTCGTCTCCTGACTGTACTAAGGCTTAGACTCGGCCTTGAGCTTGTGGTCGTGATGCCTGAACTCCTTGCCTCAACTGCTGGTGCTGTTGAGGTCTAACCTGTGGCGGTGGCTGCTGTAGTGGTCTCTGATATACCGATGTAGGTCCTTGCTGTGGTGGCCTCGGGTACGACTGTAGCGACCTTTGTGGATATGGCTGAGCTGGTCTCGGGGATGGCTGTGAGGTGGAAGAATGTATTGGAGGTCGTTGTGACATAGACGGCAATGCCTGTTGCTGGGGAGGCCTGAAACACTGATGCAAAGGTCCTGACCTTTGTGGATATTGAGTGCGCTGTGGTCTGGAATAAAAATGAGAAGTGTAGCCCTCGAGTCCACAATTATAGCAAAATCTTGAAAATTGTGGTGCAGGATGTATTGTCGTCGGTCTGGCCATCGATGTCGATGTTGCTTTTCTCTTAGCTACATCTTGCTGGGCTGGAGATATATGTGTAGCAGTTCTAGCACCACTCTTTACGTCCTTCCTCTGATCACGATTCCTCTAATATTTGTTGATGTTTTTCTCTACTGCCAAGGCACGCTCCAACACTTTAACATACGTCTTCTGTACGGAAGGGTCTAATCGGCTACGAATAAAGGCTCTCAGACCTTCCTCAAATTTTTATGCCTTACGGGTTTCATCGGACACCAGAAATGTTGTAAATCATGATAGCTTGGTGAGCTTAGCATCATACTGGCGCACTGTCATATTACCCTGCTCCAATTTCATGAATACTCCTGCCTTTTAATTTTTCTCATACAAAAGAAAATATTTATTGTTAAACTTCTCACAAAATTGTGCCCAGGTCTAGACTTCAACTCTCGGGTTCATCCTAACGACTGAGTCCCACCAATGATCCGCCTCCCCTTCTAGCATGTAAATAGCCAATACCGCTTTCTGGTATTCGTCGCACTTCATAACTGTAAATATCTTATCAATCTGTTTCTTCCACACCTCGACCTCATATAGGTCAGGTTCACTCTTAAATATAAGCGGCCTCTGTCTTTTGAACCTTTTCAATAAAGTTTTTATCCATTCGTTAGCTACATGAACAGTTTGAGTTTGACCTTGCGCTTGAGTTTGTCTTATCTGATAGCCCACAAGAGCCGTAATATCATCTATGGCCCTAAGAATTCCACTTATAAGTGACTCATTTTCAGTGGTATCAGGACCAGGAGCTCCTGATGTGGCTCCGACATCAATGTTTTGGTCCGCCATAATCTACGATTAATTAAACATGTAATCTTAGTGTGTAACAATTAAGGTAGGTTGTAGTAACTAAATTGAATTCTAAGAATCATTAATGGAGTGCAAAATATTTAACACCTCTAGGAGCATGAAAAAATTTATTGGATTGCAAGATAGATTTGATGATGTAAAAGACTAACATATGAAGATTAAGAGAATTTAGGCAGTGACATGTATCAAGGTTGTAGTGCAGAAAATTCAGATTCTTAGGAAACTATTCCCGCTAATGTTTCTGATACTTGTAAGCATCGGATTAATCTAAATTTTTTTATGAGCATACATATATGAGTTTACTATAATTCTATAAAATTTCAGTTTAATATATAGTCTACAGAAAATTCTAAATTTTGGATAATTAGGTCTGTCCAGAAACGAGTTTACACATAACTTAATATTGGTAAAGGATAAACATAGATTTACAATTTTGAATTATTTTTACTAAAACTACACTTGTTAATATACGACTAAAATTTTGAATCAACTTAAAACGAGTTTTAATTAATTAGTTATGATTTTTGTAAGTTAAGTCTTTCCTTCTTACTATTGCTGTCCAATTTAACGTAGTATGCTAAAAATTCTTTAAAATTCCTTAGGGTCCAGATTTGGGTTATTAGTTCAATTTCAAGTCCAAATAAGATTATATATGATGTCAACATAATGCAATGGTCCCCAAGTTTATTTTTATATTTTTTCTGTCATAAAAGTAAAGGATTTATGTTTGGGTCACTAATTTTAAAGACAACCCTAGGTCCACAGTTTTAATCTAACTTGGCTCTGATACCAAACTATCATGCCCCGAAATTTTGGTACCTGAATCCTAATGTGTGAGTTATAATATAATTGCATTTATTACAATCCAGTTGATTCAATCAAATTCAATAATATTCAACGTCATATAAAAAAAAATACAGCTGAAATATTTATTAAATTCAACCCTTTTGATAGTTTTCTCTTTCTATATCGAAATATGAACATAAACTAAACCTAAATAACAAAAAAAAAACTAAATTGAATTAAAACTAAATCTAATTTTTTTAAAAATAAAACTAATAGAAGAGGCCCGCCTGCTCATAGTATTCCAGTTCTGCACCTGTGCATTTGTTTAGTAAGATGAGCATAACAGCTCAGTAGGGTCATTTCTTACCCAAAATTTAACATATTCAAATAATATAAATTTTATAACAGTGAAGGATATAGAATACAGATAATGAAATTTAACAACAGAATTATGAAAATACAATGCATGTGATATTTTCATGAATACTCATAACATTTATATTGTTTCTTACAACACCGTACCTAAGCAGATGGTCACGTTGCATTAATGCCCACGCACTGGTACCTCATGGTGATGGACCCATTTATACGTTAGCTGGTCAGACTACTGCTCCACTTGTACCTTCGATGTATGTCCACGCACACAATTTGTAACGCCCTGTGTTTTCAGGACCCAAGTATATGACTCATTTCTTAAAAACCCGAGTGTTAACCTTAAATGATGGTCAAATTCAAGTGTATACTATTTTATTTTATTTTTCATTTATCAGAGTAAGCAGATGAGCGTAGAATGGACAAATCAACATAAAGAAAAATTTTTATTTCATTTAAAATATACAAGTGGTTGCTTATAATGACTTATACAAACCAATGTCTCAGAATTTAAACAAGTATAAGATTTACATGATTCAATACATGAAGAATAATAGAAAACATATAAATATAAGCCGCAAGATTACACAGCTCCTCCAGTCAAATACGGTCGTGTATCCATGGCACCCGCACAGCTCCTTATCAAGTCTGATCATATACATCATCTGGGCCACCTGTTCTGCCTGTACGGTTATATATTTGATGGATGAGTGGCCAGCTCAGTGTGAATTTTTCTTAAGATTACACGCTGACGCATTAGGTAAACATAGTTATAAAATAACAAGGCAATCAAATCAACACATGATGCAGTCTTATTAGATGCATGAATGCATGAATGCACATTGGCCTAGGGATGCACATCCAGCCGGACTTGGGCTCGTCACCCATGCAAATCATCGACCTGAAAAAATCATCCAATCGGACAGGGGTCGATAGTCGGTGGTCTAAGAGCTAGCAAAACGATACCCCGAAGATCCGAAGGGCACGTGCTACAACATCCAGAATTAGCCACCCGTCATCTTTAACATGCTATGGATGCATGATTAGCCCAACCGTTATTAGTTCAGTTACAACCAGCCAATTTAAATAAGCTCAAGGTCACTATGGGGGCTCATCACCAGCATAGGCCGACGGCTTGGGCATAGTATCCCATTACCACCATCTCCGGCCCATGAGACCACCATCTTAGGATGTTTAATGGAAACCCATCGACTAGTGGCAAATCATATTAAAATATATGGGGCTTACCATCGCCTAGTTGCACAGTATAAAACATCGAACCCATATAGGAAAAATATCAAAATAAAACCACATAGGACGATATCAAATAAGCCACATAGGCAATTGTCAAAATAAGCCACATAAGGCGAGTATCAAAACCATGCGATAAAAGACCATCCTTTAAAATCATTGGACACAACAACCCTAGATGGTAGGCCCACATCAATGATACATCTAAACCACCACTCAATAACCACTAGATTGAAGGTCCATTGTAATCACCATCAATCAAGTTACATCCTAAGTATGAGTGTACATTTATAGGTGAAAATTTTCCACTAATGCACCAGTTTAGGTTCCATAAGCAATCCACAATGAGAATTCTACAAGCATGAATAATTCCACAGGATAATCATAAAGCATGTAATACAACAATTCAATTTTCACTAGCTAACACATATGATTATAAAGGGAGACATCAAATATGAATTTAAATAAAAACTATAACTTAAGCTAATGAGAAGATAGAAAGCTCAAGGGGAAGAATCATCACCTTATATTTTGAACCGCCTACCCATGTTGCTAGAGAATGCATGTTTCCTTATAATCAAATCCTACCATGAATTGTAAAGTTATACCATTAGATTCAAGCTTTATTCTTGGTCAAGGTCTTAACTTAGGGTTTGGATTACCTTGGTTTTAGGGTTTCTCCCAAGAGCTTAGGTCTAGACTTGGACCTTGGGGTTTGGACCCTAATTAGTTGTACGATTAATTAAACGGTTAATTTAATATTTACGAGGTGCTTATTAACATTGATGATTCAATTAATATTACTCAATCATAATCGTCATGATAATGACAACTAGTATAGGCCATTACTAATGGTAATATTTAAGGATGGTAATTAAAATATTTCTATTTAATAATTGTAATTATGTTTATAGTATTTACCATCAATGTAAATAGTTTACCAATGGCCTATCATGTCTATATTAAAAATTATTATGATAATAGTAATAAGGGTGGTAGTTGTAAAGGCTTGGAGTTTGTCCATAGCTAAGGCTTGAATTGGCCTCATACATGGGCCTATACTCACCACAATGGGCCTAACACAACATAATGGGCCTTGTATGTACAATAAATAGGCTTCTCAAAGCAATGAGGCCCACAACCCAAAAATAAATGGGCATTGTGTGTAACACACATACATCATGGTGGACTTGAGACAAAAAAAATCAGGTCAATATGTGGCTTATATGGGTTCTACCATGCATAACAGTTAGGAGGTTTATCCACATTAGAGCATTCATAATCATTTGTTGGGCCCACCAAGTTGTGGTTCACAAATCCAACTCATCCATTATGTGTGTCCCACCATGTTAATGGGTCAAACCAAGTTTCACGTGCATCCAAACCTCAGATGGACCCCAGCAAATGTTCTTATATAGTTTAACATGTCTTCATAAGCTTGCAGATGGTGTGGGCCACCTGAGCTCTGTCTATGGCTGATTTTTGGGGGCACCCCATATATAAAGGGGACCCATCAAATGGACGATGCTGATGTTCAACACACATCATGATAGGGCTTGTGGTGGGGGCCATGGTCGTACTAAAATTTTCTTCACAAGAGGCAGTGTCCTCTCTGGATGTTTACATGCATGCTCCTTGTATAATTTTTTTTATTTTTGATAGGTGGGGCCTGCTTTAAGAGGATCCACTCCGTTGGTTGGGTTCCAGGCTCAGGGCAGGTCCAATGGGTCCAATATGGATATGTATTGACGAACCAAAATATCGTGGCGGGCCCTAATGATTTACTACTATTAAATTAGTCTTTCTGCTGGTGTGGCCTACTGGAGAGTTGGGTTGACTTCATTTTTCAGGTCAATGCCTAAAATGAGGTAAGAAATGGGATGGACGGTGGGGACATAACATACATCTAAGTGAGGTCCTACTTTAAGCAAAATTGATGGGCAGTGTTAAATAACACATACCTCAATCAGACCCACGTAACTTGGTAACGTCAATACGGCAACCGTCTTACTGCTGGGGCCATGGATGGATGGCTTGGATGAATCCAACATCAAGGTGGGGATCCTACAGTGTAGCCCACCAGCATTTCGGTGAGGCCCAACACAGTGCAGCCCACCTGCATTTTGGTGAGGCCCACTGTCTGAGCGGCTCATCAGCTGCGAAGGTGGAAATCGACCCCCGTTATAGGCTGTTTTGGAAGCCATTTTCTGGCCTGATTTCTAGCTCAACCGTGTCACTTTTTTGGGCCCTTGGATCTTCAATGAGCGTCCCAGATTAAATCTGGTGGAAACTGGCTTTTAAAACTGATGGCAGGAACTGAAACTGGTTTTGTTTAGGATGCCCTAACACGTGAGTAGCGCGTGGATGGTTAGGACCCGTCCGAAATAGAGGTCTCTGATTGGACGAGAGAACCTCACACGGATTGCAACAGTTGGCGGGAGAAAACAGTGGAACAGTTTCCCTTTTTTAGAAATAAACTCACACATACAGCCGGTTTTTGCCTAGGTTTGTGCCCATGCATGTGCTTGACATTGTGCGAAATTGGTGGGGTTATGGTCAGCCGTGGACCCTGCATTAGATGAACGATTCGGATCTTCCAACCGTGATGAGATGGTGGGTCATCCATTGCTTAAATGTAAGAAGGGAAAACATAGACGTGTTTCCTTTTTCAAACGTCCACAGGCGGGAGCCTTCCTGATTTTGGAACTTCGGGCCAGCGAGCTCCGACCGTTCTCCTTGGAATGGTGCACCATGAGTGCACATCCCTGTCGTGCATGCACACTCTGAGGTGGGGTCCATCATGATGATTTTGATAAATCCACACTGTCTATTCGCCTAGGAGGCTCTAATCAAACCTTCTGACCAAAAATCAGGCAGATCTAAGGTTTAGGTGGGCCCTACATCTTGGTTTTACGTCTTATTTGTGGACTCACGTTGATCTGATGATCAGATCATCTCCAAATCGAATGTCAACGGTTAAAAGGTCCTTAAGAACTTATTAAGATGACAGGGACCCCTGATCTATGAATTTTGAACATTAAATATTATTATTAGAATAAATTTAATATTTATTATTATTATTATTATTATTATCATTACTTATTTTCTTTATGTATTTTGTCATATATCTTATATTATCACAAATTGTTAATATACATAAATTACATGAATATTAGTAAGCAAGGATTAATATATGTATATATATTATTTGTATATTATTTGTATGGTCATATACGCGTTAGGTTTTAAATTTTATATAAGTCATTAATTTTTTTTCTAGTATATTTCATTTTTTTATATACTACGGATTGTATAGTTCGTAATTTACATTAATGCATATAACATGGATTATAGTTACATATCATTTTAATACGAAACTTTAAATATTTATAAAAATAACATTCCATAGTATATATATTTTGGTTGTATTATTTTCTTGTATTTGTATTAAATTAAATTAAATGGTAACACCCGAGTACTGGAAAGTACGGGGTGTTACACAATTGTACTCATACGTTGTACACAAAGGAGACTCCAATGGATCCAGTGGGTTCTAGGGTCTTTCACCCAAGAGACACAATTGCCATACTTGCTGGCTTTAGAGTCTCTCACCTAAGGGACACGATTGCCGTTTTTACTAATTTAGGGTCTCTCATCTAAGGGACACGATTGCCCTACTTGCTTACGTTACATCCAACATATTAAAATTTATACTCAATGAATGGTAGACGTACATGTAAGATGAATGATTATTTCATAAAAAAATATCAACAATATAATTTTAATTAATAATTCTAAATTTAAATTTTGTTGCAATTTTAATAATTCAAATATTATTTTACTATTATTTAATTTAGGAATTTCTGCATAATAATGTACAATAAATTTTAGTTTGAATTCTAAAATTTTAAAAATATTTCTTAAGCTTAAGTTCATTTAAATTAAATTTAATTAATTCTTTAAAATTTTAGAATTAAAATTTGGATTTTAATATTTACAGAAACAAAATATTATACTGGTTTCTATAATATAGTATTAATAATGTAATTAAATTATTATTTAATAATTTAAGTTAATCTAAAAATTTATCTGATTATTTTAAATATAAATTCAGGATTTTCCTCTTATTATTTATTTATTTATTTATTTATTTTGCAGACATCGCTGGAGAATGTTGGAATACTATGTATATCCTAAAATCATAATTTATTTATTTATCTAATTATGTACGGATATAAGCTAATTATTTCATACTGAATTCTAATTTCATAATTTACAAAATAATTATATGAACTTTATATTTATATATTTTTTTATCAGACTTTAAATTAGTATGAATTGAAAATTTAATTTAACATTGGGTTAAGATTTTGATTTAAATAATTCAAATAATCATCTAAATTAAATCATATAATTCCCTAAATACTTAAAATTTAGACTTATAACGATTTAATTTGACAAGAGGGATTCTAAAACTTCTAAATTAGAATACAAACTTAGTAAAATTTATTTTTATCTATTTATTAATATATATATATATATATCTTAAATTTAGAAATAAATTTAGTTAGTATTTATTCTAAACCAACTAATTTAGATTAATTACTCTAACTCAGATTTATGGCATAAACATAACACTTGATTTCAAAAATAAATGTTATTATGATCTAATCTACAAGTTAAATAGATTCAGTAATTACTAAAATTTAGAAAAACATATATCATGTATAAATGAATTTGGAAATATTTATTGAAATCATTATAAATGAATTTAAAAAATAATATAAAATCAGAAAGTTCATAAGCGGAGGAGAATCACCCACATAATAATCAACTGCAATAATATTCCTATTAAAAATTTGGGAATAAATTTCATAATAAATATCTGAAAATGATAAATTCAGGATAAGATCACCTACCTTAAAAGTCTGATGATCCGCCTCGCTCTAATCTCTCTCGCTCTTGATTTACAGAGCTCTCTCTTTCCCTCTCTCTCTTGATCTACCCGGTTCTCTCTCTCCCTTTATGATACGATTGAAACTTTATTTATATCTTTCCTTCCTTTTTAAAGGATGTGAGGAACGAGGCAGAAGAGTGGGGAATGTGGGCAGTTTCATTTCGTGGGAGGGTTCGGTGGCCATTACCGTACAAAAAGGAAGGAAAGTGGAGAAAATGGTTTAGTCGTGAGGAAGATTTTTCTTTATTTTTTTATTTTAAATTTTTTAATTTTTAGATGTGGTGGGTCCTACTAACGATGACATAAATCTACTCCATCCATCATCTCGGCTTGGCTAAGAGAAGATATAAGGTAAAAAATGAGGCTGATCTAAAACTCAAGTGGGCCACACGGAAGTGGACGATGGAATTAGTTCCCATAAAAAGTGGGTTGTTACAGAAGTACAGAAAGATATCGCTAACATGAAGTAAGGCCGTGATGCACATTCAACCAGGCCGAGGCAAAAGCATCTCTATTCATAGAAGAGATAATGTAAGCTTGGCTATCGGAACGATTCCGTCTTCTACAAATTACACCCTTCAATGGTAAGACCGATCTAATTGAGTACATCAAATCCTTTCGAACATATATGGAACCACATGATGCCTCGGATGCTGTGATATGCCAAGCCTTCTCCCTCACTTTATCCGATGTAGCTCGATTTTAGTTCAAGCAATTAAAACCTAAGTCCATTAGCTCGTTCACGGAGCTCAGTGATGCCTTCCTCACCAATTTAATTGGTGGGAAGAAAAAGCTAAAGCCACCTACGCACCTGAACAACATAGTGCAAAAGGAGGTAGAGTTTGTAACACCCCGTACTTTCCCGCACTCGAGTGTTACTATATAAACTGACTTAGTAGGATGTAAACCTAGCTTAGTGAACATTCCCGTGCATCCTAGTTTAAATCTGACCATCGAAGGTGATCCCCATCCACATATCAAACCACATAGTAGTCAAATGAAATATACTAAGTATATTATCTTATCTATTTATTATATTATAAATTTTACACAAACATGGATCAAAAGAATTATGGACGTATTTGATAATTTATTTATCATATAAATAATGCATGAAAATGTGTTGTAATAGAGTGATATGTATATAACTAACGTATATAAAATATTATGAAAATAATATTGTATTAAATAAACATAACGAATAATGGTTTTACAATATATAGTTGAATTATAAGTATTAAGCTAGTATTAAATATCTTAGAAAAGTCATTAGATACTTTAATGAAATTTTATATTTAACAATATTATTAAATACAAATATAATTTTAATTAAATATGATATTATATATTAATGAATGTGTGAACAACAGCATGTAATTAGTGGTATGTTAATATTAAAATTATATATATATATATATATATATATATATATATATATATATATATATATATATATATATATGTATGAGATTTTAAATATTGTAATTATAAGTAATATATAAAAATAATAAAAATTATATTAATATTAGTATCAGTTAGTAATATATGACGAAAGCCTTCCAAATGGCCCATTAAGATCTTTTAACCGTTAACATCCAACTTCGGAATCATCCGACCACTAGATTGACAAGAAACCCATCACCATGACCTAAATCAAGTTGTGGGCCCCACCTAGACCTTAGATCCGCCTGATTTTTGAGTTAAAAGACCTTACTGATGCCTCCAAGAAGAATGAACGGTGTGGATTTCTCCCAAACAGCAATGTGGACCCCACACCTGCGTCGCGTGTACACCACAGGGGTGCACTCACCGTGTATGGATCTAGAGAGGCCAGTCAGACGCCTCTGACCCGCCATTTCCAAAAAAAGAGAGATTTCTCTCTCTCTCTCTCTCTCTCTCTCTCTCTCTTCGTTTTGCACAGCTGACGGAAAGAGTCCGTTTGGGTCGTGAAATGGCCCACCTTCATCATCCATCTGGGTAATCCAAACCGTCCATCCTATAGTGTCTGCGTGCTTCCAAAATTTCAAAGTTTAACTCGATTAATCACACGTGCGTGGGCACAATCCTCGCTGCAAACAGGACCCAAAAACACTTGTTTCCATGAATGGAGGCTGTTTTCCGTACAAACATGCTGGCAATTCGTGTGCTATACCTTCCCTACATCTTAGCCCTCCATTTCGACAGATCCTAGCCGCTCATTCCTTTGAAATTTCTACCCACGGTAAAGAGAAAACCACGACCGGTTTTCATCCCTTCCCACGGTTTTAAGAAAATCGAAATGCAGTATTCAATCCGGGCCATCCAGTCCTCATCCAACTGCCCTGATAAAGCTTAGGGCCCGATTTAAGTCCAAGAGATGGGAGTTGCAACGGGTCTCTTTCCCACTCCCTTGCCTTAACTCAAAATAACCATTTTTCTTCTTCCTTCAAAACCACCTACCAAACCTCCCTGAAGCTTCAAAAATCCATGTCTCTAAGCTCCTCTGAGCTTATACACACCACCTACAACAATTGGTTCGAAGAAATAAACCCCCGTTTGCAATCTGCCATTAACGCTACATCTTCTTCCCCGCCATTCCACTGCACCAACCATCTTAGTTTGAGTCCGTTTTGACTCCAGTTATGTTTGGATTTGCGGCTAGAGTTCCCTGGAGGGAGGAAAAGAATGAAGAGAGAATGGGGGAGATGTCTCAGTTGTGCCGCACCTCACCGGTCCGCCAGTGCTAGTGCGACTCACGGATGAGTTCGACTCGCTGGTGAGTCTGGTTCGAGCCAGGGTCTCTGTTGCCTCTAGAGGAGTAAAAAATCAGAAAGGGGAAGTGAGAGAGAGAGAGAGAGAGAGAGAGCCGGGCTCGAGCTGGAGCCGCACTGCTCACTGTAGCATGCAACTCGGGCCAGTTTCAGATTGAGTTGGGTCTGATCCAGGCCAGCAATGGGTTTGAGTTGGGCCTGTCCCAGTCATGTTGGGCCTGGTTCGAATGATGCTGGGGTTCTAGTAGAGAATGAGAAAGGAAGAGGAGAGAAGAAGGAAGTGAGAGACAGAGGAATGATGGTGCTTGGAAGCACTGAGCTAACTGGGTTGAGTTGACTCACTGATTAGTGAGTTGGGTTAACTCAGTTGAGCTGAGTCGAGATGAGCTTGGGTTGCTCTGGTGTGGCTGGACCTTCCAGCAAATAAAGAGAAAAAGAAAGGAAAGGAAGAAAAGATAGGAAGAAAGAAGGAGAAGGTGAGGCCGTGAGGGTTGAGCTGAGTTAACTCGGACGTCGAATTGTGTTGATTCAAGTCGAATTAACTGTAGGTACATTTTCTCTAAAAACATTGTATTGGAATTTTAATTAGCATATTGGTAGGTTGTTTATGCTATAACTAGCTATTAAAATCAAAAGGCTGTAATTGTCAAATCTTAGTATTTATTATCATCATTAATGTGGCTATAATTATTGCGATTATTAAATATGGCTAACCATTAGTAAGTTAATTCTGCTAGTGTTAGTTAATATGAGCATTAGGTATTAACATTTATCAAGCTACACCTATTTTGTCATTGTAGGTTATTAACAATAAGATTAGCATTGATGGCATTAATAGGCAATTTTTATCTACTTTTACTTCATTCTAAAATTAATGTGAATTAAATGTATGAATTTGATTTTTAAATTCTTAAGCCGAGGTCTAAAGTTAGATTAGTGATTGAAACCCTGAGTTTAAATAACCTAAACCATAAGTTATGATCCTAATCGTATAAATTGATAAGTCGTTCTCTAAGATATCACTATAGGTTCCTTTTACCGTTGTTATTACTATCATGAGTCACTATTAGTATCATTATTCGGGTGTTGTTAGATAATTTAATATAATATTAGCCGTTATAATATTCTCAAAACTCATAACTAAATTATTTATTAATTTTACTCATTCTTTACTCCCATTAACAATACCATTGATGGCCACATGAAATAGAGTTCAAAGTCCATAATCTAAACCTAGAACTAAATCCTAAGTTGAAGCCCTAAACTTTAAATTAAAATTCTAAAATTTAAGTATGGGACTAGACCCTAGGATAAAACCCTAAAACCCTAAAAGATAACCCTAAGCAATGATCTTAAACCCTAGGTATCGTATAGAACTTGGATCTAATCATACAAGTTCATGATTGTGATAGGATACAATTCTAAGGGCGCAAGCACTTACCGATACTAAAAGATAATTCAAAGTATAAGGTGATGGTTCTTCCCCTTAAGCTTTTCATCTTCTCATTAGCTTAAGTTATAGTTTTTTTAATTAAAAATTATAATTGATATCTCTCTCTTATAATCACATGTGTTAGCTGGTAGAAATTGAATTGCTATATTACCTACTTAATGTTCATCCTGTATATTTATTCATGCTTGTGGATTATTTGTATATTGCTTATGGACTTTAAACTGGTACATTAGTGGAAAACCCCCACCTATAAATGTACACCCATACTTGGGATGTAACCCGACTGGTCGTGATTAAAACGGACCTTCGATTTAGTGGTTATGGAATGGTGGTCTAGATGGATCATTAATATGGGCCTACCATCCAGGGTTATTGTGTCCAATGGTTTTTAAGGATGGTCTTTATTCTATAGTTTTGATATTCGCCCTATGTGGCATATTTTGATACCAGCCCTATATGGTTTTGTTTTGATGTTTTCCCTATACGGGTTCGATGTTTTATACCGTGCAACCGTGCAATGGTAAGCCCCATATATTGTAATATAATTAGCCGCTAGTCGACGGATTTTCATTAAACATCATAAGATGGTAGCCTCATGGGCCGGGGATGGTGGTAATGAGACACTATGCCCGAGCTGTCGGCCTACGCTGGGCCAAGTGCTCCCCGTAGTGACCTTTGAGCTTATCTAAACTGACTGGTTGTAAATGGACTAATAATGACTTGGCTAATCATGCATACATGACATATTTGATGGCTTGGATCACTTTACCTGCGATTATGCTGAATGTTGCGCTGATGACCAGTCACATCCTTGGGTGACGACCCTATTGCCTGTCTGGATATTTTTCCCGGGGCACAGACCGTCTGAATATTTTTTCCGGGTCCATGATTGCATTCATATATCCATACATCTAATAAAACTCCATTTACTCTGTTTTAGTTGTCTAGTTGTTTTATAACTATGCTTACCTAATGCGGCGGTGTGTAATCTTAAAAAAAATTCACATTGAGTTGGCCACTCATCCATCAAATATACAACCGTACAGGTAATACAGGTGGCTTTAGTGATATGTATGTTCACACTTGATGAGGAGTAGGGTACGATCGCCGGGGATATAGGGCGGTATTTGCCTGGAGGAGCTGCGTGATCTTGCGACTTATATTTATATGCTTTCTACTATTCTTTATTTATTAAATTCTTGTAAATCTTGTACATGTTAAAATCAGAGACATTGGTTTGTATAAGTCATTATGGGAAGCTTCTTGTATATTCGAATGATAATAAAATTTTTCTTTATGTCGATTTGTACACACTACGCTCATTTGCTTACTCTGATGAAGGAAAAAAAATGTACACTTGAATTTAACCATCCTTTAAGATTAACACTCAGGTTTTTGGAAAACAGGTCATATACTCAGGTCCTGAAAAGTCGGGGCGTTATAGAGTTACTGAAAGATTATATCAAACGCTTCAACTTTGAATCGCTCCAAGTCCGGAAACATTTGGACGAAACAACATTCAACTCGATCATGCAAGGCGTCAGAGACAAAACGTTCTTAGTCTCCTTAGATAAAAATATGTCGACTACTTTGACAGAGTTTATGACTCGGTCGGATAAATATGCGGATGCTGAAGAAACCCGGATCATGTGCGACGCCGCTCAAAATGCAAAAGTCCCAGTCAAAGAGTCAGTAAAAAAAGAAGTTGATTCGGTCAGTGGAAAGAAGCGTAAAGATGATCGAACATGTGATAAGTGTAAGTCAGCAAACGGCCAGACCGCAAGTTTTTAACGTATACCCTGCTTAACAAGCTGCAAGGGTAGGTTTTGATGGAAATTAAGGGTGAAAGATTTGTCAATTGGCCATATAGGCTACGAAGCAACCCAAATCAACGAAGCAAAAATAAGTACTACCATTACCATCGTGATCATGGGCATAATACGAGTGACTGCTACTACTACTTAAAGGAAGAAATCGAGAGACTCATTCAAGAAGGATATCTTAGAGAGCACGTCCAGAGGACTGGGACAACGGAAGAACACCTAGGCGACAACTGACCCATGGAGGAAATCCGAACCATTGTCGGTGGTCCCCGAGGTAGAGGCGACTCAAACAATGCTTGGAAGAATCATGTCAGGAGCATCAGTCGGCCTGAGTCCGAAATCCTGATACTAGCTCGCCCTTCGAAAGAAAAGAAAATAGAAATACTACATATCGTTCACTGATGAAGATGCTCAGGGTATCTATCATATGCACGATGATACATTAGTTGTCACCCTCACTATAGCAAACCGTAAGGTATTTCGCATTCTCGTTAATACAGGGTCATCCGCAGACGTACTGTTCGTTCAAGTGTTCGAAAAAATAGGTGTCGAACAATCAGCTTTACAGCCAGTTCACACCCCATTAATCGGATTCTCTGGCGGATGAACACTCCCCGAAGGAGTCATCTTATTGCCACTCACTGCTGGTAACCCTTCGCACCAAGTGACAGTAATAGTCGACTTTATGATAGTTGACCAACCATCGATTTACAACGCTATACTCGGTCGACCCTCTCTGAGCCTTCTCCAAGCTGTAGTATCAACGTACCATCTCTTCATGAAATTTCCGACTGAGTCGGGAGTAGGAGTCGTAAAAGGTGATCAACAAGACTCACGACGTTGTTACGCAACGGCCATAAAATCTCCAGCTGAGGTAATCACGATTGAATTATTAGACCCTCGGGCCGAGACATATGAGAAAGGACAACCAATAGAGGACCTCATCCGGGTATCCTTGGTCGAGATAGAAGAGTCCAAAACAGTGCAGATTGGCTCGTCTCTGCAGTCGCCTCTGCAAGACAAGTTGATATCACTACTCCGACGATACGCTGATGTATTTGCATAGAGTCATGAAAATATATGCTCAGGATCGATCCCTCGGTGATGACTCACTGACGCAATATCGATCCGACCTACCAACCGATCTGATAGAAGCGACGACCGCTCGACACCGAAAGGTACGCCATTATTGAAGAAGAGATTAGCAAGCTCCTTAAGGCTAAATTCATTGAGGAGATATACTATTCGGAATGGGTGGCTAATGTCGTCCTTGTTAAAAAAGCTAATAGGAAGTGGCGAGTCTGTATTGACTATACTGACTTAAACAAACCTGCCCAAAGGATAGTTTTTCTCTTCTAAGAATCAATCAACTGGTGGATAACACAACAGGGTACGAGCTTCTTAGTTTTATGGATGCTTATTCTGGATATAATCAAATTGTAATGCATCAATCAGATAAATTTAAGACTACCTTTGTCACTGATAAAGGACTTTACTTTTACTGTGTAATGCCATTTGGTCTAAAGAATGCAGGAGCAACGTACCAATGGTTGGTAAATAAAATGTTCGCTCAGCAGATCGGCCGAACCATGAAAGTATACATTGATGACATGTTCGTCAAAAGTATACACGTGGCCGATCATATTATCGACCTAGAGGAGATATTTCTCATTCTCTGAAAATATCTGATGAAGTTAAACCCGAGTAAGTGTGCCTTTGGGGTCGGCTGAGAGAAATTTCTCAAATTTCTGGTCAGCCAGTGAGGAATCGAGGAAAATTTAGAGAAAATTAAAGCATTACTCGACATGGAATCCCCAAAAATAATCAAGGATATACAAAGGATGACTGGACAAGTAACTGTACTTAACCACTTCCTCTCCCGAGCTACCAATAAATGCCTCCCATTTTTTAAACAACTAAAGGGTTGACAAACGGTAAAGTGGACGGAAGAGTGTGAAGCAGCATTCCAGCAGTTAAAGTCATACCTTGGATCTTCACTTGTCTTATCGAAACCTGAGCTTGGGGAAGCGTTGCTATTGTATCTGGCGGTTTACGATGCAGTTGTCAGCTCGGCTTTGATACACGAGCATGAAGGAATGCAATTGCCGGTGTATTATGTCAGCAAAGCATTATTGCCGACAGAAACAAGATATCCACCTATGGAAAAGGTAGCCCTAGTCCTAGTTATCTCCTTGCGACAACTTCGGCCATACTTTCAAGCTCACACTATCGTTGTTATGACCAACCTCCCACCACATCAGATCCTTCAGAAACTAGAAGCCTCCGGTTAACTAACGAAGTGGGCGATTGAGCTCAGTGAATTCGATATTCAATATAAGCCAGGAATAACAATCAAAGGACAAGTTGTGGCTGACTTCATAGCTGAAGTTATACCACAAGCTGATGCACTTACCGAGCTTGGAACCAAACATTCGACGACTGCTTTTCTCAAGTCATCGCCCGACCCAATCCCTTAAAAGCTTTATGTTGATAGCTCATCCAACTCTAAGAAAAACGGGGCAGTAGTCATCTTGAAAACTCTCGATCAAAACTACATGCAATATGCCTTAAGACTTGAATTTCAAGCCTTGAACAATACAGTAGAATATGAAGCTTTATTACTTGGCCTCCAACTAGCTGCCAATTTGGGAGTTACTTATCTCAACATATTCAGAAACTCACAGTTGGTTGTCAATCAAGTCACTAGCGTGTATCAAACTCGCAAAGAACAACTGAAAGCATATATGAAGAAAGCTAAAGAGTTGATTGATGATTTTTGACTATATATTGTGACTCGGATCCCCCAATTAGAAAATGCTAAGGCCGATTTGCTGGCAAAACTTGTCTCTGCCGACAAAGACGACATACCCATGTCCGTTCCAATCAAGTAAGTAACTAAGCTAAGCATCGATGACCCGACTAGCTCGACCGTGCATTCAATCAATTCGGAACCTACTTGGCTTGACTCGAATGTCCAATATCTTGGCTGTGAAAAGTTGCCCGAGGATCGTGTCGAGGCCCGACGATTGAAAATCCGAGCCTCTCGTTACACCGTACTTAACGGGAGTTGTACAAGAAAGGATTCTTCGCTCCTTTATTACGATGCCTAAATCTCGATTAAGTTGATTCCGTGCTACAAGAGATCCATGAAGGGATCTGTGAAAATTACTCGGGAGGACAATCACTCACGCATAAGGCGTTGCATCAAGGGTACTACTGACTGACTATTTAACGCGACGCTCGTAAGCTCGTCCAAAGATGCAATAAATGCCAACCATTCGCAGCCGTTTCGAGGTAACCTCTCGAAGAGCTAATCCCTATGGTTGGTCCTTAGCCCTTCGCGTAATGGGGAATTGACATCATCGGACCGCTCCCCTTAAGGAAAGGCCAGACCAAGTGTGTCGTCGTTGTAGTGGACTACTACACAAAATGAGCCAAAGTCGAGCCATTGGCTAGGATAACCGAATAAAAGACCACAGACTTTATATGAAAAAACATCGTCTGCCGGTTCGGGATACCCTGAACCATTGTTACCGATAATGGGAAGCAGTTCGGCAACAGATAATATCGAGAAATGTGCGATAATCTCGAGATCAGAAACGTTTATACATCCCCCCATCATCCTTAGACGAATGGACAGGTTGAAGTAGTTAACAAGATCATTAAACAACATCTCTGAACTAAACTATATCGAGCTAAATGCACATGGGCTGAAGAGCTTCCTAAAATATTGTGGGCATACTGAACCACCGCCTGAACAGCATAGGAGAAACTCCTTTCTCCCTTGCATATGGATCCAAAGTCGTTACCCCGGTCGAGATCGGACTGCCTACAGCTCGGGTCAGCTCGTTTAACGAGCAAGATAATGAAGAACTCTTGGCTCTCGGACTCAATCTCGTGGAAGAACAAAGGGAAAAAGCATGGCTATGGATGATGGCTCGACAACGCCAAGTAGCTCGGTTCTACAATGCTCGAGTCAAGATTAGACGCTTCCAAGTGGGAGATGTGGTCCTTTGAAAAATGTTCCTAAATACTAAGGAGGTTGGTGTGGACACACTGAGACCCAATTGGGAAGGACCCTGTGTTGTTTCAAATACCATCTGACCCGGAATGTATCGGTTGGAAGACTTGGTCGGGCAATTACTACCCCATCCTTGAAATACCGAACATCTAAAGATTTATTATCCCTAGGTAGGCCATTGAGCATTCACGAAAACTCAATTAAGCAAAGAATGAAAAACATGTAAGTTAAGTCAAGTGAATAAGAAAGTCGAGTATGTTTATTCATCAGTATGTGTTTTACATCAGATTACCTTAGTTTCTACTTTAAAATTACATTGATGGAACCACGAAGATAAAAGGTAAAAAGAGTCGGCCGCAATACGCTATGTCCCTTCTTGGTTGCAGATGCTCTCGAGTCTGCCTGGTGTGCTTAAAGTGGCTGAAGCTTGGTATGTTTAAAGTGCTTGACATCTTCAAACCAGCTTCAAGGTTCATCAGGAGTTAACACAGGAGGTGGCTCGGACTCAGCTGTTGCTGCAACTCGGAGTAACTTCTGCTGCTGCCGTAGGAGCCATTTCAGACTCGACTTTGATACCAGTCGCAGCGTCTACAGACCCGGTTGCCTCGACTTCCGGACCTTCAGATGCAAAGGCACCTTCATCAAATCCTGAGAGATTAAGGTTGGGGAAAGCTTGCTTCATCAGTTGGACACATTTGGTGTATTCATCCTAATATAAGCGATCTTGCTCTTTCGAGAACTCTTGGGACTCGAGAAAGGCCTTTATGGCCTGGTCCTTGGCTTCTTCCTTGGCTTGCTCAATGGTAGCCCCGGTCTTAGCCTTGAGCCGAGACAACTTGTCTTCGGAAGAGGCATGAGCCTGACGAATTCAATGACTCTCCTCCTGCGCCTCTTTCAATAGTGACGCCACATGAGCACACTCGGCTTTGGCATCCTCGGTGGCCTTTCAGGCAAGTCCTAAGTCACCAGACATTATGCCGATCCGAGCCATGACAACTTCAAGTCATGCTTCAGCCTCCACTGCCCGACTCAGAGCTTCGGCCAGGTCCACACTAGCCCTGAGCAAATAAGGAGCGAACTGCAAAAGAAAAAGGCAAAGTCAGATTAAAATCGAAGGGATTAGCAAGATGAGTGAGAAATCTAAGTCTTACCTCGAGGAGAATCTTGGCAGCATGAGAGGAGGGCAGTGAATTCTTTCTCGCTCCCATGAGAAATTGCCCAAGGGACCATGTCCGACATAATCCGTTAGAAGAACGATGCCTCCTGTTGAGTCATTTCCCCTCTTGAGAGCTCCCCCCTCTGCACCGGAACCTGCTCGGCAATAGGTCTTGGCTTAGGGGCCGCCTGAGACTCGGGAGGCACCTCTTTCGCCACCGTGTCCGCCACTTCCGCTCCTTCCTCCAGGTCGGGGAGTATTACGGTTGGGATCACACTCGGGACAGTCGATGTTGCTTGCTCCTTAGCCTTCGAGATCGTCTTCGATCTCTTTAGGGGACAAGTCTCGAACTGTGGAGGAGCTTTCATCTTGGAAGGAGGACGAAGAATGAGCCTTGCTTTAACTATCTCTGCATCAGGAAAAGCAAGTCGAGTCAAACAACATATGAAGAAAACACAACCAGACATCCAGAAGTTATCTGTTATGGCCAAGTCTAAACCCAAGAGAGGAAGACGCTCCGGCTGGAGAAGTATCTTCCAAGACCGCTCCTCCGAATCCAATGCCTTTAGTTCCTTAATCCGCGCTAGGGCACCCGCTCCAAGTTTTGGCCTGCGCGCAAGGATATCTGCGGAACGCATTCAGTCAGACTCAAAAGACACAACAGTGTAAGGAGATAAAAGAAAAAGTGTGCCGAGTCACCTGCTTGGGAGAATGCCTAAGGAACGCGAAGTTCAATGAGTCCTAGCCCAGCAGTCTCCTAGCGGCCACATGCCCAGAACCATCCATCTCTCCAGTGCTTGTTGGAGGTAAGAGGGTCGGTTATCAAAGGCCCGCCTTTGATCCACCAAGCACACAAAAAGTACCAGCCGGGCTGCTGTGGATTCAGCCGTACTTGATATAAATGGAGAAACTAGTCGATAGTCAGTATGGGTTGCTCTGTCTTAGCCCACAACACCGAGCATCCGAACAAGTTCCTCCACCCGTTCGGGACTATCTGACCAGGCACTATCTGGAGTCAGGAGAGTAAATCCCGAGCAATACTTTGGAGAGGCAGACACAAGCCGCATTGTAAAGTGACCTAAAAGATTGCGACCATCCCAGTAGGAGGACGGTCGGGTAACTCACTTGGCAGGGGAAGGCGAAGGATGACCGAGTCCGAGACATGATACCTGGCCCTAATCTTATTCAGATCTGCCTCGGTCAAAACCGAGGGAACCGGACCCTTCTGCTCATCTCTTGCCTCCCCTCCCTCAGCCACCGATTTAAAAACTCTTGCCGATCTCCATATGGGGACCGCCTCACTAGCCCCTTCGATCTCCTCATCCTCTTCCTCCATTTCCTCCTTAGGAGGATTAGGTCTACCAGGGGCAGTCGCCAGCGACGCCCTTCCGCGAGAGGGACCCACAGGAGCAGGGCACTCTGCTGAAGACCCAACTGCCTTTTTCGAGTATCGAAAGATCTCATTGGCACCAATGGCCATCTCCGCTAGCATCGAGGTCAATTTCGAGACATTTCAGAAATGTCTCACTTCGCCCTCATCACTGGAAGCTCCCTTCCAAGGGCTCTGGGAACCTTGCATTGTTATAAGAATTAAAATCGAAGCAGAGGGAGAAAGCCAAAACTCACCGGAGATGGCGGAAAGGATGCGAATGTGAGTGGAAATCAGGAAAGAAAGACGAAAATGGTGGAAAGCGCAGAGAAAACGAAGATGAGAAGAGAAGAGGGCGCTCGTGAAAATGAGAAAGGGGCATCCTGCTCCTCCTTTTATAGCCATGCCATGCGGCAAGGGCATTTAAGGAGGAGTCGAATTGACGGTCATTTTGACTGCCCCGCTTGACACGTGGCACGCGCCGATTGATGGAGTTGTCGCCCTCGCCACGTGTTCAAAGCTTATTAGTTGAAGAAACGCTCTAACGGCTTCTCGCGCATGTGGCCTCGATCAATGAATCAATGCATGTTCAAGACGACGCACGACTCCTGCGAACATTAAATGCTCTATCATAGTATCGGTCTCCGATCCAAGCCGGTCCAAAACTTTTTACTTCTTAGCATCAACACAGTTGATGCAAGAAGTAAGGGGGCTTATTGTTGGGGAAAAATATGACAAGTCTAGAGACTCGGCTATGGAATGGACCAACTTTACTGACACTGTCCGGGATTCCGAAGTAGAGAAATAAAAAGCCTAAAGGAGAGACTTGACTCGGGTCGCAAGGAATAAGCCCCAACTGAGACTTATAAAGTCACGAGCCACAAGGCCAAGCATATAAGATGTATAAAGTTTACTCGTAAAATGAGGAAGCAACATCTAAAGAGGCCGATCAAGGCCTAAAGCGTAGAAGCCACTCGTAGCCACTTGACCGACTATAAAACCAACCCAAATTAGGTCGGTTACATAGTCGGGTATCGGATTAAGAAAAGATATCAATTATGGATCGGTTCCATCTTATCCGACAGATGACAAGCAACTTAATCCTTAAAGCTGGCCGAGACCGACTCTTCATCAGAGTCGGTCAGGACTGAGCCGAGTAAGGAAAAGACAACGTAAATGCTATCCCGAAAATCTGGTAAAAGGATCTCCGATCTTGAAGATCTCGGGATCAGATGGAGTCCAAAAATGGATCAAATCAGCCCTCCTAGATATCAGGAAGAGAATCCCTGCACGACGGGACCCTCCAATTCCTATAAAAATAGGAAACTTCAAACTCAAAGGTACGCAGAAAACTCTCCTCAAAAGCTCTCTTATACGTCCTTATCACTGACTTTCGCATCGGAGGGTCCCCGGCTCTAGCCAGGGTCTCCTTTGTTTTCTTCTTGTGCAGGCAGTAGGACGAAGGAGAGCGCACCAGTTTTTGCATCAACAGGTGTCCTTAACATAGTTGCTTCCTATGTACAGTGTAGTCCACTTAAGCTTTGTATATGCCTTAATTTTTGTCTAGTAATCTAAAATGATATGAAAAAAATGGATGGGCAGTGTGGATAAAATTCATACATCATGGTGGCCTCTTAGTGGTTCTTGGAGCCTCTGCTTGTCCTCGAGTTCTGAACAAACATTGGCAGTACCTAATGTGCGCCCCATCAAGTTGGGCCCCAAGAGCATGTTGGTCAAATCTCTCTAGCAATCCACTTTATTAGCACACTTACAACCTATATCATCATCATAATAGCCTATTTAATTTTATGGCAATTTCACATATACGTATTGTACTTTATTTTCAATCATTCTCAAAAAAAACTTATGGAATAACAACACGTGGTATTATATAAGAAATATGAAATGAATGGAAAGATATTCAAGATATTAGAGTGCTTTTTTGGAATAATAGTTTATGTAAGTTCAAATTTACACGTCAATGATGGTTGATTTACTCAAAAGTCTAATGAGCAAAGATAAACATGGTCAAACAATTCAAAGTACAAAGGGCCATCGAGAGACAATAAAAGAGCAACAATTGCAAAATATAAACATAACAAAAAAGGATCTAGAGATATTTTTACTTTCATAATATTGCAACAATAGAAGAAGGATCCAGAAGAACAAGTTGCAATAGAAGTCTATAAATAGCAAAGTGAGATCTCAAATAAGCAATCCAATACAATCTCAACAATAAAAATAAATGAATCAAGTCTATTAATTTACTTTTATTTCAACTTATCATAAGAGTAGTGATAATCAAATAACATGAATTCTTAGTTATAGTATTTAGTGGTAATCTAAATCTATGCTCATATGGTGTATTCGTTTTCTATCTAATATCATACAATTTTTTCAAGAGATACATTTTTAAAGTCACTTCTTGGTGTCGGATTATGAATTTTACTTTTTGTTTAATTGTATTGGTAACAGAAGGTATAAAGTAATTCATATTCAGAGAAAGAATCGCATTCCTTCAATTATCACCTAATTATTATAAAATTCTGCAAGTAGTTGGATAAATAATCAATCTTCTCGAAACCTGGACATATACATCTATGGATGTATCTCTTTATTTTAATACTTGAGGTTGGATCAAGCTATTTTATCAATTTCTGGCATGCCTGTGCAAACAACAGGTGATAGAAAACAAACCAAAGTGCCAATAAGTAATATGCGCCTGTTGAGCATGTGGGATATGCACCTGTTGAGCATGTGGGAGTGGCCATTGAATTTTATCTTTAGTAACAGGAACGTAAGCTTGCTTGATGATCCACTGGATGATTTGTCCAGTGGCCCCTAGTGGAATACAAAAATCACTGCAATATTACTGGCTATAATATACCGATTTGGGAAATCTTTTGAGAATGGTTCATCCACGGCCGAGCACAACGGACTAATGGTCTCCATCACCGAAAGATGGCCTCACTTATGCCAAACGAAAAACGCAGGTACGGTGAACATGTGCTGAGGATATTTGGCCAAGTGGGGAGAAAATGAAGCCTCTCCTCGTCCGACGTGGTTTAGATAAGGATAGAACGTTGATACTCCGTAAGAGTGGGATGGATGATACACAGGCACTTAGAAATTGCATAGCTGGTGCACAAGTAATTTAATTTAAACCATCCAAATTATGGTTTCCAATTACGTGTATCATGAACCCAAAAAAAAAAAAAAAAAAAACTTATTTGAATATCTGCTTATCAGGTTGCTGGGGGCATTTATTGGACGGTTAAAAATAAAATCCTACATCTAAAAAAAATTAGAGGTCAGAATTGTTCCATGAATTTGATATTGGGACTTTGGTGACATTGGATTCCACAATTTTGTGGGTCCAGTTTGAGTTAATATATGCCACGTTTACAGTTTCTGAGTTCGTGCATAACGAGCATCGTATGCTACCAGAGTATCACATATCTCTCATCTATATGGATTTTAATCATTCCTCGTTGTTTGTGTACATCGATTCCAGAGTCAACGTCCGAAAATATAGGGGGACGAGAAACGATCAGAGTGGAAGCGGATTGCCGTCGTCTCCGCCGGGACGATGATCCTTCTAGACAGGGGTATATTGGGTCCACCGTGATCTATGAGTTTTATCTATACCGTCCATCCGTTTTTTCAGATTATTTTAAGATATGAATACAAAAATGAGGTAGATCCAAAGATCAATTGGACCACACAATATGAATCAGTGGTTATAATGGCACCCACCGTTGAAACTTTTCTAGGGTCCACCGTACTGCTTATTTTTCATCCAACCTGTTCATAAGGTCAATAGACCTTGATTAAAGGAAAACACACACATCAGCTTGATTCAAAACTCCTGCAGCTCCCAGGAAGTTTTTAACGGTGGTCGTTCAATCTCAACTGAGTGCCCCGCTTGAGAATTGGATCTGCCTCATTTTTAGGTTCATACCTTGAAATGATCTTAAAAAATGGATGGATGGAAAGGATAAAACCCATAAATCACGGTGGGCCCATTGAGCCCTGTCTGGACGGATTATAGGCCGCCGCATCTGCTTCCGATCTGAGTGGTCAACCATGAAGACTTTATTTATGGCGGATAAAATCTGGGCGGTGCATTCGCCGGGCGTGATACGCCGTAGAATTCAATGAACAGCCGATAATCTGAGTTCCATGTAGAGGCGTGGCCCACCCAATAAACGCATGGGCCCGATTCCCACAGCAGATAATCTTCCTGGTGGGACCCATCTCTTGTAGGCCTCAGATGTCCTGGGCTTGTCACACGATAGTGGGAAAGTTGGAACTGGAAGTTCAGAGATTTGGGATAGATGAGTGGCTCTTAACCCAACGCTCGAGCATCAAGCGATAAATGGTGTATATATGTTAGATTGGTATGCCGAAGGCTGTCAATAGGCCGGGCTGCTACGGGCTTCTGTGCCTGGCCCACCTTGTGCAGGACATGGGCCTAAAATTTAAGCCCGTTTAATAACAGGGCTGGACACGGGCTCTGTTTAAGAGTCCGTGCACCTGGCTATTAAAGATTTTCAAGGGTATTTTTGTGAAATACCATGCACAATGGGGCTCCTCAATGAACGGCCAAGACATTGCACAAAAGTGGGTGGCTGGGCTCGTGTCCGGTTTGGGCCTATTTGTTTGGGCATGGTTATACATAATGGTAGCAATTACATGGTTTTACAGCGGTCATGTAATTAAATCGAATGGAGCAGCAGACATAAGCTTGTGGGGCCTACTGTGGGCCACCCCAAAGTCAGATCCACCTGATTTTTGAAAAGGGGTATTTGATACTCTTACATATTGTGATGTTTGATACGCAAGTACTAAAGACATTTGTAAGCGTCCCATACATAAACCGTCCAAAATGCGGACCTGTAGACACGCCATCAACCCAACATCAGATTTACTAAGCAATGCTAATTAAACTCTGATTAATGTGAATTTGTTTGTAGAGTTTGACCATGGACTATTTTTCATTTCAAATGTCCAATAAATTTCTACCAATGAACCAGTTAGCACCTAATTATCAAGCATCATACTTTGCTAGGACAATTGAGGGTTAGGATCTTAATTCTGGTTAGAAATCTCCCTTCCACAGTCCGGCTAATGGATCGACGGTTCAGATCACCAAATCACGCCCCACACATATGGAATCTTGGGCCCAAGGAATCCGTTGCAGCTCACCCTACAACATTGCCACGCTGGATAGGAACATGCTCAAATCTCTCTATGGGACCATCCAAACCTTTTGAAGTGTGGCCTAGGAATAGATGGTTAAAAAGACAGATACAATGGCAATCTACAATTTGCTAAAGAAATTCCTATGATTAGTGGCTAGGATCTCTCTCAATCTGGGAGGGTTTTCAGCCCAAGGTCCATCAGTGGTCAAAAGCCAACAAACCAATGGTCCGGAGAAGCTGGTAAGAACTGAAAACCCGAGTACAGTATCAAAACCTCAGGTCGAGGATATCACTTCATACATGGATTGTAACGTACGCAGCTCGGGCTAGGGTGGCAAACTGGCAATGGTGCAAAGTGGCCCATGGACCCGGCCCAAGTAGTCTGAAATCTAGACATCGTGTCCAGGCCATGTTGGGCCTAGATCATTGATGAATGGCCTGGCCGGCCTGTTGCATTGTTCTAATTATCAAGTGGGCCACCATTATATAAAACGAAAGGACTAACCTGTTTTTTGCGAGTAATTGGTGCAGAGTGAAGCTTTTCGATATTAAGTTACTTTATATAAGCCACTTATGCCATAAGTACCTTATCTTAGTTTCTAATATATTTGGTAAACACTAATTAAGTAGGGAAATGGTAGTATAATGTCGACCCCACCATGATTTGTGTCGAACATCAACACCGTGCATTTGATGGTTCCCTTTAGGTTATGGGATATTCCAAAAATCAGCCGTACACATCTCACTTAGCCATACCACCTAAAAACATGTGAAGACGTACCTAAAAAATATAAAAGTACTTGGTGAGGCCCACTTGAAATTTGAATGCGCCTGAAACATTGTCTGAGCCCTCATCCAAGTGGGACACATGGCTGGATTTGTGAACCACATCTCGATGGACCCAACAAATGATTATGGATGTTTTAATGCAAGGGTAATCCCTCTCATCTATTGTAAGTGGTGTGGCCCACCTAAGTCATGGATTGACTTGATTTTTAAGCCTGTGGCCCATCGTAGAATGGTGCATTTGATTCACGGGGTAGATGTTCGATACACATCACGGTGGGGCCCACACAACTCGACCTCATGGAAAGTTGCCATGAGGTCGACCTCATAATATCATTTCCTAATCAAGTACATTTGGTAAACACTAATTAAGTATGATTATACTGATCCCCCTCACATTCAACATCCATCATGTGGGGGCAACCTTTGATGTGGATCATTCATTGTATGGGCTCCAACTTTGATGTGGGTTGTCCATCATGCAGGGCTCACCTTGGTTGTGGGCCATTCATCATTAGAGGCTGACCTTTAATGCCCAACTTTGATGTTAGCAATCCATCACGTGGGGCCCATCTTCAATGTTCACTGCACATCATGTGGAGCCCACCTTTGATGTGGACCGTCTATCATGTCGGCCCATATCTGATGTGGGCTGTCTATCAGATAGGACCCGCCTTGGATATCGGCCACTCATCATTAGGTCGACCTTTGATGTGGATCATCTATCATATGGGCCCACCTTGATGTGGATCATCCATCATGTGGGACCCACCATTATTAATTGCCCATGCCTACCTTTGGCATGGGTTGCCCAATATTTGGGTCCCACCTTCAATGTGGGTTACCCATCATGTGGGGCTCACCTTGGATGTGGGTCATTCATCATTGGAGGCGGACCTTTGATGTGGATTGTCTTTCATGTGAGACCACCTCAATATATGCTATCATCATATGGGGCTTACTACCATCTATTGATTTATTGGATGATTTTCTAATCTTATGAATTTAGAAAGGGCCCTTGACCATAGAGAGCATATTCCCTTAAATAATTTACTGAGTTGTTATGTCACGAAAAAAAATAAAGGAAATAAGTTACTTTTGAAAGTTGAAAAACAGTAAAAAATAAATTCATAAGTTATTTTTTCTAAAAACTACTTATTTAAGTTTAATAATCAAACTAACTTATTTAAGAAAAATAACTTATTAACATACATAAGTTAAAACAAGTTACTTATTTGGTAGTATCCAAATGGGCCATTATTGGACATGGGCTTTGTTTCGAAGATCCAAACGGTTCATGTGATAGGACTTGTAAGCAGAAGAAGGATGCTCCAAAGCAATATTCTTAGATTAAGCCATTTTAAACCTTTCATCATTCAATTATTTTCCTTAAAAGGCAGCACCTGCCAGCTCTAGTTGTGCTTGGCATTACATTCTGATGACAAATGGTGGGATTCTTCCCTAATGTAGACTTTTGCTATGTTGCATCCCATGGATGGACCCTGCACAAATTTCTTTTCAAAATCGCAATCATAACCATTCATTTAAACTGTGAAGGGGCCACATTCAACTGAAATAAGTTAAAGAAAATTTTCTTTTGTTAACACACCCTAGCTCTCACACACACACCACATGGGTACTCAAACCTATGACATCAGTGTTGAAACCCTTAAGGTCTACCACTGGGCCATGAGTAGGACCCGATTAGGCTAAAGAATTTTCAGAATTGGGAGGTTTTTGAGACTAAGTCCATACACCGTGGAATGAAATAAGACAATGGTTTGAATAATCAAAGCATAGAGCGGCTTTCCTCCTCTTAGGGATGTCAATGGGCCATGCCAGGCTGGATACATGGGTGCCCATATTACCCATAGCATGTACTTTATTCATACCCATACTCATACTTATGCTGAACTAAAGGGACACTCGTATTCATATTCATTAGGGTTATGGTGTACCCATCAGGGTGTTGGATATAGATATATAGTAAAAAAAACTACTTTGTCTAAAAACTGGAGTCATTACGGTTTCAGTAGAAGAATATACCATGGAGGCATATTTGCTACTCTTGGTATTCCAACACAAGACCTTCGGCTCTAATACCATGTATATGGCATATCAATATATATCGAGAGACTTTAACACTCCCCAAGGGTTGAGTGACACTCACAACATAAACTACCCCCGTGGGAGAATCTACTAAGAAAGCATATTTGTTGCTCCGGTATTAAAACATAAGACTAATTTCTATTATGATACAATGTCAAATAACTACTTTCTCCAAAATCTTGAGCAATTAGAAGATAGGAAATCAATGTATATCAAAGGACTTTAATACACACACACACACACACATACATCTCATACTATAATCTGAATACATACTTTGATTAGTGTCAAACACATACGCCTATTAATGTGACTCTAGAAATATACTCCATCCATAATGCACCCGACACTGCATGCATGCGTGAGAACATTTTCTTCTTTTTTTAAATGAGACCTGACCAACATACGTCGCCGGTCTGCTAATAATCATAATGAAATTCTTGGTGCATACACGTAATTTCATAATCTAGATAACAAGCACGAATCGTAATACACTATTGAATGAGTTTGGGTGGGGTTAGGAATAGGCAAGAATACTCACACCTGACTCAATTATTAACTGGGCTTGAAAAATATCAAAGCCCAATACCCTCACCTGTTTAGCTACCCCCACACACGGCTCAATGTTGTTCAAGTTCGGGTACCCATTGGGCTTACCCGACCCATCGACACTCCTACTACCGATTTGGCATCTTATAACTACTGAATGGATAGAGGAATTGGAACATGCGCAGTCCCTCATGGTACAAGTGGAAAATAAGGCCACTGATCCGGACTGTTGTTCTGGTGGGCCACTACCAGGATAAGCCACTTAAAGAACAAGCGAACAAAATGGTCAGAAGGCTTGAGGCCAAGGCAGAAACTTCTGGTTAGGCCTGAGCCTAGACTAACTGACCTGACCCGCTGGCCAGAAAATTAAAAAAATCCTTATTTACCCCTGAATTTTCCTAATCTATCTGTTTATCAAGTGGGCCATACATGCATGAAAAAATAGCAATTGCAGAGGAGTGAAACCAACCGTCTATATTCAAGATAGATGGTCTATTTGTGGAATATAACACTGCTCACATATAAAGTTAGATTGGGCTTGTGTCCAGGCCTGGTGAGATTAAACTAAAACGACCTAGCCCATTTTCCATCTGAAAATTGTTGGAGCCATGCATGTGAAGCCACACGGCCAAGCTAGTAGGTCCAACCCCGGCCCAGAACTAGGTTGGGCTTGCCCCGTAGAGCGGGCTACCTGGCCCATTGCTACCTACAGCGGCCAGTTATAGTTACTAACATGTAAAAGCCATTATTTCATGATAAGGGTTCAGCGATGATCCTGACCTTTGATTTTTAGAGTTGAATGCATGCCATTGAAAATTTTCTTCTCATTTGTTTTAAATTCAGTTACAGATAATGGTCACAATCATCAGCAGACTTATTTTCTTATAGTGGGCCGTACCGATAGAGTCCACAACATGGACGGTTACAATCAGTGGACCACTAGGCGCAGCTATACAATCAGGACTCCAGATCGCGACAGAGACAGGACCATCTCTGCACAACTACGTAGTATTATAAGATCTTCAATGAGAGGCTTTCCACAGAGTACTCGGTCTTTTAGTTCCTGATAAATGGGAACCATGGTTTAGTGATCCAGACCATTGATCAGCTGAGCCCTGGTGATGTAGACCATGGTTTTAATATCTGACGTATACGAAAATCATAACCTTTAGATGTTGTTTGGACTAGAAATATAAGGTTGAAAGAAGAATACACAACAGTCAACGCCCAAATGAGAGAGGCCTAAAATTAGTGGCCAGGATCATTCAATTTAGAAGAGATCTAAAGCATGGTCAATCCATGGTAGGGCACAGCTGAGTGACGGTCTCGATTACTTAGTCATTGGCGACAATTCCTAGAGCTGAAAACCCGAGTATACTCTGCAAAGCCATGGGCGAGGATGCAATACGTCCTCTAGAAATACTCAACTTCACAGCTAGTAAACTTTTAGGGAGATTTTCAAATATTGAAGTTTTTATTAAGATATTATTAGGAAAATTGCCATATATATATATATATATATATATATATATATATATATATATATATATATAAAATCTGAATGATCCACGCGATGTGTCACCTTAAAACACTATGAGCCCAATTTTCAACCTATCCAAAACTTTATATATATATATATATATATATATATATATATATATATATATATATATATATATATGTGTGTGTGTGTGTGTGCGCGCGCGCGCGCGAAACAAATTCCTAAATGGTTTTACTAATTTTCCGAGTTAATACCATAACTCCGCAATGAAAAAACAATATTTTGTAGTCCGCTAAGATTTTGAAAATCTCATGATGATTTTAAGATAATGTAATTTAGTATAATTTTCATGATATTTTCAAATCTCGGCGATAATGAGAGAGCGAGAGAGAGACTTAGTGTAATTTTCGTGATATTTTCAAAATCTCGGCGGTATTTAGAGAGAGAGAGAGAGAGAGAGAGAGAGAGAGAAGGGAATAACTGCTGGGTATACATTGCTTATAATCATGGCATGGCACGGCATGGAGTGACCATACAAGTTGCATCTTTAAGGAACTTCTATAACCACACAACTGATACAACCTTCACTTATGTTTTACAGAAGCTATACAAAGGTAGAATTTTAAGGAACTTCCAAATGACATACATGATGCTTCCACCTTTTAATGCACACCTCCTAATAAATGTCTCCTTCTTTTATGACTACATACATTTAAGATACATTTCCTACCGTAGTCCAGATCTAGGGAGCCCAGTTTGGAGGCAAGCTAGGGTTCATAGGAAAATACCCAAATGACAATGATGATGATGCCATCACAGCATCCATGTAATCCATAGTCACGTGAGGATCATATGGATATGACCCAAACGGGAAACATGGAACCCTAGCACATGGCTCAACTTCATGTGTCATGGAAGAAGATGGCATGGCACATTCATCCCCCTCGACAACCTCGTAGAGTCTCGGCGTTGCTATCAACGGCGCTGCCACCAATGGATCTTGCGGCAACATGAACTTTGCATCAAGGAATTTAGCTTGTGTATGATGTGGAGGAACTGTCTCATTGATATACATGCTTGGACATTGATAATCCACCTGAAGATGGTGATGTTGGTGTTGATCATTTTGATCATGGTGATGATGATCAAATGACCATGTAGGGTCATAGGCAGATGTTTCTAATGACTTTGGTTCAACAACCCAATCTACATTGTAATTGACCACATCCATTTTGAGATCTTCATGGCCCAAACCATGTACCATTGATGTTGCACTTGGAAGGAAAACATGATCTTGGGAAGGGACCCTTATAATAGGGTTTGCACTTAGTGAAAGTAAATCCCCATTTGAAGCAATTTGAGTGGAGCTATCAGGAACAGCTAGGTCAACAGCACCGTGAGAGATTAGCTTCTTCTTTATGCTAGAGTTCCAAAAGTTCTTCACTTCATTGTCTGTTCTTCCAGGTAGATGCTTGGCTATCTGAGCCCATCTATCAGACAAATAAAAAATCACAGATTTATTCTTTTTTATTTATGTATTTTTTTTTTCTTCTTCTTCCTTTTTTATCATCTCTTTGGCGTGGAAATGGTAAAAATAAAAAAGATATATAAATATATCGGTGTGTGCATGCATATATGTATGATCTACTGAAAAAATGTATATATGTATGCATGCATGCATGCATGTAAATTACCTGTTCCCTAGCACTCTATGAAGTTCAATGATGAGAGATTCTTCTTGGGGAGAGAAGCTTCCACGTTTTAAGTCCGGTCTGAGGTAGTTAATCCATCTTAGCCTGCAACTTTTGCCACATCTTTGCAGGCCTACATTATGGAAATTATAGGAATATTTATATATTTTTAAAATGGGTAAGAGAAAAGGCTAAAGAAGCAAAAGAAATGAAAGGAAAATATATGCAGCTGGTTGGTAAGAAACACAATGCATGATTATCAATCAAAACTCTAGTTTGAAGAATAATACAAGAAAACAATGAAAAAGAGTATTAACATGGTCATCAACCAACTAACACCCTAATAAATGAACCCAAAAAGGAAATATGTACATTAAAAATACATTAAATTTAAGAAAAATGAACAGAAAAAGAAGAAGAAGAAATAGGCAAATTGACCTACTTCTCGATTGAATGCACTATATTGTTATCAGTCAATCACCCTAAAGAAGAAAACATACATAATTGTTTTTTTTTAAAAAAAGAAAGAAAAGAAAAGAAAAGAAGCAGAGAAGATTAGCATGGTAATCGCCCATCAATCATCCAAAAAAATAGAACAAATAATAATAGTAATACTAAAATCAAAATGAAAGGAAGAAAAAGGAAAACATGGGTTTTCTTTAAGAATAAAAGTAGATTAAAATGCATTCATTGGTAACTAATAAAAAAAAAAGCCCAAGTAGAAAATACAATTTTTTTATTATTATTATATTATTATTATTTTTTTTTTAAAAAAAAAAAAAAAGGAAGAAAGAAAGAAAGAACCAATGGTTGTGTGGCTGTTAGAAGTGCACCTGCAAGTCTTGGGACAGAACTCCAGCAACCATGGCCATAGGTGGAAATGTAGTTGACGAGTTTCTCATCTTCCTCAGGGGACCAAAGTCCTCTTCTGACCTTCTGTTTGTTGCAGCAAGAATGGTGTCCCATATCTCTTTCAAAAACAAAAAAAAAAAAAAAAACAAAAAACAAAAAAAAACAAAAGAAAAGAAAATTTTCTTCTCTTTGCCTCAATAATCTCTCACTTCGATTTATCAAAACCAATGCAATAGTCAGTTAATGATAAAGCTGAAAGAAAATAAGGAATACCTAACCCTAGCCAATGAGAAAAAGAATATCAAAGCTCTGAAGAAATGCATGGTGGGCTCTCAAGTAGGTACCGGCTATGAATTTAATGAGGGGTGATGTACTGTAGGACCTGATATGGACCTGTGGGGAAAAAGTTGCATGCCTTTGAAAGAGTATGACCTTTTTAGGACGGCCTACGCTTACAAAATCCGTTAATTTCTCCCCAATTTCTCGTCCAACGAATTTCTCTCAATGGATGTTAATTTTATTTTTTTCTGGTAAATGGGTTATTTTTACCTTAGTTCACAAACTGTAAAATAAAAAAAATAATAAATAAATAAATAAAAACTTAGAAAACTTGTTCTAGTTTCTGATAAATATGCTATTATCTGATAATGACACTTCAATGATAATCTTAACCTTTGATTTTTAGAGTTGAACATGAGTCCTTGAAAATTTTCTTTTTATTGTTCAAAATAATCTACAGACATTGATGGTCACAAATCATCTACTCAGTATAAGTTTCCATGAGTGCGGTGGCCCACATGCTATAGTCCACAACATGGACGGTTCTGATTGTTGGAACACTCAAAATGTGGGCTCCAGTGGCTGTCGCCAGCCAAAGTGGATGAGGACGTGTACTATCCAGACCGTGGGTGGCATTGAGATCACCAACCCCATGACCTAAACGCTCAGGTGGTATGGCCCATCAAGGGTCATTTTCAGGTTAAAGCTAGGAACATTAAGATGGTCAGATCATATGGCCTTGGATGGCGCATCAATGGCATGGCCCACCAGAATATCAGACCGTTGCACCTGTGTTCGATTTTAGTGGGAGCACACAATAAGCAATACGCCAGAGGTGCACAGGTTAGATGTCCACAGGTTTAAAATAAAAATACGTTACATGGGGGTTGTAAAATGGCAAAATCACTTGAGAAGTTGAATTATCACGAGAAATAGAGAAGGGTATGGAAATAGGTAAGTGATGATGGCATCTTTTTCCATTCATTCATTCGATGAAATTGTGCATGCATGGAAGGATGGCGTGGCCTACTGATGAGTGGTCAGAAATGGAGGAAAGGGAGAAGTACAAGAGTCGGATGTTGCAGATGAGTCGTAGGTTTTAAGGGTGTGTACGTTTTCAGATCTTAATTACTGGAGCCCACCCTCCTTTCCTTTGAGAAGCAACCCCATTTTTGTTCGTTAGAAGCTGATGTGAAACTTCAACAGCCCCGTTCATATCAACGAATTCTTTTTGCCTCTGTCGCGACTCAGGTTCCACTGTGCATCGCCACCTGCTGGGCTCCACATGTTAGTTGGTCAGATGATCGGAACTATCCATGTTGTGGGATGTGTTCTACACAGGACACCATATGAAACTTATGCTGAACAGGTGCTTTTGACCTTCACTGTCTATGGATGAACTTAGAACAATGAAAAAAAAAAATCAACTTTAAAATCTATGGTTAGGATCATCAATGAATCGTAATTATAGAGATATATTTTATTTGTGGTAGTAACGATTGTATGGACGGTTAAAATCATCGGCCCATCTCAGCTTTTGGCCTAGTGGGTGGTATGGTTTTCTTTTTTCTTTTCTTTTTTTTCTCAATGCACATCTACTTTGTGAAACATCCAGCTGTTCAAAGTGTGGGCCCCACTATTATGATGATCAAACATCAGATTGGCTTACACATTTACGTTGAGCCAGACTATCAGTTGTCCAATGTTATTGTACGGTGGGGCCCGCATGGCGTGTGGACCGGCTTGATTTCTACAGAGGTCTCTCTTCATGATGGGGCCCACCTTTTGGACTGCTTGGGTGTAATACACACGTGACACGTTAGCTTGTTCGTGCATGGTGAAAGATTCCTTTCCGTCCACTGAGGTGCATGTGGATAATTACTCTTTTCCCAGTACAGCCAACGGAACTGGAATTTGGTAGAGATCCCTATCATCCGTACAGATGGCAGGGGTGTGTATGAAGCGCACTGGGAAGCGGATTGGGTGGTGACCTCAACACTATCCAGCTTGGTGGTCTTGGAGGCTATGGAGCCCATCTATTGTACGTGTTTTATATCCAGTCCATCCATCTGTTTTTCCAGCTCATTTTAGGGTAATAACCCAAAAAATGGAGCAGATCCAAAGATCAATTAGACCACACCAAAGGAAACAGTGGGATAATGACACTTACCGTTGAAATCTTCCCAGGGCCCGCTGTAATGTTTATTTGCTGTTGATAAAGTCACACCGGAAAAACACAAATATCAGCTTGATCCAAAACTCTCAATCATCACCTTGTAGTGTGGTCAGCGCCTAATCCGCTTCCAACGCACTGTACCCATTGCGGGCCCTACCAAGGGGTGGGCCATGGCCCTCCATGACCGATCAGATAATCCTTAGTTTCACTTTTCTAGATTCTCCCTATTCGATGTCAACCATTTACCAAACATGGTTCATCCACGGTGGGGTCCACTAGATGGACAGTCCCGATTCGGACGCACCCACGTCACATGCGTTGTGAACAGCGTCTCTACCGACATCTCACACGAACCCAGTTCTACTATATCAGCTCAAGCGCTCAATCTCCACAGACATCTCACACATGCATGATATTTGACCGTTCATCGAAGCGGGGCACCAGACGTGCACGAGGGTTCAACATATGAATAATCCAGATCCCATACATGTGTGACACGTGTGTGAATATTCCTTAAAATGGAGTAATTTTCTTCGAGGGGCCGCATGAAATTGTTCTCACGGTTAAATATTTTTTGAAAAAAGTGGCTTTTTTTTTCTTTTTTTTTTTTTCTCTCAAAAAGCTAATTTGACATGAACATCTGCATTGTCCATGATCAATGGAACCGACCAATCAAAGGACCACCTGCACAGTTGCTCTACAGACGAGCCAACAGACGAATAAGGTCAACCTCTAGGCCCACCCTTATTCTATTAGATTATTGGATTTGGAAGGTCGAAAGTTCCACTGACATATTATTGTAAGCCGTCAGATGAGAAGGCCCATCATGTGAGATGATCGTGCTGTTGGATTGCATAAATGGTAATTCCTTATTAGGACACGGAAATAACTTTATCATGCCCAAAGGTTATACTGAAGTATGCGAGACAGATTGTCTGTTTTGAGATGTGGAGTGACATCTGGACAAAGCTGCTCAACTAGTCGAGTGGGCTGCTCGACCAGTCGAACGGCCCACTCGACCAATCGAGGGTTCGCGCGACTCAAAGTCCAGCAAACTGCAATTTTTGGTGCCCGATGTGCTCAACCAGTAGAAGCCCATACTCGACCGGTCGAGAGTACGCTCGACCAGTCGAGGAGCCTACTTGACTAGTCGAGGTTATGCAGATTCGTTTGCAGATTTAATGCGGACTGCATAAATTTGAGGCGGTTTCATAAGAATATGAAAGGGATGTTGCCTAAATTATAAATATGGGTCATATGGTTATTGTAGGGTATGAAAAAAGATTTTCTAAGCAAGGTTAAGGGTTTTCTCTATGCATGGGAGTATCGAGAAGGTTAGTATATTGATTATAATCTCGATTTTTCTTTATAATGGAAGTTTGCACCCGTGGTTTTTACCCTTGTTGGGGTTTTTACACGTATATTCTGTCTTGCGGTTTGTTTGGAATGTTTTGATTCTTCTTATAGATTATATTCTTTCTATTTATTGTTTGTGGGTGAGACCGGATATTAGATCTCGGCTTACTAGTGCTGTCAGCTTGCTGCGCAACTATCTGGTGGTCAAATTTGTTGAAAATTGGAAGATATTTTCCTCATCTGCAATCATTAATTAATGTGTTTTTACTCTGTTCTGTTTGAACAGACTGACTTATGGACAACCCTTTGATGATTTTCCTTTCTTTTTAATTAAGAGTTATTTCTTAGTATTAATTTAGTTGTTTCGATATCTTTTCTCCTTTATCCTTAAGATTAGAAAATAACTTTGATTGGAAGAGGTGAAGAGATTACGTAGAAAAAGAACTTTAATAATTGTTAATGTAAAGGCTCCCATATACATAAAAAAAATTGAGTAAAAATTTTGATATTTTCTTTTCTGAACTCATGTGTAAGTGTGGGAGGGGTAAAGCCCTTAGTTGTCACGCCCCAAACTCGGAAACTGGGCTCACAAAATTTTTGATCGCCGAATCTGGCGCTGACAGCCTCCGTAGAACCTCATTCTCGGCTCCTAGCGCCCATTCGCCAGGTTCCGATCCTATGATGCTACGAGAAGGATTTTCAACGTCAGTTTGATTCGTAATAAGCATAACCAAAGACATAACCCACAAACAACAACCAAGAACTCCATTACATTTCCACTATGATCAAAAACTTTACAAGTACAATAAGCATCAAGGAAAATACAATGGTAAGGAATAAAAATGTTCACTCCCCAAGTGCAGGGTTGTGATGTAGTAATAACTCGGTAAGACCGAGGTCGAATCCCAAGGGACTGAAACTTGTACGTTATCTAAAACTAACTAGAACTAGAACTAGGCTAAGATGAATTCTAAATCAATTAGTAATGATGAACTACTTGTAGAATAATTACTCTAAAACTTAGGAAACAAATCAGAGATAGGAAACTAGGGATTCAGAGGATCCACTTGTAGAGATCAGGGAGAACTTATGCTTGCATCGAAAATCATAGAAATTGTTGAACTGCCGTTGATCTAGTTTTCAAAGAGATGAAAGGTGTATGAATTAGAATGGATTCCATCACCAAACCATGCCCAAAAGACTATGGCAAACAACAGAATTAAACTAATTACCACCCAATCACATGTATGAAAGTTAGGAAGGGTACCGACATCCAACCATGCCCAGGAGACTATGGTGAACAACAGGGCTTCCTGACATCATAAACATTAAAGAGAACAGAAATATTCAAAGCCATTGCAGACCCATTGTAATTTCAGTCACAACAGACCATTAAAAACCTAAAACATTCCCATATTAATTAACTAAAATCAACGTCAATTCATGCATTAAAATTTAAATAAAATTAAATCTCCCATCTCACTACAAGCTTCACCTCTTAGCCCCAGCTAGGAGGATTTAGCCTGCCATGGATGGACTAAATTCCTTAAACAGAACAAACAAAGTAAAAGTAAAAATAAAAATAAAAATAAAAAGAGAAAAAAAACTCTATTCTCTCTCTTGCCTCTATGTTCCACGCCCACCCAAGCCGTCCTCTCCACGTGATACCTCCTCTACTCTTGGCTACCTTCCACCCCCCAGCTCCAGCCTTTCTCTTCCTTTTTTATAGGCAGGGACGATGGAGTTACGTCGGTGTGAGGAGTCCGTCCTGCGCAGTAACAGCGAGCTCTCCTTGCGTAGCAGAACTTGTAGTTACCAGAATTTACGGTTAACACAGGATCCGCTCCAGTTAGATGTCCTAGGGATGGTCGGCCTCATCTTGGGAAGGTTTTGAACGCCTCTGATCACCGGACCGATCATGGCCAAAGATGCAAAATGGCCCGGAACGTCCGTTTCTCTCGGACGCGAGAACAGGAGAAAAACGGACTGGTGGCCACTGTTTTGCTGGTGGAGCCCACGATCGAAGTCTAAAGAGACATCCAACCCGTCCATCGGATTCGTCTCGAGATTCTGATTAAGAATGGCCTGGTTATGTTCGGATTTGGTGTAGCCCACCAGTTTTCTTTGTTACACCGTATGTTCTGCGTTTGGAAGATCAACAGCTGCCTTCGCTTCAATTCCTAATTCCGACACCTAGGCTTGGATAAAAGGACTCTTGGGATCCTAATGGACGGTCCAGATTGGACCATTGATTTATGATGGTGGCCCACAAAAACCTTCCGCAGGCTCTATTGCGAACAGAGCCTTCGCGTCCCTGCGCTGGGATAATTGGTGGGCCCCAGATCGATGTCGGGTGGAAAATCCACGCCGTCCATTATCTTTAGGACGAAAAATCCTTCAAATAGGCAGAGTTTGAGCTAAATTCGGTGCGACCCACAGGATGTTACCGTCCACCGTCCATCCTGCTTTCAATGGCCAGGGTATTCCAATCATTTGCATGGGACCCAAAGGTCAACATGGCTGTGGTCGTACCCATCTTCTGGACACTATGAACGGATTGGATTTCTCATACTCATGATGAGTGGACCCCACTGAAATCAAACGGACGGACAGCGCTCACCGCTGTCTATTTTCTTCGAAATTTGAAATTGGCACGGGTCAGCACCTGCTGACCGCGTGCGTTGATTCCATGTGAATCGGGAGTGCACCGTATGGTGCACTCTACTTACATAAGGTGGGCCTCGCCTTGAGTCATATACAGAATCCAATCCGTCCATCCTCTGTCCTATCATTTCAACCGTCAAGACCACTTTGGAAGCATATTCAAATAACAGGTGGGCTCTAGATGGATAATTTGTGGGCTGATCTAGCCGTAGGGACACTTTCACAGGGATCGAACGGATGAAATTCGACGTGTACGGTTAATTTATGGTCCCTTGATCCTGTATGAAGTTTCGAACTGACCAGATGTCGGGAACCATGTGATCTTGCATTCTGGATGCGTTTCAAGCCACTTGAGCTTCAGTTTCTTAGTTTTCTCGGATTTCTGACCATGTATATCTGTCAATCTTGGTCCCCTGGAGAGTGTCCCATGCTTTGGTGAATTTGGAGCGTTAAATCCATGCATTTAGTATCATATTCCGATCCAAGCTTGTAAAATCAACCTGCAACATCAATACGATTAAATCAGCCGTTAAACACTATTATGTTCGTAAATTCGGACAATATTTGGGGTCTAATATGCAATATTTGACCCTCAACACAACCCCCAACCAGCATTTTGCTAGTCCCGAGCAAAATATGCGAAAATTGAGTTAAGATTGATATAAAATATTTTGTAAACCCGAGTGATATTTAAAAAAATAATCCAAGCATTAGAATTCCAAGATTCATGGATGTTGTGTATTATGTTCTCCTGGACTCAAGTTCGATAAACTCATAATCAAGTTTAAAGTATTAATCTAACAATTAGAACAATTTTAAACATTAAGATCCATGGTTGTATCGTGTAATCTCAGCTTATCATCGTTAAGAGATCCAATCGTCAATTTTATGAAATCATTGGTAACCGAGAAGAAAATTCATGATAACTAAAACCTAATCCAAAACTTACCTCATAGATTAACCTCTTAACTTGTGATTTTTCTATTCACAGTAATGCCAAGGAAGGGGAATCAAATCCTCACCTATAGGGAGCAAACCTATGGTGGAGATCGTACACCTGACTCTTTTTCACATATCATTCATGGGGAATTAACTCTACACCTATAGGGAGCAAACCTATGGTGAGAATTATTCACCAAAACCTTTTCCAAAGGTATCTTTTTTTTTTTTTTTTCTTTTTTTTTTCTTTTTTTAAATGATCATGACGGACCAATTTTCAAGCGGTTTCCTCACATGCTTCGTGATTACCAAGTTAACCCTTCAATATCAGATTGAAACCTTAATGTGAAAGCGAGATGTGACATGTGAACTCATGACTCAATCAATGTTTACAACTTCTAATCATGGATTAATAATTCGAACTAACTGTGAAATCTAACAGATACTAAATTCAAGTGTCATACATGACCAATATCGCGTATCAAAATCAAAGATATCTGTCAAAATCACTTCGAATTCACAGGAATTTTCAGAAAATTTTTAAAAATTTTCACAATTTTTGCTCAAGACCAAGAAAATACTGATTAGGAAACCTAATCTCCCACCCCCAACCTAAAATCTACATTGTCCTCAATGTAAAAGATATATGAGCATGCAATGCACATGGGACAACGAAAGTAAATGAGAAGTGATGGGAAGATAGTACCTGAATAACGAATCACGAGAGATTTTTCACGAGATCACAGTATGGAAGCTGTCAGCATGAGAGAGAAAGCAGAACAAAAATAACGAAAATAAAATCCTACCTATACCACTTTCGCAGGTGCTCTCGATTGCATTTAGCGTATGCAACAAGCCTTTAAACCCCTAGGTTACCCCTAGTGGACGAGTTGTAGTCTCGTGAGGGTTTGCAGTAATGTTACCCACAAACATTGAACTAACTAACCTATGAAAGCGACTATCCTAAACCTATGAAAGCGATAAACCTACGTATACCTCCATCAGACTAGGAGATCAGTCCTGATAAACAGGAGCAATCAGAGGCATGGACATGTCCTCTGAATCAAATGTCTCAACAAATGGCTTTAATCGATGTCCATTTACTTTAAACTCCTTGCCATTGTCGGGATCTCTTATCTCGACGGCCCCATGAGGATAAACAATAACAACAATGTAAGGGCCGGTCCAACGAGATCGAAGCTTACCCGGAAAGAGATGTAGTCGAGAGTCATACAAGAGGACTTTCTGACCTGGCGTGAATGATTTCCGTAGAATATGTTGATCATGAAACGCCTTCATCCTATCCTTGTAAATTCTCGAGTTTTCGTACGCATCGTTCCGGATTTCTTCAAGTTCGTTTAACTGAAGTTTGCGTAGCGAGCCAGCGTTGTCCAGATTGAAATTCAGATTTTTGATTGCCCAGTATGCTTTATGTTCCAATTCCACAGGCAAGTGACAGGCTTTCCCATAGACAAGTCTAAAGGGAGATGTTCCAATAGGAGTTTTGAAAGCAGTACGGTACGCCCATAAGGCATCGGTCAATCGGATTGACCAGTCCTTACGATCAGGGTTAACCGTTTTCTCTAGGATATGTTTGATCTCCCTATTGAAAATCTCAGCTTGTCCACTTGTCTGTGGATGGTATGGGGTGCTCACCTTATGCGAGATACCGTATTTCTTCATTAAACCCTCAAATAGTCTATTGCAGAAGTGTGAGCCCCCGTCACTAATGATGGCTCGAGGCGTTCCGAACCGCGACAGGATATTTTCTTTCAAAAATTTAATGACCGTGCGATGGTCATTTTTGCGGCACGGAATTGCTTCGACCCATTTAGTGACATAGTCTACGGCAAGCAAAATATACAGATTTCCAAATGATTGGGGGAATGGTCCCATGAAATCAATGCCCCAACAATCAAATGCTTCTATAATAAGGATGGGATTCAAGGGCATCATATTTCGACGGGACAATGCTCCCAATTTCTGACAACGCTCACAAGCCTTGCAAAACTCATGAGTGTCCCTGAACATAGTAGGCCAGTAGAAGCCACACTGTAAAATCTTGGCTGTGGTCTTTTTAGCAGAAAAGTGACCACCACAGGCCTGTGAGTGACAGAAGGAGATGACACTCTGATGCTCATCGTCTGGTACGCATCTCCTTAAGAGATGACACTCTGATGCTCATCGTCTGCAAATAGTCTATTGCAGAAGTGTGAGCCCCCGTCACTAATGATGGCTCGAGGCGTTCCGAACCGCGACAGGATATTTTCTTTCAAAAATTTAATGACCGTGCGATGGTCATTTTTGCGGCACGGAATTGCTTCGACCCATTTAGTGACATAGTCTACGGCAAGCAAAATATACAGATTTCCAAATGATTGGGGGAATGGTCCCATGAAATCAATGCCCCAACAATCAAATGCTTCTATAATAAGGATGAGATTCAAGGGCATCATATTTCGACGGGACAATGCTCCCAATTTCTGACAACGCTCACAAGCCTTGCAAAACTCATGAGTGTCCCTGAACATAGTGGGCCAGTAGAAGCCACACTGTAAAATCTTGGCTGTGGTCTTTTTAGCAGAAAAGTGACCACCACAGGCCTGTGAGTGACAGAAGGAGATGACACTCTGATGCTCATCGTCTGGTACGCATCTCCTTAAGAGTTGGTCTGGGAAATATTTAAACAAATATGGATCGTCCCAGAAAAAGTTACGCACCTTGGTAAAGAATTTCTTTTTATCTTGTGACGTCTATTGTGTCGGTATGGCACCTGTAGCAAGATAATTAGCAATATCAGCGAACCAAGGTGAATGGGAGACTTTAAACAGTTGTTCATCAGGGAACATGTCATTGATACGGGTCGCCTCAAGGGAATCAGAGGTATTAAGACGAGAAAAATGATCGGCCACTACGTTCTCTACTTCCTTTTTCTCTTTAATTTTCAAATCGAATTCTTGGAGTAGAAGGATCCATCGTATCAGGCGGGGCTTAGATTCATTCTTAGAAAGAAGATACTTAAGTGCCGCGTGATCTGTGTAGATGATAATCTTGGATCCGATCAGGTAGGACCTAAATTTGTCCAAGGCGAACACTACAGCCAAGAGTTCCTTTTCCGTAGTCGAGTAGTTCACTTGGGCAGGATTTAGAGTTCTACTTGTGTAGTGAATAACGTAAGGCCGCTTATCCTTTCTCTGGCCTAGAACCGCTCCAAGAGCATAATCAGAGGCGTCGCACATAAGTTCAAAAGGAAGACTCCAGTCAGGTGGCTGCATGATAGGTGCAGTGGTTAACATGCCCTTAAGCTTAGTGAAAGGTTCTTGGCACTGCTCAGTCCACTCGTATGGTGTATCCTTTTGAAGAAGATTACATAAAGGACGAGAGAGGAGACTAAAGTCCTTATGAATCATCTGTAAAAGCCTGCGTGTCCTAAGAAGGATCGCACGTCTCTGATATTCTTGGGTGGAGGTAGGTTAGAGATAAGATCAATTTTTGCCTTATCTACCTCGATTCCTTTGGACGAGATGATATGCCCAAGGACAATTTCCTTTTGAACCATAAAATGGCACTTCTCCCACTTAAGTACCAAGTTTTTTTCTTCACATCTTTTCAGCACACATTTAAGACTTGCTAAGCATTCGCTGAAAGATGAACCAAAAACAGAGAAGTCGTCCATGAAGACCTCTAGATATTTCTCCACCATGTCAGAAAAGATACTCGTCATGCATCGCTGAAAGGTGGCAGGGGCATTACATAACCCGAATGGCATCCTTCTGTAAGCAAAGGTGCCATAGGGACATGTAAATGTGGTCTTTTCCTGATCCTCAGGGGCGATTTCAATCTGATTATAACCTGAATACCCGTCAAGGAAACAATAATAGGAATGACCAGCTAGCCTTTCCAGGATTTAATCAATGAAGGGCAAAGGAAAATGATCTTTCCTTGTGACGGTATTCAGCTTTCTGTAGTCAATGCACATTCTCCAACCAGTAGTAACTCTGGTCGGCACGAGTTCATTATTGGCATTGGCTATGATGGTGATCCCGGACTTCTTAGAAACTACCTGAGTTGGACTCACCCATTGACTATCGGATATGGGGTAAATGATCCCCACTTCCAATAGTTTGAGAACCTCGTCCTTAACCACTTCCTTCATGTTTGGATTTAGTCTACGTTGTGATTGCCGAACAGCCTTTGCATTGTCCTCAAGATATATACGGTGAGTACAAATCGATGGGTTAATTCCCTTAAGGTCCGCTATCGTCCATCCAAGAGCTCCCTTATGCTCAATGAGAGTAGATATCAGCATACTCTCCTGTTCTTTCTCCAGGTGGGCAGAGATCACCACCGGGTATGTCTCATCTTGACCTAAATAGACATATTTTAAATCAGAGGGCAAAGGTTTTAGGTCAAGCTTCGGTGGCTCGAGGTTAGACGGTAGAGGCACTACATAAGTTTGGGGCAATTCTTCAATGTGTGGCCTCCACCGGTTAACTTCAAGTACCGGTGCAGTATCAAGCATGGCACACGTCTCCCTAATTATATCATCATCAAGATCATGGGAGTGGGCCAGGCACGTCTCTAGAGGATCAGAGGATAAGGTGAGAGATGTTCTATCTTCCACAAAAGAATCAATCATGTTAACATCGTGGAAATCGTCATCATCCTCTGAGTTGCTGCCGTTATTAAAAAAGATATTCGATTCCAATGTCAAATTTTCAAAGGACATAGTCATGACACCATTCCTGCAATTGATAATTGCATTTGAAGTGGACAGGAATGGGCGACCAAGAATGACGGGAATCTGAGTGCTCGTGTCATTGATGGGTTCGGTGTCCAAGATGATAAAGTCAACAGGGTAGTAGAATCTATCCACCTGGACCAAAACATCCTCGATGATCCCTCTTGGTATACGAACAGAACGATCAGCAAGTTGTAGTGTGGTTCGAGTGGATTTTAATTCACCCAAACCTAACTGTTGGTATACCGAATAGGGAATCAGATTGACGCTCGCTCCTAAGTCAAGAAGTGCGTGATCAATTCGATAGTTTCCGATTACACATGATATGGTTGGGCAACCGGGATCTTTGAATTTTTGCGGCACATCTTGTTTTAGGACGACACTCACTTTCTCAGTCAAGGAGATTTTCTTTTGAATACTTTTCCGTCGTTTGGTAGTACATAAGTCCTTTAGAAATTTAGCATATAAAGGAATCTGTTTTACAACATCAAGTAGAGGAATATTGACTTTTACTTGTTTCAACACCTCTAGGATATCCTGAGAGTTAGATAGACGTTTTGGTTTAACCAACCGTTGGGGAAACGGAGCAACTGGCTTTTCTAGAGGTTCTGGTTCAAATTTTTGTGGGGCGCCACTAGATCCATCATTGTTGTCCTCTTCTGGTTCTTGAGGCTTTTCGGGCCTAACCAGAAGGGTTTTATCAATAACCTTTCCACTCCTAAGAGTGGTGATGGATTTAGCGTGCCCCATTTGATTTGAAGAGCTGGGATCACTTGTCTCGTATTGCGGTTTCGGATTAGGGAGTGATTGTGCAGGGAGCATCCCTTTTTCCATAGCCGTCATACGTGAATCTATTTTTTGCATAAAATCTGAAATTCCTTGCATTGTCCGAGCCAGCTCTTGTATGGAGAATTGAGCCGATTCTTCTTGAGGTTTCCCCTGATTTGGATTTTGATTGAAGAAACCTTGAGGGGTAGCAGTTTGTCCGTTCCTCCAACTAAAATTCGGATGATTTTTCCAGCCAGGATTGTATGTATTAGAGGGTGGTCCATTGAAAGGTCTTTGATAGTTATTTACGGCATTAGATTGTTCATTCAATACTTCTCAAAAGGCAGGTATTGAAGGACAATTTTTAGTAGTATGAATGTTGCAATCACAGATACCGCAAACACTGTCATTAACCTTTTCCTTCCTTCCTTCCATGGCCTCAAATTTTCTGGTGAGATTGGCCACCTTAGCGTTAAGATCATTATCCTCTTTCAGGAGATATATTCCTCCTTTTTCCCTTGAATGAGTCGGCCTAGACATAGTGTTCGTCCTTGGGTAATAGTCCCATGATTGTGTTTTTTCAGCGAGACTATCGAGGTAATCCCATACTTCGTCGACATTTTTATTTATGAATTCTCCGTTACACATTGTCTCGACCATTTGGCGCATGGAAGATGTTAGCCCATCATAGAAAAAATTTGTAATGCGCCATATTTCAAAGCCATGTTGTGGGCATGCATTAACCAGATCCTTGAACCTTTCCCAACATTGGAAGAATGTTTCATCTTCCTTTTGGGCAAAGTTCATGATTGCTCTCCTGAGGGTAATTGTCTTATGATGTGGGAAAATTTTCTTTATAAATTTCCTCTGCAAATCATTCCATGTGCCAATGGACCTAGGACGCAGTGAATGTAACCACGTCTTGGCTTTTTCTTTCAAGGAAAATGGAAAGAGTTTCAGCCTAATAGTATCCTCAGATACATTAGGAAAGTATAAGGTGCCTATGATTTCATCGAACTCTTTCAGATGCAAGTATGGTTCTTCAGACTCAAGCCCATGAAACTTAGGAAGGAGTTGGATAACCCCTAGCTTGATGTCCATATGTCCTGTATTCTCAGGAAAAATCATGCATGAGGGCGTACTCACCCCCGCCGGTTGTAAATAATCTCGTAAAGTACGAGGCGGGGGTGCCTGATGCACCTCATTCTCATCATGTACTTCCTCAACCCCTGGTTGGGGTAGTGCTTGAGGTTGATTTTCAGCCATAACGTCCTCTAACTCAGGAGAATTCAAGTGGTGTCTAGTCCTGCGATGGACAGTCAACCCCTCAACTAATCCTCCTTCAGTCACGAGACGTCGAGTGTTGTCGCGTGCCCACTGGGGCATAAAACACACTCAGCCCTCAATTTCTAACTTAAACCTAAGAGAGGAAGAAGAAATCTAGAAAATAAAAGGGAAAGATGGAAAGAAGTTACCAAATTTGGAGTCCTAGGTTAAGAATCTGCAAAACAAAATAAAATAAGTTAGTTTCTAAGAATAGAAAGTCCTAATTAAGAGTAAACTAATTTCTAGAAAAAAAAAGAAGAAATTCTAAAGAAAGAGAAATTAGAAAGAGCTTACTAAATTAGAAGTTTCCTACAAAACAGAAAAAAATTAGGTTAGTTCTAAAAATCAGATAGAATGAAGAATAGTAAGTTTCTAACGTTAGGAAAAATTTCTAACAAGGAAAATAACTACTTCTAAACCTAGAATTAAAAATTCTAAAGAAAATCTAATCTTAAACTAATCCCAAAACTAATTAATTTCAGAAAAACGTAGCCGACAGTCCCCGGTAACGGCGTCAAAAACTTGTTCACTCCCCAAGTGCAGGGTTGTGATGTAGTAATAACTCGGTAAAACTGAGGTCGAATCCCAAGGGACTGAAACTTGTACGTTATCTAAAACTAACTAGAACTAGAACTAGGCTAAGATGAATTCTAAATCAATTAGTAATGATGAACTACTTGTAGAATAATTACTCTAAAACTTAGGAAACAAATCAGAGATAGGAAACTAGGGATTCAGAGGATCCACTTGTAGAGATCAGGGAGAACTTATGCTTGCATCGAAAATCATAGAAATTGTTGAACTGCCGTTGATCTAGTTTTCAAAGAGATGAAAGGTGTATGAATTAGAATGGATTCCATCACCAAACCATGCCCAAAAGACTATGGCAAACAACAGAATTAAACTAATTACCACCCAATCACATGTATGAAAGTTAGGAAGGGTACCGACATCCAACCATGCCCAGGAGACTATGGTGAACAACAGGGCTTCCTGACATCATAAACATTAAAGAGAACAGAAATATTCAAAGCCATTGCAGACCCATTGTAATTTCAGTCACAACAGACCATTAAAAACCTAAAACATTCCCATATTAATTAACTAAAATCAACGTCAATTCATGCATTAAAATTTAAATAAAATTAAATCTCCCATCTCACTACAAGCTTCACCTCTTAGCCCCAGCTAGGAGGATTTAGCCTGCCATGGATGGACTAAATTCCTTAAACAGAACAAACAAAGTAAAAGTAAAAATAAAAATAAAAATAAAAAGAGAAAAAAAACTCTATTCTCTCTCTTGCCTCTATGTTCCACGCCCACCCAAGCCGTCCTCTCCACGTGATACCTCCTCTACTCTTGGCTACCTTCCACCCCCCAGCTCCAGCCTTTCTCTTCCTTTTTTATAGGCAGGGACGATGGAGTTACGTCGGTGTGAGGAGTCCGTCCTGCGCAGTAACAGCGAGCTCTCCTTGCGTAGCAGAACTTGTAGTTACCAGAATTTACGGTTAACACAGGATCCGCTCCAGTCAGATGTCCTAGGGATGGTCGGCCTCATCTTGGGAAGGTTTTGAACGCCTCTGATCACCGGACCGATCATGGCCAAAGATGCAAAATGGCCCGGAACGTCCGTTTCTCTCGGACGCGAGAACAGGAGAAAAACGGACTGGTGGCCACTGTTTTGCTGGTGGAGCCCACGATCGAAGTCTAAAGAGACATCCAACCCGTCCATCGGATTCGTCTCGAGATTCTGATTAAGAATGGCCTGGTTATGTTCGGATTTGGTGTAGCCCACCAGTTTTCTTTGTTACACCGTATGTTCTGCGTTTGGAAGATCAACAGCTACCTTCGCTTCAATTCCTAATTCCGACACCTAGGCTTGGATAAAAGGACTCTTGGGATCTTAATGGACGGTCCAGATTGGACCATTGATTTATGATGGTGGCCCACAAAAACCTTCCGCAGGCTCTGTTGCGAACAGAGCCTTCGCGTCCCTGCGCTGGGATAATTGGTGGGCCCCAGATCGATGTCGGGTGGAAAATTCACGCCGTCCATTATCTTTAGGACGAAAAATCCTTCAAACAAGCAGAGTTTGAGCTAAATTCGGTGCGACCCATAGGATGTTACCGTCCACCGTCCATCCTGCTTTCAATGGCCAGGGTATTCCAATCATTTGCATGGGACCCAAAGGTCAACATGGCTGTGGTCGTACCCATCTTCTGGACACTATGAACGGATTGGATTTCTCATACTCATGATGAGTGGACCCCACTGAAATCAAACGGACGGACAGCGCTCACCGCTGTCTATTTTCTTCGAAATTTGAAATTGGCACGGGTCAGCACCTGCTGACCGCGTGCGTTGATTCCATGTGAATCGGGAGTGCACCATATGGTGCACTCTACTTACATAAGGTGGGCCCCGCCTTGAGTCATATACAGAATCCAATCCGTCCATCCTCTCTGTCCTATCATTTCAACCGTCAAGACCACTTTGGAAGCATATTCAAATAACAGGTGGGCTCTAGATGGACAATTTGTGGGCTGATCTAGCCATAGGGACACTTTCACAGGGATCGAACGGCTGAAATTCGACGTGTACGGTTAATTTATGGTCCCTTGATCCTGTATGAAGTTTCGAACTGACCAGATGTCGGGAACCATGTGATCTTGCATTCTGGATGCGTTTCAAGCTACTTGAGCTTCAGTTTCTTAGTTTTCTCAGATTTCTGACCGTGTATATCTGTCAATCTTGGTCCCCTGAAGAGTGTCCCATGCTTTGGTGAATTTGGAGCGTTAAATCCATGCATTTAGTATCATATTCCGATCCAAGCTTGTAAAATCAACCTACAACATCAATACGATTAAATCAGCCGTTAAACACTATTATGTTCGTAAATCCGGACAATATTTGGGGTCTAATATGCAATATTTGACCCTCAACAAAAAACTCCAAAATGATCTGCAAGTGCTCCTTCCTTAGCGCTGCTGCGCCCCAACGTCACCTGCATGCAACGGTCGTGCATAATCTTATAGAAAGCTTAGAGGGTGGTGAAAGTATGTGCGCAAGGTAGTAATTTGAATATACAATATCAGAGTAATGCGGAATATGCAGATGGATCCATAATATCATGAGCCGTACCAAGGCTATGCGATGCAAGATGCAAGTCAAGCATACAATCTTCATCTAAGTCCACATGTCAATACAGCTCAACTCTGGGATATCACCGGGGTCTAGTACACTTTAAACCAGATCTCCGCCTCATCGCGCACAATAAGGTAAGTGGAAGAGACCTCACTATCCGTCTGCCAATATCGGGCTTGACTTGTCGATAGCGGACCCATTCCTCGAACTGGTCAAACTCAGCCTAGCATTGCCCCCTACTCTCGGGCGGGTAAGGCCGCACCCTCTTCCAACCGACCACAACACAGTGGAGAGCGCAACCGTCTGGTAATCGGTATTCAACGCTCATTTACCCACTCGGTCTAGACGTTGGAGCAACCTCTTAGTACCATAAGGGTTTAGGGACTTTCACCTAGGGATATCTATAGCATCCCATATAGAATAAAATTTTTAGTATCCAATCCTGCCAACCACGATGCGTCTGTGGAGGCTACGACCCCGATATCACTAGGGCGTACAATAACCATAACACACAATGCAAAATGCATGAATCACACTACCCAATCATGCAGCAAATCCTACGCGTATCATGCGCTCATGTAGGGCAACACCGCCTAATCAGGGTCCCATAAACAACCTGCCCGAAGGCATATGCTATGATCAGTCACTTCTCATATCAAGCATACATATGATGCGTATGATCATGAGTCATGGAACTATACTAAACATGTTATAATGAAATGAACTATCCTTACAATGCAGATGGGCCTGGACGGCCTATACACAATAAGTACGGCCTAATGATGGGCCCTAAGGAGAGTCATAATGTGGACATCCAACCAACATTACACTCGCAATGTGGACGTCAAACCATCATTGCTCCCAAGGCACGATCATCGCAAACATCATTACATAATCAGTATTGGGATCACACATTGCAATGGACCTCAGGTACATCCCATTGGGCCTTAAATACATCCAATGGGCCATGTTATATGGGCCTTTTATTCGTCAAATGGGCCACATAAATGGACCACACCAATGGGCCTTAGGTATATTGCAATGGGTCATAACCCATGAGCCTCAGAGTACATCATAATGGGTCAAATCACATGGGCCTTGTGTGTATTAAATGGGCCTAATCCCATGGGTTTCATACATATCAAATGGGCCTAATCCTATAGGCCTTATCTATCAAGTGGGCCTACATCCATAGACCTTATATATCAAATGGGCCTAAATCCATAGGCCTTATATGCATCAAGTGGCCTAAAACCATAGGCCTTGGAATATATCAAATGTCCAATCCCAGGGGTCTTATAATACGCCAAATAGGCCTAATCCCATAGGCCTTGGAATATATGAAATGTCCAATCCCATGGGCCTTATAACATGCTAAGATGGGGTCCACACGGACTATGGATCTGGCCCATTCTTAAACTCATTTCACAAAATGAGCTGTTAAAATGGATGGGCAGATTGGATGCAGCACCTGCATCAAGGGTGGGGCCCACAAGGCCCACCATCAGGTAATTTACAAAATATAATATATATATATATACACACACACACACACACACACATGCATAACCCCACACGTACACACACACCCACATGCATGCACACGTACACACACACCCAGCGGGCTCCACCGTCCACTAGACGGTGGACGCAATACACATACTTCATGGTGGGTACCACCGTCCGCTTGGACGGTGGATGCCAAATACACATCACTGTGGGTCCCATGTGGGGCCCACCTTCATGTTCAAAGGCCATCCAAGCCGCTGATAAGGTCACTTGGACCTGGGTGAAGAGAAAACACAAATTTCATATTGATTCAAAACTTCTGTGGGCCCAAAAATAAGTTTCAATGGTAGAGGTTCGATCCCACTATTTTTTGTAGTGTGGGCCACCCAAGTCATAGATGGAGCTGATTTTTGGTAGGGGCCCACTTTAGGAGGTGGCCCACAGCGTGAACCGGTTGGATGACAAATGAACATCATGGTGGAGCCCACGGCTGGAGCCGTGGGTCCCCTGCTGGGACGCCCGCCGTTCGCTGCATGCAGCAGCATGTAGCTACTGCTGCTCGTCAGAGACACAGAGGCTCTGCCTCTTTGCTATTTAAAAAAAAAAATTAAAAACCCATTTTTTTGGGGTTTTTCACGTCTGGGGTCCGCATCAACTAGATCCACCCCGTCCATTGGTTTCCCTGGCGCGTAACAGATCCAACGAGTCTAATAAAGGATATTTTTTTGTGTTTAGAAAATAAAATAAAATAAGAAAATGATCTTTGAAAGGTAATGATGTAATCTTCGACGCTATGGCCCACCAGATCTTCCAATTAACCCCAACTCTTGGCTCAACGCCTAAAATGAGATGGGTAAGAGGATGGACGGCTTGGATTTCATACATACGTCAAGGTGGGGCATATACTAGTGGCCCACCCCAAAGGCTTCTTTTTCTTCTTCCGTTTTTTTTTTCCAACGGCGTCCAGGGAACGTCCAGCATCCCTGGACATAATATGTACATTGAAGTGGGCCCCATCTATAGATGGATTGGATCCAATACATGCATCCTAGTGGGGTCCATCCAAGTGGGCCACACAACCAAATTAATATCTCATAAAATAAAACAAAAAAAATGAAATAAAAGGGAGAGAGAGAGATGGAGAGTGGGACACGCGTGTGATGGAGGGCTCTGCCACTATGAGCCCTCCCTTGAAGAAATTATACAATCAAATGGGTCCCTTTACACATGAGACCACCTAAATCAAAAATCAACGGTGGGGATCCTTTTCCCACCAATTTGGACGGTCTAGATGACCTTCTTAATGCAATAAAATAAACATCATGATGGGGTCCATGGAGAATGGCCCCATCATGGAATGATCATGATGATCAAAGTGGTCCATCGGGCACAACTTAGGGTCCCAAGTGAGATCCAAACTATTGATCAGTTGGCCTCACTTGGCCCGTCTTAAAAACATGAAAAACTACTAACATCAAGCACCCACCGTTTGATCTTCTTGCTCCTATGGGTTCCTTAGCTCCTTAGCTTTGATTTCAATGGATGAGATGAGGAATGGATGACTAGGATGGAAGATGATGGGGTAGGAAAGTGGGCCACCTTGGAGTTTTTGAAAGCTTGGAGAGCTCCTACGTATGAAGGTGTTTTTGGTTGCTTAGAATGGATTTGAAAATGGAAAAGAGAGAGAATTGTAAAGGGAGAGAGAGATGGGTGATGGATGGATGTGGTGAGTGATGGGTGTGTAAGAAAATCTTGACTTTTGTGATGTAAGAAAGGCATGGGAGGTGTAAGAACTTTTTGACTTTGAGGGTTTTTGGTGTAAGAAGGGTACGGGCTTGTAAGAGATTCTTGACTTTTGTGGTTGCTTGGGAATGGGTGAAAGGTGATGTGTACTTGACATGTACTTGACATGTTGATTGATTGATTGATGGGATTGATGTGACATCTCGTAGAGATTCTCTTGGGTTTCGCAATGCGCGGCGTTTTTCTCGTACCGAACGTTGGCCCACATCTCTTGACTAGGGTATCGCCTCGGTACGCAAGTCGTGGCATCGGAACCACAGCGATGGCGCAGTCGCTGTGGTAATGGTCTTAGGTTGAGTCGATATAGGTTGACGGCATATGAATCAGGGTTGCACGTAAATATCGGTTAAGGGTCGAAGGTTGTCGGAATTCGACCGGTAAGACCGAGGAAGTCTATGGAACAGTACGGACTAAAATACGGGTCTTACATTGGTCCTTCATTTTAGTACTTTCATTTAGGCCACTTGGGCAATTTCATCCAACTTTTAAAAATTTCATACGGTATAATCAAATCTTATTTGGATCCCTAATATAATAATGTTAAATTTTCATAAAAGATTTAGAGAGAGAGAGAGAATTGTTTAGATGTTACACCTTCACAATTATTCATGTAGACGAATTCCTCTATGCAAATTAATTTGCTGATGCTAATCTTCTAACTGGAGAAGTCTCTCATAAATCTATCACAATACTTGAGATGTTAGAAAGCCGACATCAACCTCTCATAGGTGCCAAAGATGACATTCAAACCATCCACTATAGTAGACCGCACTAACATGTGTGATGGAAGAGGAAGAGAAGTTGGAGATCTCCTCTCTCTCTCTCTCTCTCTCTCTCTCTCTCTCTCTCTCTCTCTCTCTAATGTCTAAGGGGTAAACGTCTAGGGCTTTCTTAGGCTCCTCTCCTTTAGGATATTATCTAATTACAAAGGATTTATGGTTTAACGGCTGCATCTAGTATGGTACTTTACTACACACTTCTTTGTAACCTACCATGAGGGAAGTTTGTCGATCCACCTCATCCATGCATATATTCATAATCCAAACCCTCCATTGTCATGGTCATCAACTAAAGATCAAGATCTCATACCTGATCTAATATAAGTCAACGTAAAGTGTGATTAAAATAGTTTTAACAATTAAAACAAAACTTTAATGATTGAAAACCTTCAAAAACCCATTTAAAATATTTCAAGTGTTAGGCCCAATGGTAAAGTCACTTGGTGAGTCCTTGATTTATATATATTAAAGTAATAAACATGTTTCTAAGCAAACTAGTAGATCCTTTATTGGCTTATACAAGAATCAATAGTTTGGGATGAAAAGACCCAGCCACATCCACTTTTAGTGGCTTGCATGGACCTTTTAGGAAGAGCCAAGGTAGATTAGTTAAGATCATAACCCTTACATGTCCTCGGGTCTGAGGATTAAACCATTTTTTATGTATCAGCAAGTTTTAATCATCTCGATCATAATTTAGACTAAGGGCTCCCAAACTATTGACTTTATCTCAATCCAACAATGTGAGTGATCAAAGGTCCGAATATGGATCATTTGTCCATGACTCACTCACACTCTTATGTAGGATAAGGGTAAGGCATAATTTAGCACTAGATTAGCTCCTGATGGTGAAGATTATTTGTTCTTACTCAAATCAGTCCCCTCATATAAGATGATTACACATCTAATGACACGATGTCCACAGGTGAGTCTTTTTTTTTTTTTTTAATACACACGCACACACCCCACACACTCACACTAGTGGAATTTCACCACCTATGGATACTCGAACCCTTGGTCGGGTGTTGAAACTCCTGATAGCCTACCACCCAAGCAAGAGTAGGGATCCAGGTGAGTCTCAAGCACCTATAAGGTCATGGTCTACATGGTACTAGGATCCAAGGACCATGACTCTCCCTAGTCAATGACTACCAAAGGACTCACTCATCAACAAACCCTTCATATAGATTCAAGGTAGCACTACACACCAAGGCTTACCAAGTTGTCCACCAAGGACGCATGGTCATCATAATCTACAGTTTACATCTACATGGCTAGA